>CM053037.1:51889651-52177151 GCA_028564925.1 Lithobates sylvaticus
TACCGGTAAGTAACTCCGTTTTTCCCCATCCGTCTTTCAGGACAGCACCATAGAGAGGATAAGCGAGCACCTTACCTTAGGGTGGGACTACTGCCTGCAGAACTTTACGCCCAAAGGCTTGGTCCTTCGCTGACAGCAGGTCCAACCTGTAGTGCCTTACGAACGTATCAAAGCTGGACCATGTTGCCGCCCTACAGATCTGCTCTGGAGAAGCACCAGCCCACTCAGCCTGCGAAGTCGCCACCGCCCTGGTGGAATGCGCTCTAATCCCATCCGGGGGCTCCACACCCCCCGCTACATAGGCCTGTCTGATGGCTAACCTAATCCATCTGGCTATCGTCCGTCTAGAGGCCCTAGACCCTTTTTTAGCTCCTGAAAACAATACAAAAAAGGAATCAGACTTCCTATAATCCTTTGTACTCTCCAAGTACTGGAGGACGCACCTCCTAACATCCAACTTATGAAATGTGCGTTCCTGTTCCCTCACAGGGTTTACACAGAAGGTAGGCAAAATTATTTCTTGGCCTCTATGAAAACTTGAAGCCACTTTAGGTAAAAATGCCGGATCAGTTCTAAAAACCACCCGATCCGGAAATATCTGAAAAAAAGGTGCCCTAATGGAAAGGGCCTCGAGTTCACTTACTCTTCTTGCCGTGGTGATCGCCACCAAAAACACCGTTTTGAGGGTGATCGACCTCAACGTACAAGCCTCCAATGGTTCAAACGGTTCACCAGTGAGGGCTTGTAACACTAAAGAAAGATCCCATACTGGAAAAGAGGATACTCTTACTGGCCTCTGCCTGTTCAGAGCTTTAAAAAACCTAGATATCCAGGGATCTAAAGCTAACTGTTTTTCCAAATATACACTTAAAGCAGACACTTGTCCTTTCAGTGTGCTAACAGCCAACCCCTTGTCTGCCCCTGCTTGCAGAAATTCCAGTACCGCTACCGGACTGTTTGTGTCGAAGGAACTATCCGCACACCAACTATTAAAGCGTTTCCACACTTTCAGGTAGATAGCTTGCGTCTCCTTTTTTCTGCAACTTAGTAGGGTTGACACCAACCGATCTGAGAACCCTTTGCCCTTCAGCAATTCCTCCTCAGTAGCCAAGCAGCCAGGTTCCACCGCTCCACCTGAGGACAACAGATTGGACCCTGGGACAGAAGATCTTCCTGGAATGGCAGAATCCACGGGGGTTCCACTGCCAGACTCTTCAAGATGGAAAACCACGGCCTCCTGGGCCAATGAGGTGCTATCAGAATGAGAGTTGTGCTCTCCAACTGTAGCTTCCTCAGTACTGCTGGAATTAGTACAGGAGGGGGGAAGGCATAGCACTTGGAGAACTCCCAGCTCTGAGCCAGTGCGTCCACTCCAAGTGCTCCGTCCCATCTGCTCAGGGAGAAGAACAGATCTGTTTTTCTGTTTTCCCTTGAAGCGAAGAGGTCTATACAAGGCATCCCCCACCTCTGGGTAATTGCCTTGAAGACATCCTGGTTCAAAATCCAGTCGCCTTCTCTCAGCTTTCTCCTGCTGAGAAAATCCGCAACCTGATTTTGATCCCCTTTTAGATGTACCGCCGACAGGGACAGAATATTTGTCTCGGCCCACCTGAGAATGGTGCTTGTCAAGCTCCACAGAGACCTGCTTTTGGTACCTCCCTGCCTGTTGAGGTATGCTACTGCAGAGGAGTTGTCTGACCTGACTCTCACGTGTTGACCCTGGAGTTCTTCCTGAAAGGCTCTGAGCGCCAACTCTATGGCTTTCAGCTCCCTCCAGTTCGAGGATTCCCTTGCCTCTTGCTTTAGCCAGGTGCCCTGAACCATCCGGGAACCTAGATGAGCTCCCCAACCTGTGCCGCTTGCATCGGTCGTGATGGTTTTGGATACCGGGAGGACCCATTCCAAACCCTGGGAAAGATTGGCCCCTTTTCTCCACCACCAAAGTGACCTCTTTACCTGACTTGGTACCTCTATCAGAGCATCCAGGGAATTCTGACTGTGGTCCCAAATTCCCAGTATGAACAGTTGTAAAGGGCGAAAATGCAGCCCTGCCCACTGTACTGCTGGGAGCGAGGATGTCAATAGCCCTAGGGCTGACATGGCTTTCCTTATTGAGATCTGTTGATTGCCCTGCAAGAGCAACATCGCCCTGTCCACCTTCTGGATTTTTTCTTCCGGAAGAAAAACTTTTTGTTTTGTTGAATCCAACCTGTAGCCCAGGAAGATGATTTTCTGCGATGGGGTCAGGCTGGATTTTTCCAGGTTCAAGAGCCATCCTAGATTTTCGAGGATTTCCCTTGTTACCTGCAGATCTCTGGACAGCTGCTCTGGGGAAGAAGCAAATAGGAGCAGATCGTCTAGATATGCGACTATTGCGATGTTTCTGAGTCGCAAGAAGGCCAGAACCTCCACCATGACTTTGGTGAATATACGGGGGGAAGAAGATAGCCCGAAGGGAAGAGCCCTGAATTGTAGATGCACTATCCCTTCTGGGGTCTTCACCGCCAACCTGAGGAACTTCTGGTACCCCTCTGCTATGGGGATGTGCAGATAGGCATCCTTCAGGTCTATGGACGCCATGAAGCAATTCTGGGGAAGAAGTGCTTTTACCGAATAGATCGAGTCCATTCGGAACTTCCTGTATGTAACCGAGACGTTCAGGGGCTTCAAGTTCAGGATAAGTCTGAACTTTCCCGATGGTTTGCGGACCACAAAGATGTGGGAATAGAAGCCCCTGCCTGTCTCTTCCACCGGAACTCGGGTTACCACCTCTTGTTCCTCCAACTCCTGTAGAGAGGAAAGAAGAGCTGAAGCCTTCTCTGCACATTTTGGTAGCGTGGTGACCAGAAGCCTGAGAGGTGGGGGTTTTGAAAACTCCAACCTGTAACCCCTCCTTATAATCTCCAAAATAAAATGGTTGGAGGTGATCAACTCCCACTGTGGGAGGAAGTATCCCAGTCTTCCTCCCACCTTGGTTCCGTCATTTAGACTTTTTGGGCTGTTCAGGAGGGCGAAAAAATAGCTCCCCCACGCCCTTTGCCCTTCTGCCAAACTTTTTTCTGTTGCTCATTTTTAGGAGGTTCAAACTTCCTCCTGGGTTGAACCCTCCTTTTGGCTTCTGCAAATTTCTTTTTGAGAGGAAAGGCCTTTTTCCTGTCGGCCGTCCTATCCAAGACGGCCTCCAAGCCAGGACCGAACAACAAGTCCCCTGTGAGGGGAATACCGCAGAGCTTGACTTTTGACGCGCTATCTCCTTGCCACGTCTTAAGCCAAAGGGCCCGCCTTGCTGAGTTGGACAAGGCTGCTGACCTTGCTGACATCCTTACTGACTCCGCTGAGGCGTCAGCCAGATAAGCTACTCCATTAAGGAGCATAGGAAAGGAAGACAGGATTGTTTCCTTAGGAGTTCCTGCCTCAATGTGCGCCTTAATTTGCGTCAACCAGTACTCCATGTTCCGTGCCACCACTGTGGACGCCATGGCGGGTTTGAGGTTGCCTATTGATGAATCCCAGGATTTTTTCAATAAAGAGTCCATCCTTTTATCCATAGGATCTGGGAGGGCTCCCATATCCTCAAAGGCAAGGTCGGTGTGCCTAGAGACCTGTGAGAAGGCCGCATCTAGTTTAGGAATTTTATTCCACACTAGAGCTTCCTCCTCTGCAAAAGGAAACCTCCTTTTTAAACTTCTTGAAAAGAATGGTTTCCTTTCCGGGTCCTGCCATTCTTTTTTAATGGCGTCGACCAGTACTTCATGGACCGGAAACACTTTCCTTTTCTGTTCCCCTAAGCCCCTGTACATTTGGTCATGGAGCGATAGCTTTTTCCTTTCTTCCTGGATTCCCAAAGTGGTGTGAATAGCTCCCAAAAGCTCTTCCACTTCCTCCAGAGAAAGCTTGTAGCGAGAGGTTCTCGTGGACTCGCCATCCACCTCCTCTCCCTCGGATTCCCCTTGGGAATCAGAAGCAACGCTATCTGGCTCCTCCTCAATCTCTTCTCTAGAGCCCCCCGGATTCTCACCACTCGCCGAGGGAGCATCCGTTAGGCTTGGCGCAACACTCTGCTGTGCTGGTGGAGGGTTAATCTGAGTCTGCGGAAACTGAAAACTAGAGAAGAGCGTTTTAAAAGATTGTACGGTGTTTGCTAGTTCCTTGACGGACGCAGCTAACTCCGTATTTTGCTCCGCTGACTGCTCCCTCACTAGCCCCTCTATACATTCCCTACAGAGTGCTTTGGACCACGATTCCCCCATTGTGGCTCTGCACGAAGGGCATTTTCTCTTTGAATTGTGGGGCGATTTGGTTTTCTCAGCAGACTTGCTCTGAAAAAAGACAAACATAAAAGAGAGCAGTCAGACTCCCCTTAACCACCAGCAATACACACAGAGGGCCACCAGGGGTGCTATAACTTTGACCACCACCACCAGGGTCCTAGTTACCCCCCATCTTCCCCACCACCAAGGGAGACAAACACACCTGTGGAGCTTACAGGTTGTCTAGTAAGGGAACACCACCCCAGGGTTCCACTTACCTTAGAGTGGCTGGTGCAGGCATCTCCAGGAGCCGTTCGGGAAGCCTCTACTTCCGACATTTCCCGCTGAGGATCGGTGGTGCCTTCGCTTCCGAACGCTTGTCGCTACAGGCCGAAAATGAAGCAGCACCAGCCAAAACGCTCGTTCCGCTTTTCAAATCCCGCGGCCGGAACCGGAAGCCGCGGAACGAACGGAAGCACTGACCTCCGTCGGAAATGACGTCACCCGCCATCCGACCCGGCGCACTGAGCTCCACGCCGAACATGGCGGCCTCCAGTGCTTCCGTTGGCGTCCCCCTGGACAGGAGAAGAGCGGAACCCTCCGGCTTACAGTTTCCCCAAAAGAAGCCGGAGGTGCGTGAAAAAAGGTCAGTCCAGTCCCCGGCTTCCCCAGCCTCACGGACCGCACGATAGGATGGAGGGAGGTAGAGAGACCCCTGCTCCCCCCCCCCTTCTCTGGAAACGATCGGCTTTAGCCTCCCTGGCTATTCAGCCCTTGGCTCCATAGCGGTGTCTCCCCACCGGAGGAAACACCATAACTGAGGGACTGGCAGGACGGTGGGGGCTTAAATTTCAAAATCTAAGGCGGTGTTTCCTGAAAGGGGAGGAGCCAGGGTCTCTCTATGGTGCTGTCCTGAAAGACGGATGGGGAAAACATCCTTATTTAATTTTCCTTGTCACTAAGATCAAAACAATTAGAAAATCAAATCAACATTTCAAATTTTTTCAAATGAAGTTCTACTGGTGGATTTGTTACTGCTTTACCCTGTGTTTTATCTTTACTTTGATAATTCAGTAGATCTGACTATGAGTAGTTAAGTGGAACTAAAAGCAAACGTGAGCATGTCTGCATTTACATTTATTCAGTGTGAAAAATGTACTGAGTGGCTGTTACATTCATCCTAGTGTTCATCTTGTGCTGACTGTCCTGCTAGATATCTGTATTGTTGACAGAATCCTTCTTATCAGATTAGCGGAGGAAAAATGAACTAGTGTAAAACCTGAGTCAAGTACTGCCTATTGAAGCTGCATTGAAACACAGAATCATGTGACCAGAAGCTGAAGTACCACCTGAAAGCACAGAGCAAGAGCAAGCAGAACACTGGCTGCAAGACACCTAGCTTAACCACTTGCCAACCAGGCTTTTTCTGACACTTTTTGTTTACAAAGTTTAACTATTTAAGGACCGCCCACCGCAGTTGTAATGTGGCAGGTTGGCTCCCCTGGGCGAATCGCCGTCATTGTTAAGTCGGGCGCGTGCACCCGCGGCAATCGGTTTCATTCCAGAACTGATCAGTCTCCAGGCCCAGGCCAATGATTTCTGGCCTGGACCTGGTGATCGGTTCTAGCGAATGAGAGACTGTCCTCTGCCTGTGTAATGTAAACACAGGCAGAGGAAGTGATGTCACCTCCCCTCGTGGAGCCCTTTTCGGTTCCAGAGAAAAGAGAGAGGACATCTAACCATGAGTTGCACCAACACTACACTAACACCAGTACACGTAGGCACACTGGTCACTCCCTGATCGCCCTCCCCAGTTAACCCTTTCACTCCCTGTCACAGTGTCACCAAGTGCAGTTTTCCGATTTTTCACTGATCACTGTACTGGTGTCACTTGTGACACTAATCAGTGTTAGGGCAGTTAGTAGTAGGCCCACGTAGGTTTAGGGTACTCCCCATTAACCCCCTAATAAAGGTTTAACCCGCTGATCACCCCCCAGTTAACCCGTTCACCCCCTGTCACCAGTGTCACTAATATAGTGTACGGATCTCTTTTCTGATCACAGTATTTAGTGTCACAGGTGACACTAGTAAGCCAGTTAGCTACTTACTGTCACCGTCCATCTTTACAGCATCAGGGTACCCAAAATATATTACCTAATAAAGGTTTAACCCACGATCGCCTCCCCAGGACCGGTTTTAGTGTTAGTTACGGTCAGCATCAGTCCCAGGCAGCGTCAGATTAGTGCCAGTAGCGCTAACACCCACGCACACACCATACACCCCCCTTACTAGTATCGTGTTTAAGCGGATCAATATCTTTGATCTGATCTGAAATATATTAGCGTCCCCAGTAGTATAGTGTTCCCAAAAACGTGGCGTTGGCAGGACCAGCTAGCACCTGCAATTAGCCCCTCTGCCCAGCCCAGCTCACCCAAGTGCAGTATCAATAGATCACTGTCACTTACAAAACAAAACACAACAAAACACAACACACAAAACTGCAGCATTAGCAGAGTCACGCCTGATCCCTGCGAACGCTAACAGTTATTTTTTTTGGTAGCGATTAAAGCAGTCGCTGACAACCAGGTGCTCTTTTGCCTGTGAGTGACATTAGTTGTACCTGTAAATTTAGAGACCAAAATGTCCAAACAGAGGTGCACTAGTGAAGAGGCATACACATTGCTGAGCATGACAGATGAGAGTGCAGGGAAAGCCTCAGTGTCAGATTCAGGCTCGGTATACGAACTGGTAGAGAGCAACTGCACCCTGACAGATAGCTCTGACGATGGAGTAGTAGGCCCTGCTAAGGTCAGGCATACCGGACCCTGATCCCGTTCTTCCGTTGTTGAGGTGCAAGGGCTCTTGTATGAAGCAGTGCCGCTCATCCTGGTGAACTGGCAAGCACCAGCAGCCTAGTACATCCTGGTTGTAGACAAAGCAGCACTGCAGTAACACTTGGTGACGTGGCGAGTCCCATAAGTGCAGTTCAAGCTGGTGCGGTGGCTAGCACAAATAGTGCCCCACAGTCACCAAGATTTTGAACACAGGCTCGTAGAGCCCATAGTTCCCTTCCCGCTGCATATGCCAAACCTGATTGGGAGCCCACCACTTCTGCAGCGCCTGTACTTCCCCCATTCACTGGCCAACACGTAATTCAGGTGGAAACAGTTGATTTTAAGTCACTTGATTTTTATTTACTGTTTTTCACGGAAAGATATCTATAGATCTATTGTGGACCAAAGCAATTTGTATGCTGGTCAATTCATCGCCTCTAATCCCCATTTGACCCTTGCCAGAGAATGGAAACCTGTTACAGTTTCCGAATTTAAGACCTTCCTGGGCCTATCCCTCCTCAAGTGTGATTTAACTGTACTTTTCTCTCCGTCTGATTTCATGGTTTCTGACACTCTCCTGTCCCACCGGGGAACCCGATAATGCAGCCGGTGGTTCTGCCAACTGACCATAGAGCTGATCGGAGAACAGAATGGCTCCAATCATCTCTATGGCCTAAGAAACTGGAAGCTACGAGCATTTCATGACTTTGGTTTCGCCAGATATAAACAGCGTCATTGGGAAAGCATCTCATCACACCAATCTTTGAGGACAGAGGAAAAGAAGAGTACCTGTCACTACCTACACCCCCCCCCCGTGCTCATGCGAAAAGGCGAACACAAGCATCGGTCTTGTGTCATATGTAAACAGCAATTGCACCATGCATGTGAGGTCTCAATACGAACGTCAGATCGAGGGCAGTAATTATAGCAGTAGACCTCCTCTGTAAATCTAAAGTGGTATCCTGTAAAGGCTTTTAAAAATGTATGTAGTTTGTCGCCGCTGCACGGTTGTGCGCAATTTTAAAGCATGTCATGTTTGGCATCTATGTACTCGGCATAAGATCATCTTTTATAATTTACCAAACATTTGGGCAATATAGTGTGTTTTAGTGCATTAAAATTCAATAAAGTGTTTTTTCCCCCAAAAAATTGCAATACCCATCATTTTAATCTGTGGGGCCTTTGCTTTAAAAAAATATATAATGTTTGGGGGTTCAAAATATATATTTTTCATGTAAACAAAAAGTGTCAAAAAGGGCTTTGCCTTCAAATGGTTAGAAGAGTGGGTGACGTGTGGCATAAGCTTCTAATGTTGTGCATAAAATGCCAGGACAATGCAAAACTCCCCCAAATGGCCCCTTTTTGGAAAGTAGACAACCCAAGCTACTTGCTGATAGGCATGTTGAGTCCATGGAATAATTGATATTTTGCAACGAGTTTCGGTAAAATTACAATTTAAATTTTTTTTTTACACAAAGTTGTCAATAAATGATATATTGCTTACATATGCCATGGGTATATGTAGAATTACACCCCATAATACATTCTGTTGCTTCTCCTGAGTATGGGGGTACCACATGTGGGACTTTTTGGCAGTCTAGCTGCGTACAGGACCCCCAAAAACCAATCACCGCCTTTGGGCTTTCTAAGAGCGTAAAATGGTGATTTTACTCCTCACTACCTATCACAGTTTCGGAAGCCCTGAAATGTCAAGCACAACCCCCCCCCCCCCCCCCCAAATGACCCCGTTTTATAAAGTAGACACCCCAAGGTATTTGCTAAGAGGCATGGTGAGTATTTTGCAGTCATAATCCTGTATATATACATATTGCGGTCGGCAAGTGGTTAAGATAAAGGAAACAGGCTTTCAAATTTGGATCGAAAACCCAAAAGCAAAAATGTTATATATTGCAGCTTACCAATATTTAGATGTAGTGGCTACATTAGTTTTGTCTTCTGGCTTTTATCCCTTTTATTTTTACATGTTGATCCTACCAGTAACAGGCTTCCTGCTCTAGGAATACAGCGGTCACTAACTTGACACGTTACCGCACACGTGGAAGTAATCACTTCCACAAGAAAGCCGACAGTCGGCTAAAAAAATGTAAACAAACTTACGGCTGTTATAGCAGCTGAGAAATTGTGTACATGCCAGTGCGCCTGCCGATGTATGACATAAGTCAGTGGCAGCAAAAGGGTTAACAGAACTAAAAGATTGGAGGGCAGAAGCAGTAACTAGATCTATGTACACTGTCACAGGATCTTTACTGCATCTGGTTTTAGCATTCTAAAAGTGTGTTGAAGCATCAGCAGTTGCATCTCAAACCTTAACAGAGTGGCAATTTTTTTGATAAGGGCCTAGTAGAGAAAGTTTCAAATTTTTATGTGGATTTGGCAGAACAGGTAAAACAGGGCCTAAAGTATGTCTGTAACGCCCCTTTCACACTTGTGCGACTTCAAAGTTGCACGATTTTACCGCGATGTGGCCGCGATTCGCGGACACGATTTTGCCGCGATTTCTAATATGAATGGCTGTCTTTGGAAATCATGGGGAACGACTTGTCATGCTACTTTGCAGTCCCAAATTGTGGGACAAGTCGTATAAGTGTGAAAGGGGCCTAAAGCAGTGTTGAACTCTGGATTCTTCAGCTGAGGTTATCCAGAGGTTTCTGTAGCTGAAGTGTTAGTTGGTTGCCCAAACGTCCGAGAAGGCTGTTACAAATCTGCCACAGGGGGCGGAATTTTCAGTGCAATGCGAATTGAGCTCATCAAGAACCTCACCAGAGGAACGAGTACCTTTTTTGCCGGAACTCAGAAAGACCAAGAAGTCTTAACTCAAACTTGGGCTCAGCAGCAAGCTGTTTAACCACTTCAATACCGGGCACGTTTACCCCTACCCTGCCCAGGCCCATTTTAAAAAGAGTTGTAATGGCAGAAGGTTTATTTTAACTTAATGCATTCTATGCATTAAGATAGAAAACACTTCTGTGTGTAGCAGCCTCCCCAGCATCCCCCAATTACTTACCTGAGCCCCTTCTCTCTCCAGTGATGTCCAAAAGTGTCTAAGTCATCCGGGATACTCCTCCTGATCGGCTGAGACACAGCAGCGGCGCCATTGGCTCCAGTGGCTGTCAATCAAAGTCAGTCAGCCAATCAGAGGAGAGGGGGCAGGGCCGGGGTTCCATGTTTGAATGGATACATGGAACTCTCTCGGCTTGGGTGCCCCCATAGAAAGCTGCTGCTGACACTCGATAGGTAGGGCCAGGACCAGCAAAGAGGGACAAGAGAAGAGGAGGATCCGGGCTGTTCTGTGCAAAACCAACTGCACAGAGGAGGTAAGTATAACATGTTTGTTATTTTTCGAGACTTTCATCGCTGTCACACTTTGTATGACAATTGCCTGGTCATGCAACACTGCACCCAAACAACATTTTTATAATTTTTCTCACACAACTAGATCTTACTTTTGGGGTATTTAATCACCACAGTTTTAGTTTTTTTGCTAAATAAATGAAAAAAGAGAGAACATTTTGGGAAAAAAAACATTTTTTCTTCATCTCTTGTTAATTTGCAAATAATTATTCTTCATAAATTTAGGACAAAATGTATTCTGCTACATTTCGTTAGTGAAAATAACCTAAACTAGTGTATATTATTTAGACTGTAGGAAAGTTATTATTATTATCATTCCTGACGTACTGATGGATTATCTCATTTCATGAGGCACCAAAATGCCAGGACAGTACAAAGTAGACAGTCCAAGATATTTAGTAAGAGGCATGGCGGGTTTTATGAAGTTGTAATTTTTGTGTTACAATTTTTTTGGAAGATTAAGAAATTAAAAGACGGAAAAAGTCCAATAGAGCCCACACACAATCGGATTTTCTGACAACATAATCCGATCTGACTTTTTCCGTCGGAAATTCTGACCGTGTGTACAAGGCATTAGTCGTGCACTCCACAAATCTGGCCTTTATGGAAGAGTGGCCAGAAGAAAGCCACTGTCAAAAGAAAGCCATAAGAAGTCCTGTTTGCAGTTTGCGAGAAGCCATGTGGGGGACACAGCAAACATGTGGAAGAAGGTGCTCTGGTCAGATGAGACCAAAATTGTACTTTTTGGCCTAAAAGCAAAACACTATGTGTGGTATAAAACTAACACTGCAAATCACCCTGAACACACCATCCCCACCGTGAAACATGGTGGTGGCAGAATCATGTTGTGGGAATGCTTTTCTTCAGCAGGGACAAGAAAGCTTGTCAGAGTTGATGGGAAGATGGATGGAGCAAAATACAAGGCAATCTTAAAAGAAAACCTGTCGGCACAAGACTTGAGATTGGGGTGAAGGTTCACCTTCCAGCAGGACAACGACCCTAAACATAAAGCCAGAGCTACAATGAAATGGTTTAGATCAAAGCATATCCATGGCTCAAAGTCCAAACCTAAATTCAATTGAGAATCTGTGGCAAGACTTGAAAATTGATGTTCACAGATGTGCTCCATCCAATTTGACAGAGCTTGAGCTATTTTGAAAAGAAGAATGGGCAAAATTGTCACTATCTAGATGTACGAAGTTGGGGGGAGAAATCCCCAAGAAGACTTGCAGCTGTAATTGCAGTGAAAGGTGGTTCTACGCAGTATTGACTCAGGGGGGCTGAATACAAATTCACGTCACACTTTTCACATATTTGTAAAAAAAATGTGAAAACCATTTATCATTTTCCTTCCACTTCACAATAATGTGTCACTCTGTGTTGGTTTATCATATGAAATCCCAATAACATACATTTACATTTTTGGTTGTAACATGAGAAAATGTGGAAAATTTCAAGGGCTATGAAAACTTTTTCAAGACACTGTACGCTAACTTTAATCATTTCTATGTCACTGACCTGCAGATATGGAAAGTCGAAAATGTATCAAACGTCCTCATCTGCATAGTTGTTCCAGGTCAGTGACTGAAAATAGCAACGTAAAAAAAGAGTACACAATAAACCGTATTTTTAGCAATGGAAGCCTCCATGTTTCTCCCATGACAGGACTGTTAAAAAAACAGTAGTTATGTCTACCTAGATGTGGAAATATCCCTTGGACTCTGTGCAGGAAGGGCGATGAAACCCTCTATGTATTCAGATTCGGGCTGGTATGATAATTCAGCAGAAAATGGGCACAATGTAACATTTACACCGTATGGTCGTTCTCCTCTGCTTAGTGCTGTGGAGTTAGCTTTGAACCGAGGACACCACCTGTGTTTAGTTGCCCACCTGCGTTTATGTCACTTACACATGCTGTTATATGTAGTCTCTTGGTTTTAAAATACGCAAGACAGGTAAACAGAATTTGCTTATTTTAGCAAGGAGAAAGGGCATTTCTGAGCTAGACTGCCAAGGGGGAACAAGAAGAGGTGGGTAAAAAGTGTAATTTGTTTTCACCTTTTTCCAAACAATCCTCCTGCCATTCTCTGTGAAAGACTTATTTTGGGCATACAACTATTGGAGATAAATATGCAGGCTCCAGATATCAATAGGATGTTATAGCAAAGGGTCAGAATATGGAAAACAGAAATCAGTGATTTACACCCTAAGCTCACCATTTTCTTTACAGCTGTCCTTTAACAGTATAATGCATTTAAAATAAAAAGTGACAGCGATGATGGCTATAGATAGCCTGAACATTACAAGTGGCCCGTAGGATTTTTTTTTTAGCACCACTTGATGTTTTTAAGCTGCTTCTAAACTCATAAGGAGCTATAGCGAGCTAGTCATGCAATCAAAAGCACTAATTTTTGCAAAGGAAATTGGACAGCTTGCTAGAAAATCACACAATGTATGGGTCCAATTTGCTGTGGAGCACAGGAAAGGACCAGGCGTGTACTGCTGGATGACCATCATGGAAGTTTCCAATACTTGTATAACTAGTTCAAGAACAAGCCAATATCTCCCTATCTGTTATTGGGAGATATCTGCCTATCTATGCCTACACCTGGATACTGAACCTTCACGGTTGTTTATGCATGTAGTCACTCCATTGTGACTAAACCACCAAGATCACTCTATTCAACTATTGGTGGATGTAAACTAAGCTGGCCATAGATGGATCGAGTCAAGGCCGGTTCAGCAAGGATCGGCCAAGATTCGATCCATCTATGGGCAGGCTGATTGTACCCAAGTCGATTCATCAATCAACTTGGGTACAACCAGCCTGTTAGATTTATAGCATGCAATTACTGCTTGCGGCTATAGCCGCTATCAGTAATAATTGTATTCTGTTAGCCAAGAAAGCTCCCTGTCGGTAGAATACAATAGCACTGTGGGAGGCCTTCCACCACCAACACTGACTGTGTCGATGGGGGAATTAAGCTATTTTCTTTCCTTCCATCTGTGGTGGAAGGATAGAAAAATCGATTAATCTATGGCTTGCCTTAAACTCAACGGAACCTGGTCTTGAAAGTGTTTAATGTAACAACACTGCTCAAACAGGAGGCACCTTGTAGTGCATGCAAAAACCTGTGAGAGTGAGCAAGTAAAAATAATTATTCTTCAAACAGATTCCTGTTTCCCCTGCCTTCTCCAAATACTAGTTTATACTAATCACCAATCCCAATGCTTGTGGATGAACTTGTGCCCTGCATCTACGTAAAAAATAATGGCTCTGATCTCGATCATTAAACTAGTCCCACTTTAGGCAGAAAGAAACCTACCCTTGCAGCAGGAGCCCCAGCACTGCAAGGGTTAAAAGCTTTTTAAGTCTGGGGGTACAGGAATAAGGTGTAACACTTACCTTGTTCATCTCCCTTGCAGGCTTCCTCCACACTGTGCAACCAGTTCCCCTTAAGCTGAAAATCTAAGGTGATTGGGTCAGCATCTGCATGCTGATGTCATTATATACAATGCAGGACGAATAGACCTGCATAGCATGTGAAGAAAGCAAGGGCCCACACACAACCCACAGCTTTGAAAGAGGAGCATGGAGCCAGAGCGAGGAACAAGATATTACGCTAGACTGAAAGGGTTACTAAAGGCATTTTTTTGTTAATTAAAATAAAACACGTTACATAGTCTGGTCGAAAAAAAGACACAAGTCCATCTGAACTATATAAAAGGGAAAAATAAAATAAATAAAAAAGGGAAAAAAATGTATTATACAATCCTATATCCACAGTTGATCTGAAGGAAGGCAAAAAATAAAAAAAAAAGCATGATCCAATTTGTTTCAGCAGGGGAAACATTTCCTTCCCGATTCCCCCAAGAGGCAAATGGCTATTCCTTGGAACAACTTTACCTATAAGACCCCTTTCACACTGGGGCGGTTTTCAGGCGCTTTAGTGCTAGAAATAGCCTCTGCAAACCGCCTCTCATCCTTTCCAGTGTGTCTTTTCACACTGGGGCGTTTTCAGGCGCTTTAGTGCTAGAAATAGCCTCTGCAAACCGCCTCTCATCCATTCCAGTGTGTCTTTTCACACTGGGGCGGTGCGTTTGCGGGACTTTCCGAAAAGTCCTGCAAGCAGCATCTTTTGGGCGGGTTGGGAACGCTGTATTTAGCGGTCCCAAACACCCTGCCTATTGGATTGAATGAGCAGCGTAAAATGTGCAGGGTAAAAAGCTATCCGTTAGCGTCCGAAAAGCGGCACAAAAGCACTGCCTAAACAGCGCTATCAGCCGGCGCTTTCATTGTGAAAGTAGCCTTAATGTTAGTAATATTAATATGTGTGAGTTGGGGGTGAGCGGCGCTGCCTGAAAATTAAAAAGTGATCTTAGTGGATCACCCTTCTTAAATGAGAGTGCACTAAGGTGAGTTACCTTCAGGTGTATTAGAAATGAGGTGTGCTCAAATGCTCTACCTTCTAAAGATAATAAAATGTTTTGAGCCGCCTCATATGACGTCCACTGACGAAACGCGTAAATCAGAGCTACACACACACACATCGATTTTTGGTCTAGCGAAGCTCCGGTCTGTGGAACGTATGCTGATCTAGAGCGCTTGTTGTTTTTTAAGCTGTATTCGGTTGGAGACCACCACCCATTTATTTTAAAGGAGAATTTTGTTTTACCTATCTTTTAATAAAAAGCACTTTTCAGATTGACACTATGAGAGCCCATCTCTTTTCTGTATGAGGATACAATATTGGGGGTATAGAGAAGGAGACTGCTACACTCTGAGCCAGGGTTAAAAGAACATTCCAACAGTCCTTTGAGAGTCTGGAGGCTTTGGATTTCCCAGGACGTGCTGAAGGAGGGAGTGATCGGCATGGCAGTCACTACATGCGGTTTACCCCTGTAGGGGTGCTAGGATCTGGTGAGTAGGGATTCAAAAGGAGAGCACAACAGTCACCCATCACTTTGCACAAGGATTGGAAACTAATTCAAGCACAAGTCACTTTGAATATTGCCCAAATCACCTGAAAACTGTGTTATCAGTGATCATATAAGATTGGACTGCCTTTCAATATTGATATGTATATATTTTTTCATTCATTGATTTCCTTTTTTTTTTTTTGTGTTCAGTTGAAGTTTTTTTAAAAGGACACACCCCTACCACTTTGAGTGTGGTTACAAACACTTGCATGTGCTGTTTTTTATCTGTTCACATCTGTTTATCTGTTTATCTGTTTTAAACGTGTTTAAAAAGGAGACTCTAGGAATATTCAATTCTGATGTTAATGTATGTAATGGGATTTTGATGAATGCACATTTTGTACACAAGGTATAAAAAGTTGTATTATCTTTAGAAGGTAGAGCATTTGAGCACACCACATTTCTAATACACCTGAAGGTAACTCACCTTAGTGCACTCTCATTTGAGAAGGGTGATCCACTAAGATCACTTTTTAATTTACAGGCAGCGCCGCTCACCCCCAACTCACATATATTAATATTGCAACTGGAGCTCCTTAATTGGGGAGGCTGCAGCCTCACCTACACCCAAGCGCAGATCTATAACAATATATATAAAAGCCTTAATGTTGGTATCCAGTTTTTTTTTTTTTTTTTTTTTTAAAGCAATCTACTGGGCTGGACAGAACCAGCTCTTGAGAAAGTCTATTCCACATTTTCACCGCTCTTACTGTGAAGAAACCTTTCCGTATTTGGAGATTAAATCTCCTTTTCTCCAGACGTAAAGAGTGCCCCTTGTCCTCGTTGATGACCTTAAAGTGAATAACGCAACACCAAGTTCACTATATGGACCCCTTATGTATTTATACATGAGGATCATATCCCCCCTTATCTCCTCTTCTCAATAGCTGAGATCCTTAATGCCTCTTATCAGTTTGGCTGCCCTGCTCTGCATATTGTCCAGTTCCCCGATATCCTTGTGAACTGGTGCCCAAAACTGAACTGCGTATTCCAGATAAGGATTTTGCTCACTTTGGAAAATGCAGCTTGGCATTGCATGCTATTATTAGGCTTATGATCTACCAAAAAAAACCCAGATCTTTCTCCGTCATTGACTCCCCCAGTTGTACTCCCCCTAGCATGTATGATGCATGCATATTGCCTAAAAGCAAAACACTATGTGTGGTATAAAACTAACACTGCAAATCACCCTGAACACACCATCCCCACCGTGAAACATGGTGGTGGCAGAATCATGTTGTGGGAATGCTTTTCTTCAGCAGGGACAAGAAAGCTTGTCAGAGTTGATGGGAAGATGGATGGAGCAAAATACAAGGCAATCTTAAAAGAAAACCTGTCGGCACAAGACTTGAGATTGGGGTGAAGGTTCACCTTCCAGCAGGACAACGACCCTAAACATAAAGCCAGAGCTACAATGAAATGGTTTAGATCAAAGCATATCCATGGCTCAAAGTCCAAACCTAAATTCAATTGAGAATCTGTGGCAAGACTTGAAAATTGATGTTCACAGATGTGCTCCATCCAATTTGACAGAGCTTGAGCTATTTTGAAAAGAAGAATGGGCAAAATTGTCACTATCTAGATGTACGAAGTTGGGGGGAGAAATCCCCAAGAAGACTTGCAGCTGTAATTGCAGTGAAAGGTGGTTCTACGCAGTATTGACTCAGGGGGGCTGAATACAAATTCACGTCACACTTTTCACATATTTGTAAAAAAAATGTGAAAACCATTTATCATTTTCCTTCCACTTCACAATAACGTGTCACTCTGTGTTGGTTTATCATATGAAATCCCAATAACATACACTTACATTTTTGGTTGTAACATGAGAAAATGTGGAAAATTTCAAGGGCTATGAAAACTTTTTCAAGACACTGTACGCTGACTTTAATCATTTCTATGTCACTGACCTTCAGATATGGAAAGTCGAAAATGTATCAAACGTCCTCATCTGCATAGTTGTTCCAGGTCAGTGACTGAAAATAGCAACGTAAAAAAAGAGTACACAATAAACCGTATTTTTAGCAATGGAAGCCTCCATGTTTCTCCCATGACAGGACTGTTAAAAAAACAGTTGTTATGTCTACCTAGGTGTGGAAATATCCCTTGGACTCTGTGCAGGAAGGGTGATGAAACCCTCTATGTATTCAGATTCGGGCTGGTATGATAATTCAGCAGAAAAGGGGCACAATGGAACATTTACACAGTATGGTCGTTCTCCCCTGCTTAGTGCTGTGGAGTTAGCTTTGAACCGAGGACACCACCTGTGTTTAGTTGCCCACCTGCGTTTATGTCACTTACACATGTGGTTAAGCATGCTGTTATATGTAGTCTCTTGGTTTTAAAATACGCAAGACAGGTAAACAGAATTTGCTTATTTTAGCAAGGAGAAAGGGCATTTCTGAGCTAGACTGCAAAGGGGGAGGTGGGTAAAAAGTGTAATTTGTTTTTACCTTTTTCCAAACAATCCTCCTGCCATTCTCTGTGAAAGACTTATTTTGGGCATACAACTATTGGAGATAAATACGCAGGCTCCAGATATCAATAGGATGTTATAGCAAAGGGTCAGAATATGGAAAACAGAAATCAGTGATTTACACCCTAAGCTCACCATTTTCTTTACAGCTGTCCTTTAACAGTATAATGCATTTAAAATAAAAAGTGACAGCGATGATGGCCATAGATAGCCTGAACATTACAAGTGGCCCGCAGGATTTTTTTTAGCACCACTTGATGTTTTTAAGCTGCTTCTAAACTCATAAGGAGCTATAGCGAGCTAGTCATGCAATCAAAAGCACTAATTTTTGCAAAGGAAATTGGACAGCTTGCTAGAAAATCACACAATGTATGGGTCCAATTTGCTGTGGCGCACAGGGAAAGGACCAGGCGTGTACTGCTGGATGACCATCGTGGAAGTTTCCAATACTTGTATAACTAGTTCAAGAACAAGCCAATATCTCCCTATCTGTTATTGGGAGATATCTGCCTATCTATGCCTACACCTGGATACTGAACCTTCACGGTTGTTTATGCATGTAGTCACTCCATTGTGACTAAACCACCAAGATCACTCTATTCAACTATTGGTGGATGTAAACTAAGCTGGCCATAGATGGATCGAGTCAAGGCCGGTTCAGCAAGGATCGGCCAAGATTCGATCCATCTATGGGCAGGCTGATTGTACCCAAGTCGATTCATCAATCAACTTGGGTACAACCAGCCTGTTAGATTTATAGCATGCAATTACTGCTTGCGGCTATAGCCGCTATCAGTAATAATTGTATTCTGTTAGCCAAGAAAGCTCCCTGTCGGTAGAATACAATAGCACTGTGGGAGGCCTTCCACCACCAACACTGACTGTGTCGATGGGGGAATTAAGCTATTTTCTTTCCTTCCATCTGTGGTGGAAGGATAGAAAAATCGATTAATCTATGGCTTGCCTTAAACTCAACGGAACCTGGTCTTGAAAGTGTTTAATGTAACAACACTGCTCAAACAGGAGGCACCTTGTAGTGCATGCAAAAACCTGTGAGAGTGAGCAAGTAAAAATAATTATTCTTCAAACAGATTCCTGTTTCCCCTGCCTTCTCCAAATACTAGTTTATACTAATCACCAATCCCAATGCTTGTGGATGAACTTGTGCCCTGCATCTACGTAAAAAATAATGGCTCTGATCTCGATCATTAAACTAGTCCCACTTTAGGCAGAAAGAAACCTACCCTTGCAGCAGGAGCCCCAGCACTGCAAGGGTTAAAGGCTTTTTAAGTCTGGGGGTAGAGGAATAAGGTGTAACACTTACCTTGTTCGTCTCCCTTGCAGGCTTCCTCCACACTGTGCAACCAGTTCCCCTTAAGCTGAAAATCTAAGGTGATTGGGTCAGCATCTGCATACTGATGTCATTATATACAATGCAGGACGAATAGACCTGCATAGCATGTGAAGAAAGCAAGGGCCCACACACAACCCACAGCTTTGAAAGAGGAGCATGGAGCCAGAGCGAGGAACAAGATATTATGCTAGACTCTACACCTAGACTGAAAGGGTTACTAAAGGCATTTTTTTGTTAATTAAAATAAGACACGTTACATAGTCTGGTCGAAAAAAAGACACAAGTCCATCTGAACTATATAAAAGGGAAAAATAAAATAAATAAAAAGGGAAAAAAATGTATTATACAATCCTATATCCACAGTTGATCTGAAGGAAGGCAAAAAAAAAGCATGATCCAATTTGTTTCAGCAGGGGAAACATTTCCTTCCCGATTCCCCCAAGAGGCAAACAGCTATTCCTTGGAACAACTTTACCTATAAGACCCCTTTCACACTGGGGCGGTTTTCAGGCGCTTTAGTGCTAGAAATAGCCTCTGCAAAACGCCTCTCATCCATTCCAGTGTGTCTTTTCACACTGGGGCGGTTTTCAGGCGCTTTAGTGCTAGAAATAGCCTCTGCAAAACGCCTCTCATCCATTCCAGTGTGTCTTTTCACACTGGGGCGGTGCGTTTGCGGGACTTTCCGAAAAGTCCTGCAAGCAGCATCTTTTGGGCGGGTTGGGAACGCTGTATTTAGCGGTCCCAAACACCCTGCCTATTGGATTGAATGAGCAGCGTAAAATGTGCAGGGTAAAAAGCTATCCGTTAGCGTCCGAAAAGCGGCACAAAAGCACTGCCTAAACAGCGCTAACAGCCGACGCTTTCATTGTGAAAGTAGCCTTAATGTTAGTAATATTAATATGTGTGAGTTGGGGGTGAGCGGCGCTGCCTGAAAATTAAAAAGTGATCTTAGTGGATCACCCTTCTCAAATGAGAGTGCACTAAGGTGAGTTACCTTCAGGTGTATTAGAAATGAGGTGTGCTCAAATGCTCTACCTTCTAAAGATAATAAAATGTTTTGAGCCGCCTCATATGACGTCCACTGACGAAACGCGTAAGTCAGAGCTACACACACACACATCGATTTTTGGTCTAGCGAAGCTCCGGTCTGTGGAACGTATGCTGATCTAGAGCGCTTGTTGTTTTTTAAGCTGTATTGGGTTGGAGACCACCACCCATTTATTTTAAAGGAGAATTTTGTTTTACCTATCTTTTAATAAAAAGCACTTTTCAGATTGACACTATGAGAGCCCATCCCTTTTCTGTATGAGGATACAATATCGGGGTATAGAGGAGACTGCTACACTCTGAGCCAGGGTTAAAAGAACATTCCAACAGTCCTTTGAGAGTCTGGAGGCTTTGGATTTCCCAGGACGTGCTGAAGGAGGGAGTGATCGGCATGGCAGTCACTACATGCGGTTTACCCCTGTAGGGGTGCTAGGATCTGGTGAGTAGGGATTCAAAAGGAGAGCACAACAGTCACCCATCACTTTGCACAAGGATTGGAAACTAATTCAAGCACAAGTCACTTTGAATATTGCCCAAATCACCTGAAAACTGTGTTATCAGTGATCATATAAGATTGGACTGCCTTTCAATATTGATATGTATATATTTTTTCATTCATTGATTTCCTTTTTTTTTGTGTTCAGTTGAAGTTTTTTTAAAAGGACACACCCCTACCACTTTGAGTGTGGTTACAAACACTTGCATGTGCTGTTTTTTATCTGTTCACATCTGTTTATCTGTTTATCTGTTTTAAACGTGTTTAAAAGGAGACTCTAGGAATATTCAATTCTGATGTTAATGTATGTAATGGGATTTTGATGAATGCACATTTTGTACACAAGGTATAAAAAGTTGTATTATCGGGGCGTGTCCGGATGAGAGCGGCGACGGACGTCTTTACAGGGAGCTCCGGGTGCCTGATTTTAATCTGCCGCCATCTGAGTAATTAAAAACCCACAAAGAGACAAAATCCTGCCGGACTGTATGCCTAGGCTCCCCTGCAGTGCCCTAGACCATTATCCCCCAGTGACTTGGCCTGAAATCAGCAGGAGGAGATAGCCTCTGGACCCCCGCGGCCGCCGCCATCTTGCTGCTCCAAGACCTCCCAGGGGAACCTTGATCTGGACAGATCTGGAGGTAAGAGACCCTCATCTGTCCACACACCTACCCAGCGACCTACCTGGCACGGTCCGGAGGCCTCGCCGAGCTCAGAGGACGCCGCGGCCTGGTCCGGCCTGGTGCGGCCTAGTGAGGCCTGTGGATCCCCGGCCTTTCCTGAGGCTGCTTCCCCGCCGGGAGTCACCGCGGACGGTCCGGCGTGCATCGGTGGTGCAGGCTGCCGCTCCACATTGCCACACCTGCCTTACAGGCCCCCCGGGCCCTGACTAAGGCCTGGGACACTGCCAAAGCCTGCCACAGAGGACGATCCACAAGGGACACTGAGCAGGGGCCCACTGTGAATTGCAGGTGAAATACGGCGGCCATCTTGGTACACCTCATCAGCCACCCGAGGCCTTCCCATCCCTCAAAGCCTGACCCAGGCCCCATTCCAACGTCCCAGACCCCACAAAAAGACCCCCCTGAGGGACATAGACTAGACATGGCCGAGTGAGACTGGTCTCCACATGACCCCCCGGCCTGAACCCTCATCTCATGTGGGCACGGCATGAGCACCCCAAATCAGTATAGGACACGCTCGACATCAAGAGGGACCAGGTCCCAAAACTCGCAAACCAGCATCCACAACTTTTTTGGAAGCACGCCGAGACAGACAGCAGGTGCCACTGGAGCCGCGCCACGTGGGCCACGCACGGAACAGTCCCCGGGCCTGCTCCAAAGCAATCCACCAGCACAACCAGAAGACCAGGATTGCCTTGAAGAGACGCCAGCTGCATTCCGCACAGAAATGTCGGACACTTCGCAAGGCCGATTAGACGCCGATCTCCGCGACATGCTGCGGGCCCTCCCCACCAGAGCCGACATTGAGGCCTTGCCAACGAGAGCCGACATAGAAGCGCTGATACTAAGGATAGAGGAGGCGCACAGCAGGGATATCCAGGAGGTGAAAGCTGAGCTGCATACTGTGTCGGACCGAGTGACCTCTGGAGAGACGCGAGTGTCTACACTGGAGACACGCATACAGGCCCTGGAGCAAGCTCAAGCATCACACACGGCAGAGTCCCAGGAAATGCAGCTCCACCTGGAGGAGATGGAGGACCGCAGCCGCCGTAACAATCTGCGGCTGCGGGGGATACCTGAAGCTACGGGCCAGGAAGACCTAGCGGAGACAGTGACCGCAATATTTCATAGGCTGCTGGAAACCCCCCCGCCGACGCTTGAAATCGACAGGGTGCACCGCACACTGGGCCCCAGATCCGCCGACCCAGCCAGGCCACGTGATGTCCTATGCCGTCTCCACCGCTTCACAGTTAAAGAGAGCATACTGCGGAAGGCCTGGGAAGCAGGCGATATTGAATTTGATGGGGCCAATATCCAGATCTTACCTGACCTCTCCAGGGCAACCCTACAGCGCCGGGCTATGCTGAAGCCAGCATTGGAATCGGCGAGGAGACGCGGCTACACTTACCGTTGGGGATACCCCCTGGCAGTCATCTTCCGAACGGCGCAGACCTCCTTCACCCTGAGAACACCAGCAGACTTACCAGGATTCTTCACCTTCATAGGCACCGATCCAGTCCAAGTTCCCAACTGGCTAATGAGGCTACCGAGGGCCCCGGGCCGCTCGGGTCCGGCAACAGGAAGATACAACCAACCACCACGCTCGCAGAGGAACCGAGGCAGACCCCGCTCCAGCGCTGCCATCGTCGATGGTACACGCGAGTCCTGATCACTGCAGAACTGCCTATCCCTGTACCCACTGTTTGCTACGCATAGGCCATTGAACTCGCCTTGAAGTTCCCCCTTGTGTCTTGGCCCCCCCGCTAGCCGGGGGTCCGGCTTTTTGACCGGGCCGCCCCCACGCCTTAGGAACTGAAGGGAGAGAACGGACCGCCACGGAGCAGCACTCCACGCTCACCCCCTCCTTCCCCAACACTCTGCATACTGTAAACCAAGACTCCCACCAGGAGAGATGCCCTTTACGTGATACATGACAGAAAGGGGAGACCTAATTGGGGGAGATAATAGAGCCGTACCAAATTGCTCCGGACCCTACAATTTTTTTTTTTTTTTTTTTTTTTTTTTTTTTTTTTGTAGGGAATTCTCTGGCGTGGCTATTCGGGTGGGGGGGCTGGCTCATATGGAGGGGACGATTGTTTGACAAATGTAACCTATGCATTTAAGCTGATGTTGTTTTCTTGATATTATTTTTCTGGTTTAAGTTTTTTCTTGTTTTTGATGACTAGAAAATGAGTAAATATTGAATATAATAGTCCTGATATTGCACTATATATTATAGCTTGAAATGTACAAGTCATTTTATGACACACCATAGAGCATACATGCCCACACACTCTTATGTAAGCAGAGGCCGGGGGGTCGGGGGGAGACCGGGAGACCCTCAGGGACCCTTGCTGAACCCACCCCCACATAGGACGACGCACGATACCCAGGCTACCTGGAGAGCGTCTTTGCAAATATTTTGCACTTATTAGAAAAACCAGCTAAATTGGTAGGCAACCGCTATAGGCACTAGGCTACCGGCGGGCGCACTTTATACCCTTTTAGTACTGGTAGACTACACCTACCCTCATACTACATCTTCATTTCTACTCTATACATCTCTCTAACTCTTTGCTGTACCTCCCCACCCACACTTCCCACCCCCCCCCCCCCACGAACATGGATGACATTACTATTGTCACTTTAAATGCGAAGGGACTCAACGTCCCTGAGAAAAGGAGAATGCTACTTAATGACATGAGACACCTAAAGGCAGACATTGTTCTTTTGCAAGAGACACACTTCCGAGAAAACACACTCCCAATCCTCAAGAATAGATACTTCCCGACGGCGTATCATTCGACCTACAAAGAATCCAAATCACGGGGAGTTTCAATATTAATTTCAGCCAAAATCCCATGGTCCCTGACAGACATACTGACAGACCCAATGGGAAGGTTTCTATTCATCAAGGGCAAAATTGGCGACATCAAAATAACACTCGCAAACCTCTACGCCCCGAACACCCAACAAGATACGTTCCTTACAAGACATTTGATCAAACTACAACACTTTACTGAGGGGCAACTAATAGTGGGAGGAGACCTGAATATCCCCCTAATACCCGAGGAGGATACTTCAACAGGGAGTTCCTCAACCCCGAGAAACGCACGCAAGGCCATCCACAGAGCACTTCAGAGATCACAGTTAATAGACACATGGCGCCTCTTTCATCCAGGTGAACGAGATTATACATTCTACTCACGCCCTCACAACACATACTCGCGCATTGACTACCTGCTGATACCACACAATCAACTTCACGCCGTTAGGAAAACCTCACTAGGATCAATTACCTGGTCAGATCACGCCCCAGCTACCCTGAGTTATGCCCTGACGGACTCCCAAAAAAATCAAAGGAAACCGTGGAGGCTTAATGAAAGCCTTCTGACAGACCCAGACACACTAGCGGAGGTGACAAGGGAAATAACCAATTACTTTCAGACCAATAGCGACTCAGAAAGTGACGAAGGCCTAGTCTGGGAAGCACACAAAGCGGTAATTCGCGGAATACTTATAAAACACGGCGCAAGACTCAAAAAACAAAGAACAGCCCAACTGACTTCCCTCCTTAGCAGACTTCAAACACTAGAAACCAGACACAAGCAAACCCCGACTGGCCAGCTAGGGAACGAACTGGACGCATTACGCACGCAAGTCACTGACCTGTTAAATTATAAAGCAAAGACAGCACTACAAATAACGCGTAAAAGGATCTATGAATCGGGCAACAAATGCGGCAGACTACTAGCACAATCATTGCGAGACCAAAGAACTGCATCATACATACCTTCCATACGCTCACCATCGGGACAGAAGATAACCTTACCACAACATATAACACAGGAATTTAAATCCTACTATGAATCGCTCTACAACCTGTCCAACACGCCACCGCCCTTAGAACACATAACGGACTATATTACCACCTCCCATATGCCCACCCTCTCCAGTGACGCCCGGGATCTGTTAGAAGCCCCTATCACACTATCGGAGGTACAACTAGCGCTGAAAAGTACTAAGGTCGGAAAAGCCCCAGGACCGGACGGACTCACTCCGTACTACTACAAGACACTACTCCCGGTATTAGGTGGACACCTAGTTAATGTACTTAACGGTATCACTAAAGGAGGGAAATTACATGCCACCACGTTACAAGCACAAATATCCGTTATCCCGAAAGAAGGCAAAGACCTGACCAACTGTGGGAGCTACAGGCCTATCTCCCTACTTAATTCGGACCTTAAACTATTTACCAAGATAATAGCGACCAGAATACAGACCCACCTGCCCCACCTCATACACTTAGACCAAGTGGGTTTTGTCCCCACGAGAGAGGCAAGGGACAACACCACCAAGGTCTTAAACCTATTACATACAGTCACCCGCAACCAAACGCCCAGTGTTTTCATAAGCACTGACGCTGAAAAGGCGTTTGACCGGGTTAGCTGGGCCTTCATGTTTGCTACGTTACGACACATAGGACTGGGAGACAACATGCTAAAATGGATAGCCGCAACCTATGAAAAACCATCCGCCAGGGTGAGGGCGAATGGAGTGCTCTCAGATCCTTTCCCGATTACCAACGGGACAAGGCAGGGGTGTCCGTTGTCCCCCCTTCTATTTGCCCTCACTCTGGAACCATTCCTATGCCACATAAGACAGAACCCTGATATCACAGGAGTGAAAGTACACCAAACGCAACATAAGGTGTCGGCGTACGCCGATGACCTCATGTTCACACTTACTACCCCATCAACCTCCCTGCCCAACCTCCTACAAGAATTTAAGACATATGGAGCCCTCTCTAACTTAAAAATTAATTTCACTAAGTCAGAGGCGATGGGAGTAGGCCTACAACCCACACAACTTACACACTTACAATCCAGTTTCCAGCTGAAATGGACACAGACAGCCTTGAAATACCTAGGTACATACATCCCCCGCACACTCCCACGAATATATGAGCTTAACTTCCCACCTCTCCTGAAATCAATCAAAATGATACTAAAAAAATGGCAAACCGGCCTACATTCGTGGATTGGTCGCTGCAACATACTCAAAATGATGATACTCCCAAAATTCCTCTACCTCATGCAAGCAATACCTACTCGCATCCCTACACCCTACTTCAAACAAGTGCAAACCATGTTCACTGACTTTGTATGGGCTAAGAAAAGACCACGACTTTCTTATAAACTCTTAGTACTGCCTAAACAATATGGGGGACTTGCATTACCGAATATCCGTACATACTACCAAGCAGTACACCTGGGCAGGCTTATAGACTGGTGCCGTCACCAGGAGACTAAGCTCTGGACACAACTGGAGCAACATCAAAGCGAAACCCCACTTAGTAGAGCTCCCTGGTGCTACCCGTCTCTGCCAGCAGAAATCAAACGGCACCCGCTAATAGGAACCACAACACAGGTCTGCGCACGTCTCCTCTCGACGACCCCCATATCGTCCCCTAACTCACCTCTTTTCCCCATTTTGGGAAACCCTGAATTTGCACCGGGATTATACGACACGGAATTTAAAAGACTGAGAGACACGGGCATGCACCAGGCCTCCCACTTCGGTACTAATGGTCGCTGGCCCACATTAACAGAACTCTCCAACACCACAGGACCATATCGGCTAGACTTCTTGAGAGCCAGCCAACTGAGCCACTTCCTACACTCACTGAAACCCCCACCGACAGCACCCCTTCCCCTCACAACACTGGAAGAACTCTGCAACACATCAGGTACCATAACACACACGCTTTCACAAACCTACAGCCTGCTAAACATACCACAAACAGATTTCACCCCGCCAGGATTGACTAAATGGGAATCAGAATTGAATTGCCACTTCAGCGCGGCTAAGAAACAACGAATAATTAAATATACACACAAATCCTCAATATGCGCCAAAATCCAGGAGACCAACTATAAGCTCCTGTCAAGATGGTACAGGACCCCAGAACTGCTCCACAGATTCTTCCCGACGACGCCGGAATTTTGCTGGCGATGTCGAGCAGAAAAGGGAACACTGCTGCACATATTCTGGTCCTGTCCCTTACTAAACCACTTTTGGAAAGTGGTTCGAGAAGTCATACAAAAATTCACAGACCGCCCCATACCGGCAGATCCCGCTTTCTTCCTACTCCACGCATCTGACACTCCGGAAAAAATATACAAAAAGTCGGTAATCAGACACCTGCTAGATGCGGCCAAGGCCTGCATACCGATAATGTGGAAATCCACGAGTCCACCTACTATAGCATCATGGATAGCTAGAGTGGAGGAAATAAGATGTATGGAGGACCTCGTCCTCACAGCTCAGCATAGACAAGAAACATTCTCTAACACCTGGCAGTTGTGGATCATCTTCATCTACTCGGCAGAGGGCCAGGCGCTGAAGGGAACCACAACAGATCTACGGAGAAACACTCCGCCACCGCAAATCCCATCTGACACACATGTCTGAATTACTAATGACCCATGTTCATGGATCCCGACACCCCTATACCCTCTCTATCCTCCTCCCCCCAACACCCAACCCATCTACCTACTACAGCTCCCTTTCCCCTCTTCTTTTTCTCTTTCCACACCCTACTCAAATGTTCTAATTCTAACTAATCCCACCCTAACCTGGGGGGGATTTTCTCTATCTTTATCTCCCGCCCCCTTTTTTTTTTTTTTTTTTTCTTTCTCTCTCTTCTCTTCTCTCTCTCTTCTCTCCTCTTCTCTCTTTCAACATAAACAGGAAAAACCGAGGAGCTGGGCACATGCCCCCGATACAGCACGACATGACAAACCCAAGCACAAATACCCTGACGGAGTAAAGAGAACCAACAGCCAGAACTAGACACCTGGGAAAGAACAAGTCACTGAAATAGAATTAAAGGCATCAGAGGGCACAAAGAAAACTAACATTAGCTCAAACACAATAAATGACAACACGCCTGGAGAGGGACCTCTCCCAGTCCGTCCACACTCAGATATGGTCAAACCCTGTCTTTCTCTCTCTTTCTACATTAAGACCATGTTTTTAAAAAAGAAAAAAAAAAAAAAATGTTCTAACTGTTCTGAATAAGTTGTTTGTCTTGACACCTGTATTACTTTGTGCTGTGTCGGCCCGCATGGGTCCCGTTTCCTGTTATAAATAAAAAATTTAAAAAAAAAAAAAAGTTGTATTATCTTTAGAAGGTAGAGCATTTGAGCACACCACATTTCTAATACACCTGAAGGTAACTCACCTTAGTGCACTCTCATTTGAGAAGGGTGATCCACTAAGATCACTTTTTAATTTACAGGCAGCGCCGCTCACCCCCAACTCACATATATTAATATTGCAACTGGAGCTCCTTAATTGGGGAGGCTGCAGCCTCACCTACACCCAAGCGCAGATCTATAACAATATATATAAAAGCCTTAATGTTGGTATCCAGTTTTTTTTTTTTTTTTTTTTTAAAGCAATCTACTGGGCTGGACAGAACCAGCTCTTGAGAAAGTCTATTCCACATTTTCACCGCTCTTACTGTGAAGAAACCTTTCCGTATTTGGAGATTAAATCTCCTTTTCTCCAGACGTAAAGAGTGCCCCTTGTCCTCGTTGATGACCTTAAAGTGAATAACGCAACACCAAGTTCACTATATGGACCCCTTATGTATTTATACATGAGGATCATATCCCCCCTTATCTCCTCTTCTCAATAGCTGAGATCCTTAATGCCTCTTATCAGTTTGGCTGCCCTGCTCTGCATATTGTCCAGTTCCCCGATATCCTTGTGAACTGGTGCCCAAAACTGAACTGCGTATTCCAGATAAGGATTTTGCTCACTTTGGAAAATGCAGCTTGGCATTGCATGCTATTATTAGGCTTATGATCTACCAAAAAAAACCCAGATCTTTCTCCGTCATTGACTCCCCCAGTTGTACTCCCCCTAGCATGTATGATGCATGCATATTCTTATTCCCCACGTGCATAACTTTACATTTATCAACATTAAACCTCATTTGCCAAATAGTTGCGCAATTAAAAAGCGCATTAAGGTCAGCTTGTAAGGTATTGCAATGGTATTTCACAGAGCAGCCTCGAACCTTCTCTTGCCCCAAAACTCCCGTTTGCTATGGGGGCACACGTGCATGACCTCTCCCGAACTGTGTGTGTCTTTGGAGCCCCTGCTTCCTTCGAACAGCATTTGTTTGACAGCAGTAGGAGCCATTGGCTCCTGCTGCTGCCCGAATCCCTGTGTGAAGAGGAGGAGAGGGGAAAGAAGAGATGCAGCAGTGCACAGCACTGGATCGATTGGGGACTCAGGTACTGTTAAGTATTTAGGGAGGTGGGGGGGGGGGGAGGACAGAAAGCTGCAAATGTTTATTACCTTAATGCAGGAAAAAAAAATTGGCTTTAGAACCACTTTAACAAACATTTAATCATAGCTGTGCAGGGAATAAGGAGAAGGAATATTGCAAGAGTAGTTGTTTTAACAATCTTGGAGTTCCGCTTTAACAGCAGCAGGGACCTGTGGGGACACAGTCTTGAGAGTAAGAACTTTAAGCCTTGTATTTAAGGCACTAGATTTCACATATTTGACAATTTGCACCATTGATTGAAATATGTATTTTCCTTTTACAGTTTTAAGTACAACTTTTTTTTGTGGAATAGAAATTACTGTGGGCAACAGAATCAAGCCTTGTAATAATCTGGAAAATTTACAGTGTCTTGAAGAAGTATTCATGACATTTTCCATATTTTGTCATGTTGCAACCAAAAACGTAAATGTATATTATTGGGATTTTATGCGATAGACCAACACAAAGTGGCACATAATTGTGAAGTGGAAGGAAAAGGATAAATGGTTTTAATTTTTTTTACAAATAAATAATTATCTAAAAAGTGTGGCGTGCATTTGTATTTACTCCCCCCCGCCCCCCCCCCCCGAATCAATACTTTGTAGAACTACTTTTCGCTGCAATTACAGCTGCAAGTCTTTTTGGGGATGTCTCTACCAGCTTTGCACATCCAGAGAGTGACATTTTTGCCCATTCTTCTTTGAAAAATAGCTCAAGATTGGATGGAGAGCGTCTGTGAACAGCAATTTTCAAGTCTTGCTACAGATTCTCAATTGGATTTAGGTCTGGACTTTGACTGGGCCATTCTAACACATGAATATGTTTTGATCTAAACTATTCCATTGTATCTTAGAAGAAAACCTGTTAGAGTCTGCAAAAGACTTGAGACTGGGGTGGAGGTTCACCTTCCAGCAGGACAACGACCCTAAACATACAGCCAGAGCTACAATGGAATTCCTTGAGCTTTGACTGATTGACCTCTATTTTGATGGTGTCTGCATAGTTCCAGGGCCAATGCCACTTGGAAAAAACAACAGCATCACTCCAGTGGTATTTTTAGCTGTCTGAAAGGGGGGCAATTCTTCCCACTGCCCTTCAATGAGTTGGTTTTAGCAGGATTTCCCGAAACATCTAAAAATGATTTCAATGGTTCCTCTAGAGAAAAAAGGTTGAGAAAGGCTAGTCTATATTTTTCAAAGATATCAGCTCTAGCAGTTTTCAAGTTATCAGAGATCACAATGACTTATTATACCATTATACAGGTATCACACAAAAGTTAACAGCACTGCTAGACCACTGACACTGATGTTCTCATCAAGCTGCGAGGCTAAAAAAGGAGAACATCTGAGTCTACAAATGAGCTGAACCAAAATGTCAACTGCACAAAACAAAATCCTTTTTTTACAGCGTCATTAGAACGTGGCGCCTCTTTGATTTTTGCTGCATCTTCCTCCGATTCAAACATAGATTCAATCAAAATAAAAGCAAATGGCTTATTACATTTCAAACTGTGTGGACTTCTCCTCGATTAACAATTTGGTTGCTCACTTTAAAGGGCCTGTAAACCTTCAAGGTTTTTCACCTCAATGCATTCTATGTCATACATTCAGCTTCTATGGACACCGAATGAATGACTCGGGAGTGCGCATGAAAGGTTAACCCCCCCCCCTTGGAGAGCACTTCTCCTAGGGGGTTACCTAATGCGGGGAGGAGACGTGAGAGCCGCTGAGGGACCCCAGAAGAGGATGTTCTGGGCCACTCTGCAAAATGAGCTGCACAGTGGAGGTAAGTATGAAATGTTTGTTATTTAAAAAAAAAAGACAAAGCTTTAGTGACACTTTAAGTGAGGCTTCAACATGTCGTCACTGTGTTCTTGATATAAAATTTCTTAAAGAAGAACTAAAGGCAAAACATTTTTTTTCATTTGGATAGACTAATGCCGCGTACACACGTTCGGACTTTGTCCGCCGGACCTAGGGACTTCCCCACACACGCCCGGACTTCCGAGTGTGTGACTTGCCCACACACGCCCGGACTTCTCCGGCGGACAATCCGCTGGAAAAAGTCTGCGGGAATGAACGGACTTTCCAATGAGCGGCAAGTCCGTTCATTTCAAAAGTCCGGCGGACTAGCCTACTAACGGGGGGATTGTCCGCCGGACTGCCAAGTCCAGCGGACAATTTTAAAACAAAACTTAAAACCTAGTCCGCCGGACTTTTGGCGCCAAAAACGGCGCCCACACACGAGGGGATTGTCCGGTGGACTTGAGTCCAGCGGACAATCCCGCGGGATAGTCCCTTTGTGTGTATGCGGCATTAGAGTGGGTTTTAACACTTTTTAAAAAAATTTTTTAGGGGGGGTGTTCTCATCTGATTTCCTGTTATTTCCTGTCCTTCAGCTAAAACAGGAAGTGAGAGGAAATCCCTTCAAAGTGAGCAAATACCTAGTTGTCACCAGAACTAGTGTTCTTATTGGAAGATTGCCTCTCTATTCCTGTTCTGGTGATAATACCCCAAAATTGGGGATTTTCTTTCACTTTCACTCTCAGTGATAACAGTCACCAGGACAAACAAAGATAGTGAATCTCCCTAACAAGAGAACAGACAGCAATAAAACCCTAACAGGTGTTCTAATCCCTCTCTCCTGTCCAAAACTTAAACAAGTTTTGTATTTAGTTACACTTTAATTTCTTCTAAAGGTTTATCTCTCACATCTAGATGATTTCTTTCAAAATGTATTTTCAAGAAAGTGTTTGTTCACGGTGGTATTTCTGCATTTCTGTTCATATAGTAACCAAACTAGGGTTTGGTTTGCCTCCCTATCACGAAAATAAAAAGCCATATTTCAAATATCCTTGTTGATATCACATTTTTTAATAGGCTCTGGAGGGGACTGTCCTGTGGAAGATGTGGATGGCTTGCTGAATAGTCACCCCTAATGGGTCTGTCACTTTGAGGTAATTGTGGCTTATGCTCAAGATTTCCTTATCTTGAGCCACCCGATCGATTTTATGGGGCTCTCAAAGTGCGCTCGGCTTGATAAGTGAGAGCTGGAGGAACTCGGGGAACATCTGTTCTCCGATCCCCCCCCCCCCCCATGACTAATGACCCCAGAAGTGGTGAGTATTACATCACTTCCGAGGTCACAGCTGTCATTCCTCGACATGCAGATTTTAACACGTGCAAAAAATGAAAAAGTCACCTCGGTAGACAAGTGGTTAAAAAGAAGGTTTTTGCGTATCAAAGTGTCAGTAAGATCCGTGGCAACCAGGTACCATCCAAATAAAGCCCCACACATATTGCTTATTTATGCAAACCACGGACAGCTTTTGCATTCATAATTTACTGTGTCCATAATATGATATATTATAGAGAACACTGTATCCTAATCACATTATGACTATTGCACAAGTTCAAGATGAATTCTGAGAAGCTGATTGATGCCTACCCCAGGTTGAGAACTATCCTAGATCACTTTTAATACTCATCAATCCAGTGCATATCAGCTTGTTCTTGCCATTTTATTTTTAGTTTTTATTATAATCTTTCACACCAGTTTTGGACTGTAATGCCAAAATATCTTTCCCTTTAACCGGATTGTTTGCTACCATCTGCCTTCATCTGTTTGCACTTCTAGCACCACTCGTGTTCAACTGGATTCATTAAGGACAGATGTCTAACAAGAGAGCAGATACTGCTATCTGCAGAACACTGCACTGTTTACGGCACCTGCATTCTACGTGTGCAGCCTGTGGTTTCCTTTAATACAAGAGAGTTCGCATTATGCAGACATCTCAGTCATGCTAGTTTAGCAGGTCATGTCTTTGGGTTCTCCTCCTCCCGACACTCTTCTTCCACCCATTCATAAAAAGGAATGGGGCTTTGCTTGCTTCCTAGTTAGCAAGCAAGCAAGGAGCTTGCTTGCTTGTAAACAAATAGCAAAGCTGCTGCTTTTCAAAGAAATGTTTTTCTTTGAAAGCAGTAGCACAGTTGCGGTAAGGCTACACCACTGCTTTTTTAAATCATAGTTACATAGTAAGGTGAATGAAGACACCAGTCCAACCTGATAGTGTGTGTGTAAAATGTTCCATATCCCCGTACATTGAGCTCACTAAGAAACATATCTAAAAGATTTCTGAATTTATTCTCACTCCACGCCGACACCAACTGTGGAAGGGGGTTCAACATCCTTACTGCTCTAAGGCCCTATTCACATCTCCGTGTTTCCAATCATGTGGCAAAACGCGTGCCTTGCCGGAATCGTGCTGCAAACACACATTGCACTTGTGTTGTCATTAAGTGTTAATGCACCACAAAGTGTGGTCAAAAGCACCCACACCATGCTCCGTTCAAAAAACAGTATAGGAGCTATTTTGTCACAGGGCAGGCTGTTCAAGTGAATGGGCTACCCTATCCGTGATGAGCATTAACACGTGAAAAACGTGCAATAAACGCAAGTGAGGATGCAAGATCCTGCTACACTATAATGTGAATGCAGCCTAAGGGTACTTTCACACTGCTCAGTAGCAAAATCGTTGTTAAAAAGCATTTTGATGTGTTTCAGATGCATTTAATGTGCGTTTCTGGTGCGTTTTTGGGTTCCCTGCACCTCTGAAAAATGGACATGTGACTCAAAAGATGCACCAAAAATGCAAAATCACAGTGCGTTTTTACCGCATTTTTTTCCATTTAAATGGGAAGCTGCGTCTTTGGTGCAGTTTTGAAAAAGCAGCAAATATGCAGCATGCAGGACTTTACAAAATGCACTGCACTTGTAACGCAGTGGTGTGAAAATTCCCATAGGATTTAAAGGGAAAATTTTTTCCTGACGGCTACAGCGCGGACCTGAATTTCTTGAAGGCCGTCATATGACGGCCTCCCCTTTGCGCACTCCCCACGAGCCCCCTGCAGCGTGCGTGTGGTGCGCGATGTGATCACGAGACTCGGGTGATCACCGATCCGAGTAAGGGGCCCATCCCGGTTCTTTACCAGGTGATCAGCTGTCAGCCAATGACAGCTGATCTCGTGTGTAAACAAAAGCTCGGTAATCGTTTTTTTTTTCTCCTAATGCTGACAGCGTGAGGAGAAAAAAAAGCCGATCACCGGCTTATGCTCAAGGGACATCGGTCCCGAAGAGGAAGGAGGCACATCTGCCTCCTCCTCTGCCTCCCAGTGCCACCTACCATTGCCATCTGCCAGTGCCCACCAGTGCCACCTATCAATGCCCATGAGTGCCACCTATCAATGCCCACAAGTGCCACCTATCAATGCCCACCAGTGGTGCCAATCAGTGCCACCTAGCAGTGCTGCCTTTCAGTGTAACCTACCAGTGCTGATCAGTACCCATCACTGCCACCCAGTGCCCATCACTGCCACCCCTCAGTGCCCACCACTGCCAGCTATCAGTGTCACCTATTAGTGTCACTTGTCAGTGCCCACCAATGCCACCTATAAATGCCCTTCAGTGCCACCCATCAGTGCCACCTTTCAGTGCACACCAGTGCCGCCTATCAGTGCCCAGCAGTGCCGCCCTATCGTGCCCATCAGTGCCACACTATCGGTGCCCATCAGTGCAGCCCATCGGTGCCCATCAGTGCAGCCCATCGGTGCCCATCAGTGCAGCCCATCGGTGCCCATCAGTGCAGCCCATCGGTGCCCATCAGTGCATCCTATTTTTTTTATATTCTTTATTTTCTTATTTTCTCCAATGTTCCAAACATTTTATCCTTTCATCCCATCAGTGCATCCTATCAGTGCAGCCTCATCAGTGTACATCAATGACGGAGAAAAATTGCATGTTTGCAAAATTTTATAAAAAAAAAAAAAAATATATATTTTTTTTATTCTGTCTTTTTAAAAAATTTTTAACAAAAAATAAAAACCGCAGAGGTGATCAAATACCACCAAAAGAAAGCTATATTTGTGGGAAAATGACAAAAATGTCATTTGGGTACAGTGTTGTATGACCGCGCAATTGTTATTCAAAGTGCGACTGAAAGCTGAAAATTGGTCTGGACAGGAGGGGGGTTTAGGTGCCCAGTAAGCAAGTGGTTAAATAGTTTCCTCCCAATTATACAGTCACCAGCCCTTATGTTGTGTTTACCCACTCTGCTTTGGCAAATTCAGAAAGGTGAATGTTCTTGAATTGACATTTATAAAACAGACCTATATGTGTCCCAAAACTGGAAAACACTTGTAAATGGAAAAAAATTACAATTCAGAACAAAACTTGCCAACTGAATGTATTTAATTCATTTACAAACATAATACCAATACATTTGACAGTTCCTTGGAGAGCACCATAGACCCCTTCCCATCAGTATCAAAGATGCTTGAGCACACGTACACAGTCACAGTGAGTCTACAAGAATAGACATTACTAGCAGGAATTCCGGCTCACAGCGCTATTAAATAACACATACAGGGATTACAGTTTCCAGCCAAGCATACATTAATTATATAGCACATACATGTAAGCCTCTACATCCTGTTAACTCCACACATCCTACTGAAAGCTCAGTGTTTTATGAAATGAAATGAAAGTATTAGCAGGGCACACAGCACAATGTCAGCTTACTAGGAGTGACAGTGAAATAAAATAAAAAGGGGGATAAAAAGCAAGTTGAAGGGTCTATACATAAGTTGATGTTACTGAATCAGTGGCGGAATGCAGTTCTGAAAATCACCAGTAGGGTGAGCTGCAGCACAGTGTTTACAATTCAGCCTGATGTGTACTTTGCAGCAAAGATTCTATTTAAAGGAAACCTGCTATGGGAGAAATGCAGTGGCTGCCATTATTAACTTTCTTCTGAAAATGCTACTTGACTGGCCCTAACATTATTAGTTATTTCAGTCAATGAGGAAATTAGAGGTTGTTGTTATTATTATTCATTTACATCAACTCCAATGTCAAAATGCTATATGCAGTATTAACAGGAAACAATAAAAGAAAGGATCCTGCAAGCAGAAGACAATCTACAGGTATAGGGTGTGTACACAAGAGGTAGAGGAATGAGTGAGCTGTATTTGAGGTGACATCAGTGCACTGATGGGCACCGATAGTGTGGCACTGATGGGCACCGATAGGGCGGCACTGGTGTGCACTGAGAGGTAGCACCGATGGGTGGCACTGAAGGGCATTTATAGGTGGCATTGGTGGGCACTGAGACGTGACACTAATAGGTGGCACTGATAGCTGGCAGTGCGGGTGTTCGATGTGAAGGAAGTAGTTGGTCCAGTGATTAACCCTTTTGCTGATTTTTTTTCTTTGTTCATTTACACACTTGTTAAAATGCAGATTACTTGAACTCCAAAAACAGTATATATTTTCTGAAAGCAGAGACCCTGGAGAATAAAACAATACTTACAAATAAATATGTAAAAAATGTGGGGTGCATTTGTATTCAGCCCCTCTGAGTCAAGACTTTGTAGAACCACCTTTCACTGCAGTTACAGCTGCAAGTCTTTTTGGGGATGTCTCTACCAGATTTGCACATCTAGAGAATGACATTTTGCCCATTCTTCTTTGCAAAATAGCTCAAGCTCTGTCAGATTGGATGGAGAGCGTCTGTGAACAGCAATTTTCAAATCTTGCCACAGATTCTCAATTGGATTTAGGTCTGGACTTTGACTGGGCCATTCCAACACATGAATATGCTTTTATCTAAACCATTCCATTGTAGCTCTGGCTGTATGTTTAGGGTCGTTGTCTTGCTAGGAGAACTTCTGCACCAGTCTCAAGTCTTTTGCAGACTCTAACAGGTTTTCTTCTAAGATTGCCCTGTATTTGGCTCCATCCATCTTCCCATCAACTCTGACCAGCTTTCCTATTCCCGTCTGAAGAAAAGCATCCCACAACATGATGCTGCCACCACCATGTTTCACGGTGGGGATGATGTGTTCAGGGTGATGTGCAGTGTTTTCCGCCACACATAGCATTTTGCTTTTAGGCCAAAAAATTTAATTTTGGTCTCATCTGAGCACCTTCTTCCACGTTTTCTGTGTCTCCCACATGACTCCTCGCAAACTGCAGTGCAAACGGGACTTCTTATGGCTTTCTTTCAACAATGGCTTTCTTCTTGCCACTCTTCCAAAAAGGCCAGATTTGTGGAGTGCACGACTAATAGTTGCCCTGTGGACAGATTCTCCCACCTGAGCTGTTGATCTCTGCAGCTCCTCCAAGGTTACCATGGGCCTCTTGGCTGCTTCTCTGATTAATTATCTCCTTGTCCGGCCTGTCAGTTTAGGTGGACGGCCATGTCTTGGTAGGTTTGCAGTTGTGCCATACACTTTACATTTTTGAATGATGGATTGAACAGTGCTCCATGAGATGTTCAAAGTTTGGGTTATTTTTTTATAGCCTAACCCTGCTTTAAACTTCTCTACAACTTTATCCATGACCTTGCTGCCCTGAGGGGGGCGCCTCCCCGGCTCTATCATGCCCAGCATGATGCTGGAGGCTATCTGAGGGTGGACTGGACATCCCAAGAACGCTCTTCTGTTTATAGCTCCTGCACCATTGGTTATCCCAAACTACATGCACTATCTGTCGTTTGATACTATTTCACTTGAGACCCTTTTGGAGCTACATCTTCTGCTACCACATAAACTATATGGAGAACTCAATTCCTTGGGGACTTGTGTTTGGGCCCTCGTTCCATACGTGGTTTAGCTTCCTCAGCTCCTGTGACAGACAAACTATCCTAGCGGTTCCTTTCCAGCGCAGTATCATATACCTCTGTTTTTCAGGCCCATACTAATGGATGCATCCTCTCCTGATGAAGTGTCTTCACACGAAATGCGTTGAGCTTTGCCAGGATGCAATCTTGTTTTAGTCAATCATCATTGTAACTTTTTTTCATCATTCCATTTATTAACTTTCTTCTGATACAGAGTATCTACTCCTTATATTGGTAACTGGAACGTGCTGCTATTTAGTTTCAAAGGTTGTATTTACATGAATTAACTGGATTATGTAGTTGTATCTTTTAATGTTGTTATGTGTTTATGAACTGTACTTTATGCAACAATCACTTTATATGCATTGGCTTTTAATGTTATTCATATTAAGTGTGCACTTACGGTTTACTCGGCAGTCAACGGCGCCATTTAAAAAAAAAATTAAGAATTCAAAAACACCCATCCTTGCGTTTTGAATACTTTCAAGTGTAGAGGAGGGGTTTAGGATAGTGTAAAAAAATAAATAAGGAAAAACATTTTTTTTTAAATCGCCTCGTCCCTCCGTGCTCGCGCGCCAAAGAAAAGCCATACGCAAGTCAAGTATGCAAGTCAAGCCTGCAAATGTAAACAGTGCTCAAATCACACATGTAGGGTATTGCCGTGATCATTTGAGCAAGAGCAATAATTCCTTACTTCTGTAACGCTAAACTGGTAACCGTTAAAAAATGTAAAGGGTCGCCTATGGAGATTTTTAAGTATCGTAGTTTGTCGCCATTCCACGAGTGTGCGCAGTTTTAAAGCGTAACATGTTAGGTATCTATTATACAAACAAAATTGGGCTAACCTTACTGTTTTGTTTTATTTTAATTAAGTGAAGTGTATCTTTTTTCCAAAAATTGTGTTTGAAAGACTGCTGCGCAAATACAGCCTCACATAAAATTGTAACACCACCACCATTTTATTCTCTAGGGTCTCTGCTAAAAAAAATATATATAATGTTTGGGGCTTCTAAGTAATTTTCTAGAAAAAAATACTGATTTTAACTTGTAAACAACAAATGTCAGAAATAGGCTTAATCTTGAAGTGGTTAAGAAAATGCAAGCAATCTCTGAATGGCACACCCATACCAAGTGGACAAACTCCTGTGTTAACAATGCATTCAGCATGGGACCTAGAAGCTAGTAGAAATCACTGTAATATCGGTGTAACAACCAGTGATTTCCAGCTTCCACACGGATCCCACAGATATCGTATATGCATAGGTACATTGGTCCAAACTAACTATGTAAAAATATCCATATCTGGAATTCATCTTTAAAGTGGTTATAAAGGCAGAAGGTGTTTTACGTACGGTAGGAGCGCCAGCGGGGGACCCAGGAAGAGAAGGATCAAGGCTACTCTGTGCAAAACCATTGCACAGAACAGGTAAGTATGACATGTTGGTTAATTTAAAGAAAAAAAAACTATGTTTAGAATCACTTTAAAGCATTGCCTATGGACAATTTGGGTACTGTAGTTTGTCGCTGTTTCACAGGTGCGTGCAATTTTAATGCCTACCATGTTTGGTATCTAATTATTCAACTTAATCTCTTATTTTACCCAAAAATTTGATAATACAGTGGGTATAAAAAATAATCAATCAAAAATAATTTTGGGTCACTGTCATGCTGGAATACCCATCCACGACCCATTTTCAATGCCCTGGCTGAGGGAAGGAGGTTCTCACCCAAGATTTGATGGTACATGGCCCTATCTATCCTCCCTTTGATGCAGTGAAGTTGTCCTGTCCCCTTAGCAGAAAAACACCCTCAAAGAATAATGTTTCCACCTCCATATTTGGCGGTGGGGATGGTGTTCTTGGGGTCATAGGCAGCATTCCTCCCCCTCCAAACACAGCGAGTTGATGCCAAAGAGCTCAATTTTGGTCTCTCTTGACTACAACACTTTCACCCAGTTTTCCTCTGAAGCATTCAGATGTTCATTAGCAAACTTCACATGGGCCTGTACATGTGCTTTCTTGGGCACTCGGACTTTGCGGGCGCTGCAGGATTTCCAGTTGTTTTCTTGGTGACTATGGTCCCAGCTGCCTTGAGATCATTGACAAGATTCTTCCATGTAGTTCTGGGCTGTTTCCTCACAGTTCTCATGATCATTGAAACTCCACAAGGTGAGATCCCAGAGCGAGGGAGACTGATGCCGCGTACACATGACCAGAGTCCGCCGGACAATTCGACCGTGTGTGGGCTCAGGTGGACTTTTTTTTCCCAAAAGTCCGGCGGACTGTGAAAGAAGACTTGACTCAAAATTGTCCGCCGGACTTGGCTTTCCGGCGGACAATCCGCTCGTCTGCGTGCCAGTCCGAACTTTTCAAATGAACGGACTTGCCCATACACGGAGCAAAGTCCGTTCATTTTGAACGTGACTTCAGGTACGACGGAACTAGCGAAGGAAGTCAATGTCGCCACCTTCATCGGCGAGATTGACACCTTGCTAGCCCCGTCGCCTGGTATGGATTTTAAGGGGAACCCCTACGTCGAAAAAACGGCGTGGGGGTCCCCCCAAAGTCCATACCAGACCCTTATCCGAGCACACAGCCCGGCCGGTCAGGAAAGGGGGTGGGTTACGAGCGAGCACCCCCCCTCCTGAACCGTACCAGGCCACGTGCCCTCAACATGGGGGGTGAGTGCTTTGGGGAAGTGGGTGCCCTGCATAAGGCATAAGGGGTGGGGTCACCGGGTGATGTCACATGGTCACCGCGTCCCTTATGATGTCACAGTCTCAGCATCCCCCGGGACTAGTCTGCCGGAAAAGTCAGTTCGTGTGTGGGCATGTGTGGGCAAGTCCGCTAGTTCGGAAAGTCCGGCGGACCTCTGCTGAAAAGTCCGGCGGATAGTTTGATCGTGTGTACGCGGCATGACAGTTATTTTGTAGGCCTTTTGTAGGTCTACAATCTTTTCCCCGATATCCTTGGACAGCTCTTTGGTCTTGGCCATGGTGGAGAGAATGCTATGATTGATTGCTTGCTTCTGTGGACAGGTGTCTTTTAAACAAGTAACAAGCTGAGATTAGGAGCACTCCCTTTAAGAGATGTTAAACACAAAACAGAGTTTTACGCTGTGTACTGACGGATCAAAGATTGGCCAGTTCATGGGTGTGGCCTCCATAGTTCTGTTGAACAGATACGCTGGAAAACTTTTACCAAACAGCAGCTGCAGCCGCTGACAGAAAGTTAGAATACAATGTGCTTGGCGGCACAGTGGTGCAGTGGGTAGCACTCTCACCTAGCAGTAAATAGGGTTGCTGGTTTGAATCCCAATCATGACACTACCTGCCTGGAGTTTGCATGTTCTCCATGTGCTTGCGTGGGTTTCCTCCCACACTCCAAAGACATGCTGGTAGGTTAATTTGCTTCTGTCTAAATTGGTCCAGTATATGAATTTGAAATGTGAGTTAGGGACCTTAGATTGTAAGCTCCTTGAGGGTAGGGACTGATGTGAATGTACAATGTATATGTAAAGCGCTGAGTAAATTCACGGCGCAATATAAGTAACTTAAATAATAATAATAAGAATGTGCCGGTAGGAGAGATTCCACCATCCACCTCGCTTGTGTGAAAGAAGGAATCTGTTTTTCTTTTTTTTAGCCCGCTGGCTGAAAGAAAAATAAACTAACAGTTGTAAAGGACACCAAACTGGCTGGCCAACCAAATTGGCTGGCTGTTATTCCAGAGCTACCCCCAGGTTACATTTGGTGAAATGTGGGGCAGAGTGTAGCCGCAAAAGCGGTTTGGAAGCATTTAAAGGGCCAGTACCCACATTTGCATGTCCTGGATCAGTACAGCACAAGCTCTAAAAACTGCACAAGGCGACAGGAGGTAATAAAAGCCCTGGCTCAGAGCACAATAGCTCAGCAGCAGGCCGCTGCAGAAGCTAACCGTCGCCATGAGAAGGCAATGGCCCAGCAACAGGAAACCACTCGCTTGCTAGTCATTCAGTTCACAGTCCAGCAAGAAACTACTCAAGTACAGGTAGCTGCCTTACAGGAAGCAGTGCAGCATCTTGCACAAGAACAAGAACAAGCCGTTGTTGCCTCTAGCAACCAAGCAGCCATAAGGGCCAGCCACTTCCTGCAAAAGTTAATGCCTAGTGATGATGTGGATGCATTTATGGCTACTGTTGAAAGAACAGCAGAAAGAGAAAGGTGGCCCCCAGACCAGTGGGCTGGTATTATTGCTCCTTTCCTCACTGGAGATCCCTAGAAGGCCTATTTCTATTTATCAGCTGCTGATGCCAAGGATTACAAATGGCTGAAGGCAGAAATCCTGGCCCACCTTGGGGTGACTACTGCTATGCAGGCCCAAAGGGTACACCATCGGAGGTACTGCCTGGACTGTCCGCCAAGGGCTCAGTTGCATGACCTGAGTCAGCTGGTCAAAAAATGGCTGCAGCCTGAGGTGTTAACGGGTCCCCAGATAGTGGAGCAGGTTGTATTAGACCTGAGGTTGCTGCCAAATGACCTTCAGCGCTGGTTGAATCATGGGGACCCCAAGACAGGACATGAACTTGTAGAAATGGTTGAGAAGTGGAGGAACTACTGGGACCTGTCAAACCTCTAAGACTCTTATCAGTGAGGAGAGCCAAGCCATCTAACAAACAGGGAGTCAGAATTCAGGAGAGTCATGGAGCACCCCCCCAGTGTCCAGTGCTCTGAAGGAATGAGGGCGTGCTGTGCTGGCAGTGTCACTCCCAGGGCCATATCCAGACCCACTGTCCCCTGCAGAAGGAACCCATGGTTGATGTGGCGCTCTATGGAGGATATCCTTTATGCCCAAAAGGTCTGTGCTGCCTACCTGTATCTGACCGAGGGGCAGTTTGAATGTGACCTTTGGGTGAACCAGTTTCACGCCCGAGCGCTGTTGGACTCCAGAAGTATGGTAAAACTTGTGGGTGGTGTGCATACATGGGGACACCAAGGAATACCCACTGTTGTCAGTGACAATCACCACGGCCTGTGACACAATTGACCAGGAGGTTGGGGTAGTACCCAACCTCATCCATAATGTTATTATAGGAAGGGACTGCCCTTTATTTGTTGAACCTTGGGACTATGTGAGCGAAGGACTACCGGGACAGCTGAACTGCTCGGTTCCCTTTAACCTCCTTGGCTCAGGGTGAATTTTCAGTACCAAAAGCGGTAACCCCAAGCCACACTCGGGATTGCATTGCAGGATCCAGGCAAAGTTACTTACCTTGTCCCCAGGATCTAGTGATGTCTCCCCACTGTATGTGCGAGCTGTGTCTCCGCTCGATTCATCACAGTGCCGGGCTCCATTCCCTGCGAGCATCACGATGCACGGGGGCGGAGCACAGCGCCAAATTCAAAAAAGTTAAAAACACACAATACATACAGTACACTGTAATCTTACAGATTACATAACTGTATCAAATATTTTCATATCCCTTTTGTCCCTAGTGGTTTGTCCAGTGCCCTGCATGAAGTTTTATATTATATATACTGTTCTTTCTGCCTGAAAACTGGAGATTGTCCATAGCAACCAAAAACCATCCCTTTACATTAAAAGCAGTTTTAGACCAGCTAGAAAACTGCCATAATAAATTAGAATCATTTGCAGAATTGAGCGATAGTGATTCATGGGGAAATCCATCATCAAACAATGAAAGTAATGACAGTGACAATTCTGCAACTGGGCAAATTTCAGTGACAACCCACTCTTATGCAGGTCATGGCTGGGGAGAACATAGAGGAAGCCTCCCCTCTGCAGGTTTTGACCAAGGATGAGGGAAAAGGCTCCTCTCACCTTGCCCACCCTGATCTCTAGGTGCATTTTCTTCTGCCCAAAAGAGGGATCCCACACTAAAAAAATGCCTGGCAACAGGTTATCGTCATTAATGGGGTTTCACAAGTGCCTGAGGCCAAAAAAAAAGTTATTGGAACTGCTAGATCACGTTACCGAGGTTAGGAGAGAAGTGGTCAACCAGTTACTGGTTCCCCAGCCCTTCAGACACACAGTGCTCGACCTAGCCCACAATGACACATTGGAGGGCACCTGGGGGCTGACAAGACTGAGGCGTGAATAACGGACCAGTTCTACTGGCCGGTAGTGACAGCAGAGGTGAGACGTTATTGCAGTTCATGTCCCACCTGCCAGCTTACCGCACCTATGCCCCACTTGAGGAACCGGTTGGTGATGTTGCCAATTATTGAGGTACCATTTGAGCGCATTGCGATTGATTTTGTGGGCTCTGGGCCACTAATACATCCTCGTGGTGCTCGATTATGCCACCAGATATCCGGAGGCAGTTCCCCTAAGGCAGACTACTTCAAAAGCAGTTGCCAAGGAATTGTTTAATATGTTCTCAAGGACAGGATTCCCAAAGGAGATCATGACAGACCAGGGAACCCCATTCATATCTCAGGTGATGGCAGATCTGTACAAGTTGTTTCAAATCAAACAGCTGCGCACATCTGTCTATCATACACAGACAGATGGGGCTGGTAGAGTGGTTCAATAAAACTCTCAAGTCAATGTTTAAAAGGATTGTGCAACAAGATGGTAAAGACTGGGACTGTCTACTCCCAGCACTGATGTTTGCTATTAGGGAGGTGCCTCAGGCGTCCACAGGTTTTTCCCTGTTCTAATTGGTGTAAGTGCGAAGACCACAGGGACTGCTTGGCTTAGTGATGATTTGAGTGAAACCCCATCGCATCCCTGAGACAACTTGGAAAGCATGGTCGGAGGAAGTCCAGCAAATGCTTGAACTTGATATCATTGAGGAATCACAGAGCGAGTGGTCAAGCCTGATTGTGTTGGTGTCGAAGACCAAAGGGACTCTGTGATTTTGTAATGATTTCAGAAAACTCAACGAGATATCGAAGTTCAATGCATACCCAATGCCATGAGTAGACAAACTGATAGAGAGGTTGGGATCAGCCCAATACATTACCACCTTAGAACTCACCAAAGGCTACTGGCAAATACCTTTAACTAAGGAAGCCCGAGAAAAGATTGCCTTTTCTACCCCAGATGACCATTTCCAGTACAAAATAATACAGTTCGGCTTGCATTCTGCTCCAGCTACCTTCCAGAGAGCTATGGATAAAACCCTACACCTACATCGGAAATACACTTCAGTGTATTTAGACGACATTGTCATCTTTAGTACAGACTGGGAATCCCATCTTCCCCGAGTGCAGGCAGTCTTAGACTCTCTAAACAAGGAAGGATTTACTGTGAACCCAGAAAAATGTGCCATTGCTATGGAAGAGACCAAATACATTGTGGGTACATTGTGGGTTGTGGGTAGAGGGTTGGTGAAACCACAGATGAACAAAAGTAGAGACTATCCAGGCTTAGCCCCGTCCAGTCACAAAGAAACAGGTGCAAGCCTTTTTGGGCATCTAATGTCTGGAATCCGCCACAAGCAAACCCCAGTGACTAAGGGCCACATTTTAGCAAGGCCCCAAGATCTTTGGTCTAGTGGGGTCCAGGTCCACTCTTCAATCTTCTAACCTGGAATGCTAGCAAAAAACTAAAGTTGGGGCTGGCCATCAATGTTTTTTTCTCTGGGTGCCAATGTCTACCTCCTGAAGGCAACTGCATGTAATCCAAGTGACCAAGAATTACTACATTCCAGTGTCCCTCAAAAAAGAAATTCACATTTTAGACATTGGTTACCTTATTAGAAGATTTACCCTTACCACCTATTCTGGTGACAACTGTAAACTTTTGGATTTCCAATTACATATTGTCTCTCTAAAGCCCCATACACACGGTCGGACTTTTTCATCAATTTGGTCCGATCGGACAAGGTTGTTGAAAAATCAGACCGTGTGTATGCACCATCGGACAGTGTTCGTTGGTTTGTCCGTCGGACAAAGTCTTATCTCCTGCTGGAAAGATTTGCCGTCAACCCGGTCCGATCACACCAAATCCGATCGTGTGTACGGTTGTCCGACCGGACAAAGTGCTACGCATGCTCAGATCACATTACAAGACCAAAGCTATTGGCTACTAGCCTCTACGTAGTCCCGTCGTAGGCAACAAACGTCACCACGTTCAGAATGATCGGATTTTCCGACAACTTTGTCCGACCGTGTGTACGCAAAACCAACATCGGACAAAGTATGACGGACATGGTCCGACGGACCTGGTCCGCGGATTGTCCGACCGTGTGTATGGGGCTTAACAGTGGTCACTAGGACAAATCGAGAATGGAAATCTACCTAGCCAGGAGTATCATTATACAGGATTTATATAGCGCCAACAGTTTGCGCAGCGCTTTACAACATGAGGGCAGACAGTACAGTTACAATACAATTCAATACAGTAGGAATCAAAGGGCCCTGCTCGTTAAAGCTTCCAATCTAGGAGGGAGGGTCAAGCGATACAAAGGGTAATAACTGTTGGGGATGAGGTGATGGAGAAAATTTAAGTACAGTTGTTAGGTAAATGCAGGATAGACTTCTCTGAAGAGATGGGTTTTTTCAGGGATCGTGTAAAAGCAAACAGAGTAGGGGATAATATGACAGATTGGGGTAGGGAGTGCCAAAGGATGGGTGAGGCTCAGAAAAATTACTGGAGGCGAGCATAGGAGTAGGTGACAAGGAAGCTAGAGAGCAGGAGATCTTGGGAAGACAACAATTAGGTTGGTATTTTGAGATTAGATTAGTGATGTAGCTGGGAGCCGAGCTGTGGATGGCTTTGTAAGTTGTTGTTAGTATTTTGAATTTAATTTGTTGGGTGAGCGGGAGCCAATGGAGGGACTGACACAGAGGAGTAGCAGACACTGAGCGGTTGGTAAGGTAGATGAGCCTGGCATTAGCATTCATAACGGACTAAAGGAGGGATAGCCTATGTAAAGGTAAGCCAAGGATAGAGACAGGTCTCAGGTTTAGGTCATACATACACTTTAACCCTTTCACTGCCAGGTCCGTACGTCGTACTGACCTACAAAAGTGCCTGCAGGTGGCCAGTGTACGGACCTCATTTCTCCCTCTCCTATAAGCTCATGGTCACTTCAATGACCATAAACTTCTAACAGAATTGTTCAGTAGACTCTGCGGAACAATTATATAACTCTGATGAGCAAATTAAAACCCGCTGATCAGAGTTAATAACCTCAAATGTGACCCCCCCACCCATGCCGCTGATTCCCTGCCTTATCCCCTTTACCCCCCTTCTCCCCCCTAAGCACTGATTACCCCCCCTCCACCCGATCCCTGCAGCTACCCTCATTAGCCGGTATCCTTCCTATTCCACTCCCGCCAGCTTCAGGTGATGCTTGGGGCTTGGGGATCCAGATGCGCCCTCCTGCCAGTCAGATAGCCCCCCATTCCAGCCCCCGCACCCCCAATCTATGCCTGCTTCGGCGGGATCCCTCCTGCCGCTTCTGTCTACAGCTCCGGCGAGCCGACAGCCTGGGGAGCGCGGCGAGGGAGCGATGTGGGTGGGGGGAGAAGTTAGGGCTTGGGAAACACATGTACCTGTAGTACAGTGGACATGTTACATAAATTAAAAAAGTAAAAAAAAAAAAACGCACATAGTAAGACCCACCAGGTCCGCCCGCACCCACCTCTCCATGGCTTCCTCAGTTTCTCCTCCCGACCCAACCCAATCCGTCCTGATCAGCCAGTAGGATAAGCGGGGGAGACTATAGCGAATATTATTTCAATATTAATGCAATGCTCTACGCCCCGAGCCCAACCTTTTTCAAGTGAATTAGAGCCTTAGGCTCTAATCATGTGGCTTGAAAAAAAAAAAAAACTCATACAAACATATAAGTTCAACACCCTGCAGGGGGGCCGCGCCCCAGCACCCCTAATGAACCGGCCGCTCCTGGTAAGACCCCCTCTCACATGGAGTGGACTATGTCAAGCAGATCCGCCTGCTCAGCAGGGCATCAGTCTGCTGATCCCCTGTCTGCTGACAGGTCCGTGTCCGCTCCGCTGATGCAGAGCGGACATGGACACAGCCTGCTGTTCTCTATGGAGCGGCCGGATGGAAATGGACCGCCTGTCCATTTACGTCGGGCACCAGCCGATCCGATCTGCTAGATGGATGGGGAATGGAATCCCCATTCGTCTGTTTTTAGCGGAATGGACTGGATCGGATGCAGGCGAGTGTAAACGGACAGATGTCCATTTACATCAGCCTCTCAATAGAGAACAATAGGTGGTCCGATTGGGCTCGCCTGAAAAATGGACAGGTAGACCCCATCAGCGTGCTTGTGTGAAAGGGGCCTAAGACCTTGTTCACACAGGGAATACACAGTGTACCTTACATGGATGCACAGGTGTTCCGTGCATCTCTATGCAGGCAGTCCCATTTATGTCATTTGGGATGTAGCAACTCCACAATTTTACATCCATGTAGGTCCGTAAGCTTGTCCCCGAGCTCACACTGTCTGCTTTCGGGGTCATGTATCCACACGGATGTCAGATTGGGAACAGCAGCTATGCCTGTGTAGCCGTTGCAACCCAACTGACATAAATAAGACTGGCTGTACGGGAATGCACCGAACACCTGTGCATCCCTGTGCGGGTAATCATGGCCCTCCATGGGCATACACTTGTATGCCACATGTGAACAATGCTTTAGTAGCAATTTAGCAGGAATTTTATATTGTGTTTATGTGTACTATTAATGATTTAAATGTATTTTAAGTGAAAAAAGCGATACGATGAACGTTTGCGCAATTATTGCGGGGGGCCCAAAGAATCTGTAGCACTTTTTTTTATTCTACAGGTCATGTACTTTCAAAAAATGTCTTGTTAGAGGGGTCTTTTCAAATTCTGAAAGCTGTAAGTGAAAAATGGTAACCTCCGGATTTTTAGAGTTTTTAAATAGTTTTTATTTACAGTTTTGCGTACCTTCAGTTTTCACCATTTCACAAAAAGGTGCAATTTAAAACGTACAAATATTTGTTATTTATTAACTCAATACAGTTTTAACTTTTATATTTACTAGGAATTTAACAGGAAATTTGTACATTTTGCCATGTATGAATCAATGTTATGTGGATAAACCAAAGATCAAAGGGCCGCCCTCTTAGGTGTATCACTCTGCGCTCATGGATTTGAATATTTTAAAGTATAAAAATCAATAAATATCAATAAATATATATACGCATAAGGATAAATAAATATAGAATGGTATAAATATGATATAAATATGATAAGATGTGGATGGATAAAATTCATATATATTTACATATAATAATCAAGCAGCTGCTGTAAAATCAAACGTAAGCATGGTAATATGGCGATATCTGAAATGAGTCCCAACACCCTTATGGGTGCTTTCTCTATAAAATATCGCAGCAGCGCTATAAACTTAAAGTGACAAGTTCATAAATAAATAAATAATTCTAATAATCATGAAAAACAGTCTGTACGAAGTGCTGTTCGGGTTCTCTCTGTGATAAGTGATGAGACTTCCACCGGTAGCAATTTCTATCACCTCGTGTGGGTAAAAAACTCCCCTTTGGGGATGCACTCACCAGAGCAAAGAAAGGTATAGGCGTATCAATCAGACAATTAATGACCCCTGCAACATCTTTGGCTCGTCTGCTTTTCTTACTCCTGCATACATCAGAGTGGATCTCCTCCCACAGTTTTCAGCATAGAAGAAAAATATAGCAGATAGCGCAGTACAGTTTGGAAAAAGGGTGTTTATTTATAATTCCCCGTATCCCCCCCAAGTAAAATATGCGTACCACAATACAGTAATCAATAAGCTTTGAATAAAAGTAAAACGGCACTCTGCCTGTAATGTTCCCGTCCACCGGAAACCACGCCGAAAGACCGCTGTGTAGAGAATCCTCATACACTTCCTGGTGTCTCAGCCGGCTGGAGCGCACGTTGGAACGCACACACGTCACTTCCTGTGAGGCCACGACCCTGACGCGTTTCGTCACTTCCGGACGTCGTCTGAGGGACTCAATGATGAATTAATTATTTTACTGTATTTTTAGCAAAAATATTGTTTTCATAAACATTTGCGCAAATATCGCGCTGCCTTAAAAATCAGTAGCACCTTCTTTTTATTCTACTGGCCATGTGCTTTCAGGAAATGTATGGTTTGGGGGGGGGGGGGGTCTTTTACAAATTCTGAAAGCTGTAAGTGAAAAAGGAAAACCTTCAGATTTTCTAAGATTTATCAAAAAGGCACGATTTAAAATGTACAATATTTGTTATTTATTAACTCAATACAGTTTAAGCTTTCATATTTAGCAGGAATTTTGTAAAATTTGCTGTGTTTATATCTGCTAAAAATGATTTTAGAGAATTTTTAGCAAATGTATTTTTTTCATAAACACTTGCAAAAATATTGTGGGGCCTTAAAAATCAGTAGCACCTTATTTTTATTCTACTGGTCCTATACTTTCAGAAAATATATGGTTTGGGGGGTTAGTAACAAACCCTGAAAGCTGTAAGGGAACAATGAAAACCTTCAGATCTCTAGAGAAATGTGGATATTTACATTTATATTTACATTTTTGCATACGTTTTCACCATTTTGCAAAAAAGGCATAATTAAAAAATTACAAATAATTGTTATTTATTAACCTTAATACAGGTTAAGCTTTTATATTTAGTTTTTATCTGCTAATAATGATTTTAGTGTATTTTTAATGAAAATATTGTTTTGATAAACATTTGCGCAAATATCATTGCACCATAAAAATAAGTAGCACCTTATCTGTATTCTACTGGTCATGTGCTTTCAGAAAATATATAGTTTGGGGGGTCTTTATCAAACTCTGAAAGCTGTAAGGGAAAAATAAAAAAGCAATGGAAAAATTGCAAAAATTGCCTGGCCATCTGAGGTGTAAAAATGGAGCACAGGGCCTGGCAGCAAAGGGGTTAAAGGAGCCATGATATATTAAAACTGCTCCTATTTCGCTCTATCTTTAAATTGTAGGAATGGTGGGCACATTGTTCTCACTATGCAACCCTGTACTCATAAAAAGCTTGCAATGACAAACCATTTGACACAAAGAATACCTGATGGCTCCAATACACAAGGCTTTCTTTGTGCCTGTATGTACTTTCAGAGAAAATGTATTATGGTAATATAAAGTACCCAAGGGTAGGAGTGGGAATCGTGGAAGCAAGAATTAACTAATGGGAAGAAGTTTAAGTAGTTGTAAAACGTGAAGATATTTACCTTCATGAATTCTATGCATGGAGGTAAAAAACCTATGTGCAGCTCCCCCTGCAGCCCTCCCTAATATGTACCTGAGCCCCATCTTGATACAGCGATGTGCACGAGAGCAGCAGCTCTACCGGGTCTCTCTCTCCTCATTGGCTGAGGAGTCAATCACAGTCGGTGAGTCAATCACAGCCGGTGAGGAGGGAGCAGAGGCAGGACTGAGCCATGCTCTGTGTGTCCCATATACACACAGAGGCAGCTTGGAAGAGAGCACGCAGGAATGGCCCCAGAGGCGGCAGCTTGTTCTGGGGGCACTCGGCAAAGGGGTCAAAAACAACGATGGGGGGCCCAAGAAGAGGAGGATCAGAGCTGCTCTATGCAAAACCAATACACAGAGCAGGTAAGTATGATGTGTTTATTGTTTTAAAGAAAAAAAAAATACCCTTAATAACCCCTTTAAGCGGTTAGCCTAATTCAGGTGATCAATGATTGTGAGAGTCATTCAATTTGAACTAGAGGCAAGAGGTACTGTAGATACTTTTGTGCCTTGCTTTTGCTCTTATATGTGTTGGCTTCTGTGATAACGTATAGTAGCAATGAAGTAATGTGCAGTGGAAGGTGTAGGCTTTAATATGGCACACAAAATCAGCTTCTATCAGTCTTATCACTTTACAGAAGAAGATGCTCATAAATATTGAAAGCTTGTAAAAAAAAAAAAAAAGTCATGAATAGGCTTTCTATAGCTTGTTTTGTATGTTTTTCTGCATATTCCTAGCTTAGCTTGTACAAATAATAAAATATGGAGAGTATACATGAATAATATTCTACCAAAATGCTTTAACCTACATCAAGACAAAAAAATCTATATATTTTTTTGCAACGATGTGGCTTATTTTCTAGAGTTCCTGTGAATTTGGTTCAGTTCCTGTTTCATGTAGGCTTGCCAAAAATATGGGCTCCTTCCCTTATAGTCAGGTGACTTGCTCTTATTGGGGAATATTACATATACTTCTGCCTGTTGGAGCATTGTGCAGAATAAGCAAGGTGTGATAAACTCTACTAACATTTGATGGATCCACCCTACATGCACATCAGCTTCACATTGTGAGGGTTCTCCCCAAGTAATACTCGGAAGACAGGAGAGGGAATGCTTAGTTACAGTATCTCTATTCATCTTAATGATTTGTCAAAAGAATAAAATACCAGACAAAAAAATTACTGATTGCTAAACTTGTTAAAGCTAATCTCCTGGAGTCTCCCTATGTTCTTGTTCATGTTCCTTACAGTATATGCAGAGATTCAGTGGCGGAATTATAGGGGTCGCCGAGATCGCCATGGCGACCGGGCCCCTTGCTGCAGGGGGCCTTTGAGGGCCCCTGTACTCTTTGATAGGAGGGGAGGCTGAGAGGAGCTCCCCGATCGTCAGCCGAACTGTAATCGGTGCAGGGAGCTCCTCACATACCTAAAGTGAAAGCAGCGCTGTGCTCTTTGTCTCCCCCTACAGTGCAGTACCCGGCAGAAAGAAGGTAAATGTCTGCCGTTTTTTTTATAAGACTATCTACTGTATGTGTGTTTATATGTGTGTGCATGCATGTGTGTGTGTGTGTGGGGGGGGGGTATGCGTGTGTGTGTGGGGGTGTGCATGCATGTGTGTGGGGGGGGGGGGTGTGCATGCATGTGTGGGGGGGTTTGCATGCATGTGTGTGGGGGGGTGTGCATGCATGTGTGTGTGTGTGGGGGGGGGGGTGCATGCATGTGTGTGGGGGGGGGGGTGCATGCATGTGTGTGTGGGCGGAGGAGTGCATGCATGTGTGTGTGGGCGGAGGAGTGCATACATGTGTGTGTGGGCGGAGGAGTGCATGCATGTGTGTGTGGGGAGGAGTGCATGCATGTGTGTGTGGGGGGGTGTGCATGCATGTGTGTGTGGGGGTGTGCATGCATATGTGTGTGGGTGTGCATGCATGTGTGTGGGTGTGCGAGTGGGCGGTGGCAGCATTTGGCACACTGGCCGCATTTGGCACACTGGCCCCATTTAATGGGCACACTGGGAGCATTTGATGGGCACAGTGGTGGCATTTGATGGGCACACTGGTGGCATTTGATGGCACAGCGGTAGCATTTGATGGGCACAGTGGCGTCATTTGATGGTACAGTGGCTGCAATTGATGGGCACAGTGGCGACATTTGATGGTACAGTGGTGGCGTTTGATGGTACAGTGGCTGCATTTGATGGGCACAGTGGCGACATTTGATGGTACAGTGGTGGCGTTTGATGGTACAGTGGCTGCATTTGATGGTACAGTGGCTGCAATTGATGTTTTTATTTCTGAATTTTTCAGTTTGCTTGCGCCCCCCTAAAAATTTTGAGCACCAGCTGTCACTGGTTTATATGTGCATTTATATATATATATATATATATATATATATATATATATATATATATATAGTGTGTGTGTTTTTATATAAAAATGAAGAAATCGGTTCCTTTATATGCAGCCACCCACTTGTGACTGGGCCCTGAGGGTTCTAGTTACGCCACTGCAGAGATTATCACAACACTGAACATTTCCTTTGATGGTCTTTACCTGTGTATGTTATGGAATCCTGTACAAATATTTGTAGGATGCCAATGATGATCTCCTTTTGGAAAGCTGCTGGTCTTGCTTTTTTGCTAATTTGAAGGTTACTGTACTTTCTGAGCCATTGCTCCACAAAAATGCAGATCAGAAGTTCTGACTTTTCTCTGCATGAGTGACACATAATAGGAGACTAGCAACAGCCAGACAACCAGCATTTTCAGAATGGCAGCCTCCATTTTATTTCAGCATAGGTGTACTCTCTAGCATTTGTTTTGTGTATATACAGTACTATATAATTTGATAGATAACTATATATAAATTTTTTTATGTATTTTTTCTAATCTGTATGCTTACTCACAACCCTTGGAAAGATGGCACTACCAGGGAATTCAATAAAGCATTAGCACCACTTCTCTGGCACTGATATGGACCTTTTTAAGTCCTGTGCCAGATTCATGCAACTTTTCAAAGTTGTGCCAAATTAAAAAGAAAAAAAATAAGATAGATAAAAGATAGATGGATAGATAGTAAAACTAATGCCGCGTACACAAGAAGGGACTTTGCTCGCCGGACCTAGTCCGGCGGACAATCAGCCGGACTTTCCAGCGGGGCTTCGCCGGACTTTCCGAGCGTGTGACTTGCCCACACACGCCCGGACTTCTCCGGCGGACAATCCGCGGGAAAAAGTCCACGGGACTTTTAAAAATGAACGGACTTGCCCACACACGGAGCAGTCCGTTCATTTAGAACGTAACTTCAGGTACGTAGCTAGCGTAAGCAGTAAATGCCGGCGCGCTAGCTCCGTCACCTGGCATGGATTTAAAGGGACTCCCCACGCCGAAAAAAACGGCGTGGGGGTCCCCCCCAAATCCATCTCAGACCCTTATCCGAGCATGCAGCCCGGCAGGCCAGGAAAGGGGTGGGGACGAGCGAGCGCCCCCCTCCTGAGCCGTACCAGGCCGCGTGCCCTCAACATGGGGGGTGCCCTGGGGAAAGGGGGGCCGTGTGGCCCCCCCACCCCAAAGCACCTTGTCCCCATGTTGATGAGGACAAGGGCCTCTTCCCGACAACCCTGGCCATTGGTTGTCGGGGTCTGCGGGCGGGGGGCTTATCGGAATCTGGGAGCCCCCTTTTATAAGGGGGCCCCCAGATCCCGGCCCCCCACCCTATGTGAATGAGTATGGGGTACGATGTACCCCTACCCATTCACCTAAGGTGTAAAATGTAAAGTAAAAAAACACACTTTTGAAAAAATATTTTATTGCACTGCTCCGGGGGTCTTCTTCCGTCTTGGGGGTCTTCTCGCCGGACTCCTCCGCCATTTACCTAGCTCTTTTACCGAGCGGAGAAGTCCGACTACCTTCTTCGTCGTCGCCGCCGTCTTCGTCTGGGGGTCTCGATCCGCCTTCGGGGGTCTTCCGGGGTCTCTTCTGTTCTTGCCGCTGCCGCTTGCCTTCTTCTTCTTCTTCTTCCGCCTTCTTCTTCCGATGTTGACACGTCGCTCTCTCTGGCCGGAATGCCAGAGCCGCGCTGTGCTGGGACTTATATAGGGACAAGGGGACAGGGTCACATGCTCATGTCACATGGTGACCCCGCCCCCTGTGATGTTACAGTCCCAGCATCCTCCGGGATGACCCCTTATAAAAGGGGGCTCCCAGATTCCAATAAGCCCCCCGCCCGCAGACCCCGACAACCAATGGCCAGGGTTGTCGGGAAGAGGCCCTTGTCCTCATCAACATGGGGACAAGGTGCTTTGGGGTGGGGGGGCCGCACGGCCCCCCTTTCCCCAGGGCACCCCCCATGTTGAGGGCACGCGGCCTGGTACGGCTCAGGAGGGGGGGGCGCTCGCTCGTCCCCACCCCTTTCCTGGCCTGCCGGGCTGCGTGCTCGGATAAGGGTCTGAGATGGATTTGGGGGGGACCCCCACGCCGTTTTTCGGCGTGGGGAGTCCCTTTAAATCCATGCCAGGTGACAGAGCTAGCGCGCCGGCATTTACTGCCTACGCTAGTTACGTACCTGAAGTCACGTGCTAAATGAACGGACTTTCCGATGAGCGGCAAGTCCGTTCATTTCAAAAGTCCGGCGGACTAGCCTACTAACGGCGGGATTGGCAGTCCAGCGGATAATTTTAAAACAAAACTTAAAACTTTAGTCCGCCGGACTTTTTGAAAAAAAGTCCGTCGAAGGCCCACACACGAGGGGATTATGTTGGTATACAGAGACAGGTAGTTTGCCTGTGTCTGTGCGCTGCTGTGCAAAAGAGCAGTTTGTTTGCCATCGATACCTCCTCCCCATCTGTCACTGGTTGTCAAGGACTCCAAGCAAGTAGTGACATACTGACAGTAAGAAGAGCCTGATGGGGAAGCTGAGACACTAGTTCCCCATCAGGCACAAAGCATTTCCAAATTTTGTCATGTTACAACAAAAAAAACGTAAATGTATTTTATTGGGATTTTATGTGATAGACCAACACAAAGTGGCACATAATTGTGAAGTGGAAGGAAAATGATAAAAAAAAAAATCCAAATATTTTACAAATAAATATGTTAAAAGTGTGGCGTGTATTCGTATTCAGCCCCCTGAAGTCAATACTTTGTAGAACCACCTTTCACTGCAATTACAGCTGCAAGTCTTTTTGGGGATTTCTCTACCAACTGTGCACTAGAGAGTGACATTGTTGCCCATTCTTCTTTGCAAAATAGCTCAAGCTCTGTCAGATTGGATGGAGAGCTTTTGTGAACAGCAATTTTCAAGTCTTGCCACAGATTCTCAATTAGATTTAGGTCTTGACTTTGACTAGGCCATTCTAACACATGACTATGCTTTTATCTAAACCATTCCATTGTAGCGCTGGCTGTATGTTTAGGGTCATTGCCCTGGTTAACCTCTGCCCCAGATAAAGCTCAGACTGAAATGTACTTGAGACATACTGTATGAAAAAAATATATTGTAACACTGAAATGTACAATCTTGTGAAACGTAAAAAAAATTTACCCTTTAAAAAAAAAAAACCTCTGCCCCAGTCTCAAGTCTTTTGCAGACTCTAAAGGTTTTCTTCTAAGATTGCCCTGTATTTGGCTCCATCTTCCCATCAACTCTGACCAGCTTCCCTGTTTCTGCTGAAGAAAAGCATCCCCACAACATGATGACGCCACCACCAGGTTATATGGTGTAGATGGTGTGTTTAGGGTGATGTGCAGTGTTAGTTTTCCGCCACACACAGCGTTTTACTTTTAGGCCAAAAAGTTAAATTTTGGTCTCATCTGACCAGAGCACCTTCTTCCACATGTTTGCTGTGTGCCCCACATGGCTTCTCGAAAATGACAAAGGGAGTTCTTATGGCTTTCTTTCGACAATGGCTTTCTTCTTGCCACTCTTCCATAAAGGCCAGATTTATGGAGTGCGCGACTAATAGTTGTCTTGTGGACAGATTCTCCCACCTGAGCTGTGGATCTCTGCAGCTCCTCCAGAGTTACCATGGGCCTCTTGGCTGCTTCTCTGATTAATGCTCTCCTTGCCCAGCCTGTCAGTTTAGGTGGACGGCCATGTCTTGGTAGGTTTGCAGTTGTGCCATACACTTTCCATTTTTGGATGATGGATTGAACAGTGCTCCATGAGATGTTCAAAGCTTGGGATATTTTTTTATAACCTAACCCTGCTTTAAACTTCTCCACAACTTTATCCCTGACCTGTCTTGGTGTGTTCATTGGCCTTCATGATGCTGTTTGTTTACCAAGGTTCTCTAAAAAACATCCGATGGCTTCACAGAACAGCTGTATTTATACTGAGACGAAATTACACATAGGTGGACTATTTATTAATTAGTTGACTTCTGAAGGCAATTGGTTTCACTAGATTTTAGTTAGGGATATCAGAGTATACACGCCACACTTTTCAGATAATTATTTGTAAAAAAAAATTAAAACCATTTATAAATTTTCCTTCCACTTCACAATTATGCGCCACTTTGTGTTGGTCTATCACATAAAAACCCAATTAAATACATTTAAGTTTTTGGTTGAAACATGACAATATGTTGAAAATTTAAAGGGGTATGAATACTTTTTCAATGCACTGTACATCTACTATATACAGTGAGTTTCAAAGATAATGACCCAATTTTAAAACCTTATATCTGTGCAACCACACACCTGTACTACTTGAACGGGCATGGCCTAGAATTTCAAATGACAGCCGCTACCATGCCCAAATTGACGCTAACCTCACTCGTTAACAAGATGGCATTTTGTGTTCTCCAATTTAGCAAAACTGAGTCCGTAATAACAGTGCAGTGTGTGTTTCGACAACGTTTCAGGATTGATCCACCAGTGGCAAAGAACATTTGTCGTTGATTTAAACAATTTGAAGAATCGGGTGTTTATGTAAGGGGAAGAGTCCAGGCACGTCAAAGGAAAATGTGCAACAAATTCAAGAGACATTTCAGTACAAGTCTGCTCGTCGTGCTAGCCGAGAACTTGCAATCCCTGGTACGACTGTTTGGCGTGCGTTAAGAAGACGTTTGCTTCTGAGGCCATACCAATTGCAACTGGTGCAAGCTCTTCGTGTAAGTTACAGAAAAAAATGTTTAGATTTCTGCCATATGCTCTTAGACGACATTGAGGACGACATATTCTTACCGCAGTTGATTTTTAGTAATGAAGCAACGTTTCGTTTAAGTGGTAAAGTTTTGTGTCACAAGACTTGGCACTACACTATTGGCCCCCAAAATCTATAGACATTACACCCTGTGACTTTTTGTTGTGGGGATATGTAAAACAACGCTGGCTTGGATTAGCTTAAAAACAGAATAAAGGCTGCAGTAACTTCTGTGGAAGAAGGCACTCTCCAGACGTGTTGAACGAATAAATTCAAGACGATAGCTGAATTTGTCCCCAGCAGGTGGAGGGAAAATAGAGCATTTATAGCATGGTAAATGAAACTTGAGTACTAACTTAATAGTTTGCAATTTGTTATGTAACTGTAATTCCCCGTACACATGGTCGGATATTCCGATAGAAAAATACCGATCGGATTATGTTGTCAGAAATTTCGACAATGTGTGGGCTCTAGCGGACTTGGGAGCAGGATCTAAAATTTTCCGACAACAAAATCCGATCAGACTTTTTCCGAACGTGTGTAGAGAATTCCGACGCACAAAGTGCCATGCATGCTCAGAAGAAATTTGGAGACGAAAGCTATTGGCTACTGCCCTGTACATAGTCCCGTCGTACGTTTTGTACGTCACCTCGTTCGATATGATCAGATTTTAAGACAACTTATCCAACCGTGTGTGTGCAACACCAGTTTCGGACAAAATTCGTCGGAAATTATCCGATGGATTTGGTGATCGGAATGTCCGACCGTGTGTATGGGGGCTAACACATTTTAATTGTTAAATAGAACACACTGTATTATCTGAGATAGGTAGTTGCATCTTAGACCAATTTGCACAGGTTGGTTTTGATTTAGCCATATTTTTAAACAAACATCACTGTGCCAAGCATACGAGTTTCAAATCCAAAAGTTTGATTGCTAATCTCAGCTCTTGTTTCTCTAATAAGCAGGCCAAACATGCGTATTACATTTATTATCCATTTAAAGTGGTATTAAAGCTTGTTTTGTTTATTTTAAAACAAGTTATACTTACCTGCTCTGTGCAACAGTTTTGCACAGAACAGCTCTGATCAAATTCTTTATAGGGGTGCTCCTGGCTCCTCCCCCCCAGCAGTGCCCCCAGAGAAAGTCGCTTGCCCTGGGGGCAGCGCTGTGCGTTCATTTCCGAGCTGCTGCTCTATGCGCCTGCGACTCTGCTCTGCCCCCCCCCGCGCTCTCCTCACTGGCAATGATTGACAGCAGTGGGAGCCAATGGGATCCCGCTGCTGTATCAGCCAATGAGGAGGGAGAGTCCGGGGACAGCCAGAGCTAGCGTGAACATCGCTGGATCAGAGGGAGACAAGATAAGGATTGTGGGTGCTGGGGGTGCTGGGGGCGCTGTACACAGAAGTTTTTTTTAGCTTTATGCATAGAATACATGAAGGTAAAAAAAACTTCCGCCTTTAGAACAACTTTAATACTCAAATTATTACTGACTCCCCCATATTCCCCCATCTGCACATATTCTTTTGTAGGACGTTTTATAACTGTGCGCTGCAGATATAGGAGTTTTGAGTTACTAAATTTTCAAGAAACTGCGGCCCAAGATTGATATTTGGATAAGTAAATTCATATCAGGACCCAAGTTGGGACTTTACATCTTGGTGCATCAGCCAAAACATTGGATAACTAGTTTGAAGCAAGCTTTGGCTAATCAGACCTTGCTATGAGGACATCCGAATTAGATTTCTGTAATATTTTGTATATTGGTGTTAAAATCCTGGCCCTAGTGATGTCAAATCTCATACATGACTGGTCACCATCACACCTTGGTTTTCCCATGGTGTCTGGGATGAAAATGTTTAATGTTTCGGTATGCTGTCCTATAATGTGCATAAGGCCAGTAGCATGTCTTCCCACTTTCTGAAATGATAAAGAGGGACACCTTTTACAATATAGTATGCAGGCAAAGGACAGGTCCCTGCCCCAGTTACACAGACCAAAAAGCTCTAATAAGCAGAAAATGATTGGCTAAACCATACAAGTGCTTTTTTTACCTCTATTTTTTCTTTATATTGGCTTTTCAAAATAATAAATGTAGCATTATAGAGGCTGGATAAAAAATTTTGGTAGTAAAATAGTACATTCCGTAGAGAGATTTTTCTATTATCTTTACGGAGCCCCGAGGTGCAGTGCTAAGATGATCCCCAGTGAACATAAAAGTGAACCGTGTAATCACAGCATACAAAAAAGTGCACAATGTTACAGTAATGAAATCCCTGCCCCCCCACATTTTTTTTAAAAAACAATCACGTGTGCAGTGTTCGTGCCGTGTTTCCCAGAAAATAAGACCTACCCCGAAAATAAGACCTACTGAGATTTTCCAGGAGGGCTGCAATATAAGCCCTACCCAGAAAATAAGCCCTAGTTTAAAGTGCTTGTACAATTCTATAATACACATAATTACCGTATTATATAATGTACAATGTGTGTGTTTCTGTAATATTAGTGTGTCAAATACCTTTGTTGCAGCGCCGCTCAGCTGATCTCCTGCTGCTCTCGTACTCTTCTCACAGCTGTCAGCGGGGGATCTCGCCCCCCTCTGCAGTGCTCAGGGTGGGGAAGAGAGCTGCGGTGCCGAGTGGCGCTGTAACAAATGTATTCAGTAAGAGTTCTGTGAATGGCAGAGAAGGCGAAAGGTGGATGGTACAATTTTTCTCTGTAGTTAACCTTCAGAGTGCCACCAGACAGCCACCTGTGAAGAGGACACTGCAGGGATGATGTTTAGCAGAAGAAACTGCTTGCTGGTAATAGGATATTCACCATTACATGTATGGGTCTGTACTCCAAAAAAATATTTACTAAGCTTAAGCTTTAATATAGATTAAGAGAATGAATACATCATGCCAATTTCATATGCTATTTTTTTAAGTATATCCTCTTTAGTCACTATTTGAACAAAGATCTAATGTTTTCTTTTTCATATATGTTGAAAAAGTCCACAATTTCTATAGGCAGGGAGGGAGAGGGGGAGAGAAGACAGGGGGCACAGTCTGGCAAAAACATATTACATAAGAAGACCTACCCCGAAAATAAGCCCTACTGTGTCTTTTGTTGACAAAATTACCGTATTTATCGGCGTATAACACGCACCCCAAGTTTAGGAGGGCATTTTAAGGAAAAAAAAAGTTTTAGGAGGGAAGTTTAGGGGAAAAAAAACTTACATTTAAGCGTCATGTGCAGCTTGCCCAGCGTCATTTGCAGCTTGCCCAGCGTCATTTGCAGCTTGCCCAGTGTCATTTGCAGCTTGCCCAGTGTCATTTGCAGCTTGCCAGCGTCATAATTTCCCGACGCCGAGACAGACCGCGCGAGCGCCGCCGTAAAAAACAGAGCGACGACGAAAAAGACCAAGCCGTCTGTTCGGCTCCGCCCGCAGTCCCGCCTCCCTGCTGTTTCGGGAGCGAGCGCAGGGAGGCGGGACTACGAGCGGAGCCGAACAGTCGGCTCGGTCTTTTTCGTTGGCGCTCAGTCTTTTTCAGCGGCGCTCGCTATTTTTTGTCACTTTTTTGGGGGGGATCGGCGTATAACACATACCCACGACTTTCCCCCCGATTTTAAGGGGGAAAAAGTGTGTGTTATACGCCGATAAATACGGTAACATAAGACCTGGGCTTATTTTCGGGGAAAACGGTACCTGTGATAAATAAGTGAAAAATAAAGAAAAAGGGCCAAGTGTAGGATACAAGTCATGCCTTTCGGCCATACATTCTTTATACAGATATACACATCAGACCAAAAAGAGGGACAACTGAGGCTCCACAAGTAACAGAGGGATTTGGTCTGAAAAGAGAGACAGTCCCTTCCAATGAGCCCTTCAAATGAGGGATAGCTGGGATCTATGTGGTAGTATAATAGTGTGCGCATACTTGGCCCAGACTGTCATTAAAAGAGAAGTATGGAATTTTTTTCCCCTAACCATACTTACTGAGATGGATGCAGCATCGGTCCCCTGCCGGCTCTAACACTGAGAACCGAGCGATCTAACACCATTGATCGCTCAGTTCTCACAGCTCCCTGACTGACGGTCCCCAGCTCCCTGCTTTGCCCCTCACTGGAGCGCTGGGCTGGGGGGGGGGGGGGTGGCCGGCTCAGGCTCTCAGTGGCTCACCGACCGGGTGAACCGGGTGCCAGTCCAGGCATGTGGGTGGATCCTGACTTTATTGTCGCAATCTTGCTCGAGCCTGGAACACCTGTGTGACGTCAGCCGACAGTGGGCTTCAGCCCGCTGTCTGCTGAAAACAGGTAACAGGAGTGCAGAACGGACTGCACTTCTGTGATCCATAGGAGACGTACAGCCAAACAAGCTTTGGCTGTACTTATTTAACAGAAGCAATAAAGCCAGTAAGTAAATCACTGCTCTCCCATTGCTGGATGGTGCTCTCTCTCTCTCTCTCTCTCTCTCATATCCACTGCAAACAGGGAGCTTTGGTCGAATTAACAGGATTGCAGAAGAAGCAAAACAATAGAGAGGGAACTCCAAGTACTATTGACTTTCTGTGCGGTGTTTACATTTTTAACACATCATAAATTTCAACCTGGTTACGTTGTCATTACAGCTCTTAGAAGTACTCTCCAACTGCTGGCACGAAGGCAGGAGGATTCTGTAAATAATAGTTAGTGAAATCACTTTGCACTCCATTAATTCATAAAACACTCTCTATCTACTTCAAAAGCAATCTCTTTGTCACCACACAAAATGGTGTTTTCTATTTTAACGATTTGCTACTTGTACTTGTCATAACTACATGAGGCAAGTATGTTATTGTAAGCGGCATTCTCACAGTAAAGTAACATAGCTCTCTATCATTCTACTACCTACACACTACCCTTCAGCTACAAGTTTCAGGCTGCTAGTAATCCCCTCATAAATCAAAGGCATAATCCGTATTCCAACAGAAGTATGCGGCAGGAAGCGAATACCTAAGGGAGACAAGATCGTGCTGTCAAATTGCACAGTAAAAAACAAGGATCTAACAATGATGATGAATGTAAACTAGAAGACTGTGCAGACCTTGTCCATCTTGACACAGGAAGGAAAAACTAACGTGACTACCACAATATTTGCACTATGCAAATTTGTTAAAAAAAGGAAAGACTTGATGGAGCCTTAACCACTTCAGCCCCGGACCATTTGGCAGCCAAAGGACCAGAGGTCTTTTTTCAATTTCGCACTGCACTACTTTAACTGGTAATTGCGCGGTCATGCAATTTTGTAACCAAACGAAATTTGCGTCCTTTTCTTCCCACAAATAGAGCTTTCTTTTGATGGTATTTGATTGCCTCTGTGATTTTTATTTTTTGCGATATAAACGGAAAAAGAGCGAAAATTTTGAAAAAAAAAAGAGATTTTCTACTTTTTGTTATAAAAAAAATCTAATAAACTCAATTTTAGTCAAACATTTGGGCCAAAATGTATTCAGCCACATGTCTTTAGTAAAAAAAATGCCAATAAGCGTATATTTATTGGTTTGCGCAAAAGTTATAGCGTCTACAAACTAGAGTACATTTTCTGGAATTTACACCGCTTTTAATTTATGACTGCCTATTTCATTTCTTGAGGTGCTAAAATGGCAGAGAAGTACAAAACCCCCCAAATGACCCCATTTTGGAAAGTAGACACCCCAAGCTATTTGCTGAGAGGCATGTTGAGCCCATTGAATATTTTTTTTTTTAGTCCCAAGTGATTGAATAAAGACAAAAATAAAAAAGATTTTTTTTTTTTTTTCAAAAAGTTGTCACTAAATGATATATTGCTCACACATGCCATAGTTATATGTGGAATTGCACCCCAAAATACATTTTGCTGCTTCTCCTGAGTATGGGGATACCACATGTGTGGGACTTTTTGGGAGCCTAGCCGCGTACGGGGCCCCGAAACCCAAGCACCGCCTTCAGGATTTCTAAGGGTGCAAATTTTTGATTTCACTCCTCACTACCTATCACCGTTTCGAAGGCCATAAAATGCCAAAATAGCACAAAACCCCCCCAAATGACCCCATTTTGGAAAGTAGACACCCCAAGCTATTTGCTGAGAGGCATGGTGAGTATTTTACAGCTCTCATTTGTTTTTGAAAATGAAGAAAGTAAAGAAAAAAAAATTTTTTTTTTGTTTTTTTCAATTTTCAAAACTTTGTGACAAAAAGCGAGATCTGCAAAATACTCACCATACCTCTCAGCAAATAGCTTGGGGTGTCTACTTTCCAAAATGGGGTCATTTTGGGGGGTTTTATGCCATCTGGGCATTCCATGGCCTCCGAAACTGTGATTGGCAGTGAGAAGTGAAATAAAAAAATTACACCCTTAGAAAGCCTGAAGGCGGTGATTGGTTTTTGGGGTTCCGTACGCAGCTAGGCTCCCAAAAAGTCCCACACATGTGGTATCCCCGTACTCAGGAGAAGCAACAGAATGTATTTTGGGGTGTATTTCCACATATGCCCATGACATGTTTGAGCAATATATCATTTAGTGACAACTTTTTGTAAAAAAAATATATATATTTTTTTTTTTTCATTATTCAATCTCTTGGGACAAAAAAAAAAAATATTTAATGGGCTCAACATTGCTCTCATCAAATAGCTTGGGGTGTCTACTTTCCAAAATGGGGTCATTTGGGGGGGGTTTGAACTGTCCTGGCATTTTATGCACAACATTTAGAAGCCTATGTCACACGTCACCCACTCTTCTAACCACTTGTAGACAAAGCCCTTTCTAACACTTTTTGTTTACATGAAAACATATTTTTTTTTTGCAAGAAAATTACGTTGAACCCCCAAACACTATATATAATGTTAAAGCAAAGGCCCTACAGATTAAAATGGTGGGTGTTGCATTTTTTTTTTCCACACAGTATTTGCGCAGCGATTTTTCAAACGCATTTTTTGTGGAAAAAATACACTTTTTTTTATTTTAATGCACTAAAACACACTATATTGCTCAAATTTTTGATGAAATAAAAAATATGATCTTAGGCCGAGTACATGGATACCAAACACGACATGCTTTAAAATTGCGCACAAACACGCAGTGGCGACAAACTACATACATTTTTAAAAGCCTTTAAAAGCCTTTACATGATACCACATTAGATTCACGGAGGAGGTCTACTGCTAAAATTACTGCCCTCGATCTGACCTTCGCGGTGATACCTCACATGCATGGTGCAATTGCTGTTTACATATGACGCCAGACCAACGCTTGTGTACGCCTTTGCGCAAGAGAAGGGGGGGCAGGGGTGCTTTTTTTTTTTTTTTTTGTTTTTTTTTTTATTTATTTAGCTTTTTTATTTTATTTTTAAACTGTTCCTTCCATTTTTTTTCTTTGTTATGATTTTTATTGTTATCTCAGGGAATGTAAATATCCCCTATGATAGCAATAGGCAGTGACAGGTACTCTTTTTTTGAAAAAATTGGGGTCTATTAGACCCTAGATCTTTCCTCTGCCCTCAAAGCATCTGACCACACCAAGATTGGTGTGATAAAATGCTTTCCCAATTTCCCAATGGCGCGGTTTATATCCGGGAGGGGGGACATTCCCTCCCACTGCTTGTAAAAGCAGTCTAGAGGCTAATTACCCGCTAGAATTGCTTTTACATGAAAGCCGATCACTGGCTGAAAAGAATGATACCAAGATGATACCTAAACCTGCAGGCATCATTCTGGTATAACCATTCAAAGTCCAGCAACATACTGGACATATATTGTAATCTTTTTTTTTTCATGCAGCCTCTTGGCTGAACGAAAAAAAGAGATTGATTGGTGGGTATGCCCACCATTAGAATACCTCCCTTCATCCACCCACTTCTAATGATGGGCATACATGCACCATTTATATATGCCGATGCATGGGGGCATCCTCCCGCAAAAGTTATGCCGTGTACACACGGTCGGAATTTCGACCGTATGTACGTGGCATTAGGAGCCAATCGCTCCTCCCCCCCCCTGCTGCCCCCATGCTTCGGCATATATGCTCTTTTTTTTAACTGTGGTGGTGAAATCACCTCCTACAGCGTTGGAGTCGCGGCTTTATGTATCGTGGGAGCAAACGCTGTTGCTGTCAAGATAAATAAATCCGCGTTGCAACTGAATGGCGCACCTGAAAACAAAAAAATGCTTAACACTAAAACACAGTAAACAAAATTACATACCTGAAAAGCAAGCATGATAAAACATGATAAAACATAATAAAACATTGCAGAATAGAATGGAGTAAAAAAAGAGCAACAATAGAGAGAGAATAGAGTGAGAGAGAGAACAATAAAACGACAACTATTTTTATTTTTTTTATTTTTTTGAGATTCACAGGTAAAAAAGCTCCTGACTGAAGCGACTGAATCAAAACGCTACCACAAAAAAAATGTTAGCGATCGCAGGGATCAGGCCTGACTCTGCGAACGCTGCAGTTATGTGTGCTTAGTGTTTTGTAAGTGACAGTGATCGATCGATACTGCACTTGGGTGGGCTGGGCTGGGCGGAGGGGGAAAACGCAGGTGCTAGCAGGTATCTGGGCTGATCCCGCTAACAATGCGTTTTTTTTTTGGAACCCTAAACTGCTGGGACGCTAGTATAGATCTGATCAGATCAGATATTGATCTGTTCAGATACTGTACCACTAAGGGAGGTGTATGCTTTGCGCGTGGGTGTTTGCGGTACTGGCACTAACCTGGGGCGACGCAGACCTTATTTGACCCTAAAACCTAATTGATATCACCCGCCGGGCGATCAGGGGGTTAAACCGTTATTGGGTAATAAATGGCGGGTGCCCTGACAGTATAAAAAATAAAGCTAACTAACCAGCGTCACCCGTAACAGTAATACAAAAAAAAACTGGTTACCTAGCGACACTAATGCAGCGATCAGAAAAACGATCGCTTAGTGACACTGGCAAAAGGGGGTGAAAGGGTTAACTAGGGGCAATCAGGGGGTTAAAACCTTTATTAGGTAATATATGGGGGTACCTGACGCTATATAAAAACCTGACCGGGAACCTAAATAACGAAATAACTAACTGGCTAACCAGCGTCACCAGTGACAGTTATACAGTGATCACTGGTGAAAGGGTTAACTCTAGGGGCAATCAGGGGGTTAAAACCTTTATTTAGGTTGTAATATGGGGGTACCTGACCTATAAACCTATTTATGAACCTATATAAACATGGCGGTTACCTAAAAAAAATAACTGGTTACCTAGCGACACTAATGCAGCGATCAGAAAAACGATCGCTTAGTGACACTGGCAAAAGGGGGTGAAAGGGTTAACTAGGGGCAATCAGGGGGTTAAAACCTTTATTAGGTAATATATGGGGGTACCTGACGCTATATAAAAACCTGACGGGGAACCTAAATAACGAAATAACTAACTGGCTAACCAGCGTCACCAGTGACAGTTATACAGTGATCACTGGTGAAAGGGTTAACTCTAGGGGCAATCAAGGGGTTAAAACCTTTATTTAGGTTGTAATATGGGGGTACCTGACCTATAAACCTATTTATGAACCTATATAAACATGGCGGTTACCTAAAAAAAAAAAATGGTTACCTAGCGACAGCAGTGACACTAATACAGCGATCAGAAAAACGATCGCTTAGTGACACTGGCAAAAGGGGGTGAAAGGGTTACCTGGGGGGCAATCAAGGGGTTAAACCTTTATTAGGGGGGGGTGGGGGGCTACCTTGGACCTAAAACTAACTGCACTGACAGTTATTACAGTCACACTGACACTAAATGCAGTGATCAGTAAATAAATGATCACTGCAATTAGTGACACTGTGACTGGGGGGGGGGGGGAGGGGGTGATCTGGGGGGTGATCTGGGGGTGACAGGGGGGTGTTTTGTGTGCCTATGTGTACTGGTGTCAGTGTACTGTTGGTGCACTAACCTTTAGACGTTCACAGCTCGGCGTTCCGGTCACATAGACCGGCGCACCGAGCGTGACATCACTTCCTCTGCCTGTGTTTTGATTGACACAGACAGAGGAAGCATCTGATTCGCCAGGAGCGATCGCGAGGGGGTGGCCAGAAACCACTGGCCGTCCCCTCATCCCGGATCGCTCCTGAAGCGATCCCGACCGTCCCCGCCGGCCGGGGGGGGGTCCGATCGGACCCCCCACCCGCCGGAAGAATGGCACGTACAGGTACGTGGTTCTGCCTGTACGTGCCATTCTGCCGACGTATATATACAGGGGGCGGTCTGCAAGTGGTTAAAGTATAACCACTTGCCGACCGCTCTATAGCAGATTTACTGCTACAGGGCAGCAGTTCTGTGCGGAATCATGTATATATACATGATTCTGCACGTCCGGGTAGAGGTAGCGCATGCACGCCGCTTCTGCTGTGATTAGTCACAGCAGAAGCTGATCAGCGGGTGCCAGAAAACGGATGTCTGCCGACACCCACTGATCACCAAGGAGACACACTGGACAGAGCTCTGCACATGTAAACAAACAATGCAGAGCTCCGTCCTGTAAGCGAGGATGTGCTGGATTTTGTTTCCTGCAAAGTAGGGAATAAGGGATGTGCTGGATTTTGTTTCCTGCAAAGTAGGGAATAAAATCCAGCACATCCCTTAGGCCCCTTTCACACTGGGGCGGTTTTCAGGCGGTACAGCGCTAAAAATAGCGCCTGTACACCGCCTGAAAAAAACGGCCCCATTCACTCCAGTGTGAAAGCCGGCGGGCTTTCACACTGGAGCGGTGCGCTAGCAGGACGGTAAAAAAAGTCCTGCTAGCTGCATCTTTGGAGCGGTGTAGGAGCGGTGTATTTACCGCTCCTATACCGCTCGTTCCCATTGAAATCAATGGGAAACCGCGGGGATACCGCCCGCAAACCGCCGCTGCAGCGGCGGTTTGCGGAGGTTTTTAACCCTTTTGCGGCCGCTAGCGGGGGTTAAAACCACCCCGCTAGCGGCCGCATACCGCGGGTAAAACGAAGGTAAAGCAGCGCTAAATATAGCGCTGCTTTACCGTCGCCGCCCCGCACCGTCCCAGTGTGAAAGGGGCCTTAGTAAAAGCAGCACACTACACAAAAACACTGGTTAGGCACACATTTAACTCTTTGATCGCCCTAGATGTTTAACCCCTTCCCAGTCAGTGTCATTAGTATTACTTTTCACTGTGCATTCAAACAGGTAAGGTCATATGGTGATATTATGACCATGCCCAATAAAAGTATGCCAACGTCCAGCAGGTAATTGTAAGTGGAGACTAACTAACTTTTGTAGTATATGTATTTTTGTGCCTATAAAGTCCACTTTCTTTAGTTAGTCTCCACTTACAGTGTCATTAGTACATGGATAGTGCATATTTTTAGCCCTGATCACTGTATTAGTGTCGCTGGTTTCCACAAAGTGTCAAAAGTGTCAGTTAGTGTCAGATTGTCCGTCACTATCGCAGTCCAGCTGATCGCTGCCATTACTAGAATAAAAAATATATATATATATATATATATATATATATATATATATATAAATACCATAGTTTGTAGATGCTATAACTTTTGTGCAAACCAATCAGTTTAATATTGAGAATTTATTTTTACCAAAAATATGTAGCAGAATACATATTGGCCTAAATTTATGAAGAAATTTTATTTTTATTTTTTTATTATTCAATATGTTTTATAGCAGAAAGTAAAAAATATTGTATTTTTTTTTTAAACTGCCTTTTTTGGTTTATAGCGCAAAAAAAAAAAAAAACAGTGTTGATCAAATATCACCAAATGAAAGCTCCATTTGTGGGGAAAAAAAATAAACTTTGCATGTCCACACATTTGTCAGTTAAAGTAACACATTGTACACCAGATTAGAACAGTCCCATTATAAAATGACTGATGGTCAGATAGGGCTATGGTTGCCGATCGGCTGTACCAGTCTGTGCTTGAGAACGGAGATGTACGCGCTCACGCGTCTCCCTGAGCCCCATTTCTCCCCCCCTTCTTTTTCCTTTCTCTTTGTTTCTTCTCTCTGTCGCTAATAGTTTAGGTATATGGGGACCTACTGGGTGCCCCATGGGCCTATACTGTGCTGCTCCTTTACTAAACTGGAAAAAGGGGTCGAGATTCGCGGATCCATACAATGGTCCAAGAGAACCTTCAGAAGTAAGATACCTCCCGTCACAGCTAGGGGCAGAGTTGATTGCAATTAATACGTTTCTCCATCTTGGAGATGCTAGATGTTACAGATGGATTTGTTTGACGTTCCAAAGACTATTGTTCTCTCTTTATAATTGTATATCCCATCTATGTCATGTTGTGTTGCTCAGCTCATTCTATACCATGGTATCTTTTCCTTATGTTTCTTCGAGATGTTGTATTTTGTGTATCTTTGCCCATCATATAAATAAAAGATTTGAAAAAAAATTTAATAACACAGTGCCATATAGCAAAAAATAGCCTGTTCAGAAAGGGGGGTAAATCTTCCGAAGGTCAAGTGGTTTAACTAAGGCAAAACTTTTTTTTCCTGTTTTGGATGGATTGGAGAGGGAATTATACACCTGTCAAGTTTTTAATGCCATCTATGCCACTTTGGGTTGTCAACGAAACAGGAATAGAGAAGACATCTTCCAATGAGGTCACTAGTTCTGGGGAAAACAATAAATGTTTTTACTGTGGTGGGATTCCCTCTCACTTCCTATTTTGGTTATGGGACAGTAAGTGAAGGGAAATCTCCCCTCCCTTAGTTTTACTTTCATACATAGAATCATTTGACATGTATAATGGTAGAGCTCTATATTTTTTACTACCATGCTGAGGCCTCTATTTGTACTTACAGTTCTACTCTGCTGGACAACAGAACACCTCTACCTATCATCTCCAGAACATAAGGGATAGGTGTTCTGTAATCCAGTAGAGGAGAGCTCAGGCAGGTCTGACAACATTTTGGTGCAGGAAGTTAGGAGCTTACTCAATTTCAGCAGAATCAACTGTTATATTCTGTGCTTGCAGAGTTTCTTTTTTTAAAAAGGAAAACCATGGGGAAATGTGCATATATTGCAGTAATATGCTTATTGTTTTTTGTATTGCTTCACTTTTTATAAGTTGGGAAAATAATTCATCACTTAAAAGTGGAGCTCTACCCAAACTGCTGGGAAGCCCTTAAGGCCTTTCTCAGAGGCCATTCATCAAAACAATTTCCTCCATAAAGACTAAGACCAAGGCCTGGGAGATATCTGTCCTACAGGAACTAAGAGAGGCGGAGTCAGGGTTCACTGCAAACCCAACTGACCATACCGAACGGAGATGGTCAGAAGCACAAAAGTTGGCTAACCATTATGACAATATCGAAAGCATAAAACAACGTTTTTTTTTTTTAAACAGAAATACTATGAGGAGGGGGTGAACATGGGACACACGCTGGCCATGATGGCTAAGTCCAGTAGAGCAGTGGTCATCAACCCTGTCCTCAGGGCCCACTAACAGGCCAGGTTTGCAAGATAACTGAAATACATCACAGGTGATATAATTTGCTGCTCAGTGATTGCAGTATTTTAGTTTGCATCTTCCCAAGGTAATACATAAAACCTGGCCTGTTAGTGGTTAAGGTCTCCTCTGCTCCCACATACATCCGGGACTTCCTCTACGGGAGCACTCTGTCGTGCCTCGATCGATCTGATAGGGACATGTTAAATGCCCCTCTCACAACCGATGAATTACTAGAGGCTCTGGCGGGCTGCCGGCAGAGGTTAACAAAAAATATGCTGACACTTTGCTGCCACAACTAAAGCAGACTTTAACGGAGACCCTAAAACTAGGTCAATTGCCCCCATCTATGACGGAGGCTACTATAATTCTGATACCTAAGCCAGGCAAAGATCCCCTCCTCTCGGACTCCTACAGGCCCATCTCCCTGTTAACGACGGATGTGAAACTTCTGGCCAGAGTATTGGCCACTCGTCTAGCGTCTGTCATTCAAAAGCTCATTCACCGTGACCAGTTAGGGTTCATTTCCTCCAGATCCACAGCGTTAAACATAAGACGTTTGTTCCTCAATCTGCAGGTCCAGGTGGACAAACCTTGCAATAGGGCGGTGCTATCCCTCAACACTGCCAAAGCGTCAAGTGGCCATACCTGTGGGAGGTCTTGGAGAGGTTTAGATTGGGGAATAACTTCAACTTCATTAGATGGGTCCAGTTGCTCTACACGAACCCCACTGCCAGGCTATGAATTAATGGTGATCTCTCTGACTCTTTCCGTCTTTACAGAGGCATGAGGCAGGGGTGCCCATTGTCGCCCCTGTTGCTTGCTTTAGCCCTGGAACCATCGGCGGAGATGGTAAGAGCGTCACCATTGATATCCGAATTTGTGAGAGGCTCTATGGCTGTTAAAATATCGCTATATGCAGATGACACTCTCCTATATCTAGGAGATACTTTCACCTCACTACAAAACGTAATGTCCCTAATTACGCAGTTTGGCACCTTTTCTGGCTTCTCCATAAACTGGAGTAAGTCAGCCCTCCTACCTTTGGATGAGCTCCCAGCATCATTGCCAGACAGTGCCCAGTATCTTCAGGTTATCTCCTCCTTGGGGGTTCAGGGTACTCCAGGCACCTCCAGATACCCAACTCTTAACTTACTCCCTATAATCACTAAGCTACAAGTCAAATGCAGTGCCTGTGACACGTACCTCAAAAGGTGAGCCTGACATGCAGAGGGAGACCTCTCGTACAAGCCCTGGTCCCTGGTTCACTGGAGTTTGGGACAGTGACCGTAGGAGCACAGTGAGGTAAGAGTGCCCGCGGAGTTCTTTGGAACTGGAGATGGTGACCACTGAAAGAAACTGAAACCGGCTGGAGTGCCGAGGATGCAGGTCAGCTGGATGCAGGTAAGCTGAATGCAGGTCAGCAGGATGCAGGTAAGCTGGATGCAGGTCAGCTGGATGCAGATGCGCCAGGAAGCAACAAGCGCACGCAGGTGCGCACGGCAGGCAGGAGCGGGGTCAGACAAGCCAGATCATACACAGTGGATCAGTTCAGGCAGAATCAGCAGGCAAGGGATGGTCAGAGTTTAGGCTGGTTCTGGCAACGGAAGATCAGGCAGACAGGTAAACAGAGCAGGGTCAAGGAAAGCCAAAGGTCAGGACTGGAGACAGCAGCGAGGTCAGAGAGCCGGGTCAGTATAAGATCAGGTGCAGATTCGGGAACAGAACACAGGAAAAGCTGCAGATCAGACAGCAAGAGCTGAACAGTGGGAGCCCCTTTTAAAGGCCACTGGGCGCCAAAGCCGCGTTACTGTGCGCGCATGCACGATCTCCGCGGTCGGCACACGCGCATTGGCGCACATCTGTTTGCTGCTGGAAGCCTGTTGACTGGGATGCGCCTGAGCCCTACTGCAGGTCTAAGATCCGTATGTCCATGACAGCCTGGTGCAAGCTACCCATTTCAATCACCGGTAGGGCCAATGTTATAAAGATGGTGTGGGCATCTCAGCTAATATACATACTGCATAACTCCCCGCAATGGATCCCACGTAGATGGTTCACACGCATTGACACTATATTTAGAAGCGTCCTCTGGAAAAAAAAGGATTGCTAGAATCAAACTCTCCACACTGCAGTATAGGTAAGGACCAGGGTGGACTTACAGTTCCCAACATGAGACTATTTCCTGGCCTCACAGCTTCAGCACTTGGGTGGCTGGGGAGGGGTGGATATGATGGACCCTATCTGTAGCTTACTGTTCCCTGGCACACATGGCCCATCCACCGCTTCACATCTTGAGGCAGATCTCCCCAGCACCTTAAATCGATGCCTACCATACACTTACTGTCTAAAATATGGGTCCTTATCAAACACAGTTTGGGCATGAAGGGCTTCACGGCCCATACCCCACTGTGGCATAACCCTTGCTACACGGAACAGCAGAAACTAGAGGGGTTTCAGTCTTGGGAGGCTAAGGGCATTCCATACATATCGCAACTCTATAATCAGACCATCCTTAAATCCTTCACTGCCCTACAGGAGGAGTTTGGGCTACCAAAACACAATTTTTATAGATACCTCCAACTTTGACATGCTTTAAAACCGCAGACACAACTGTCCAGGCTGGAACTCATAGAACATCCGTTAATAACTGACAAACTTAATGCACTGAATAAAAAGGCATGATCTCAAAGATATATAGTACACTCTCATCAAGGATGCAGGATGCAGCCAAACTACCATGTAGACATGTGCGATTAGTTTCGTACGAATCGGAAATTCGTACGAATTTTTCGAAATCGTACATTCGTACGAATCCAAATTGCAAATTTTTACGAATACGAATTCTGTACGAAATACGAAATTTTGCTTACGAATTTCGGATCCAAATTATCCGAATTCAAACTACCAAATGATGAATTTCAACTAATGAAAGAAATTATAGCGGATATAACGAATGATCCGAATGAATTTGAGATTCAGTATAACGAATATCGACACTCGTATTAACGTTATATAACACAAGTCTATTGTCTATTGTTGACCAATCACTCAGAGGAAGTACGAAATACGAAATTTCATATTCGTAAACGAAATTGGTCAACAATAGACAATAGACTTGTGTTATGTAACGTTAATACGTTTTCGGATAATTCGTTATTATTCGTAGAGTGTCGATATTCGTAACGATTCATAACGATATTAACGATTTGTAACGGTTCGTACGAATCCGAATTAAATTTCGTACACGAATTACGATTTTTTTTTTTTTATACGGAACGGAACAAAACTAATTTTTTGGCGGCTCCCATGTCTAGTAGACATAGGTGGGAAAAAGACCTAGGAGAGATTGGGAAGACTGGGAACTATGTTTACAGTCTCTGCCAACCGTCTCGGTGTTGCTTCACAGATGGGGCAGGAGGGAGTCCCCTCTGTGCCCCAGATGTGGGGGGGGGGTGGCGACGGGGACCTCATACACTTGCTTTGGTGCTGCCCCAAACTCTTCAGACATTGGAGGACTGTAACTAATACAATATCATCTGTTTATCAAACCACTTTACCGCTACACCCCGTCACCTGCTTGTTGGGCGCGGTTGATGAGGAATTCTTTACCCCACCAACTAATGTGGCTGTTTTAAGATTATTGTATATTGCCCACAAGCAGATAGCTCATTTATAGCCATCACCACACAGCCCAACAACGAAACAGTGGATTGAGCAGGTAAATAACACTCTAATTAAAGAAAAGCTGACGTATCAACACAGAAACGCGGTCAACTAGTTCTATAAAATATGGCAGCCTTGGCTGGACACCCCGGGCCTAGCACCTCCCTAACTAGTCCTCAATCGACTTCTTCGAATGTAACTCTCTAGATCCTTGAAAAACAAAGGTTTTGAGTCTGATCACGGAACAATTGATCATTCTAAGTATCCCGTCTCTCACTGGTCGGCTAGAGGTATTTACAGCTGAAACCCAATATGGTCTTGGTTGTGATAAGAGGCTTCAGTTAGTTCACCTTCCCGTTGAAAGGTAGTTAGGAATGGGCACATCTGTCATAGGCATTTTAATAGAAATGTCCTGTCTTAGGTTTTACGTGCCTTATAACACCGTCTGTATACTATACTGTTATTGATGTACACCCTGAAGATATGTTCATATGTCTGATCATATTGTACCTCTGATCTTGTGACACAATAAAAACCTTTCCGATTTAAAAAAAAAAAAAAAAGATAAACGATCGGCGAACTACAACATTTCCGGTCCCTCCTTCGACCCCCCCCCCATCCCCCCTGCAGCATTCTGGGACACACACAGGTCCCAGAAGAGGGCAGGACCATTCAGGCTTCACAGCCGGTTTCCCTTACTTACAATGCCAGCGCCTGCACCCGAAACCGACTGACGAATCGGCTCGGGGTGCTGACATCGTGGGATACAAGGAGAGGTAAGTGTCCTTATATTAAAAGTCAGCAGTACAGTGTTTGTTTGTTTTTTACAGACCGGAGCTCCTCTTTAAAAAGCAGTTTTGCGCCAAAAATTGGGAATTACAACTGACTCGGATAGGTTCCCTTTACAAGGATGGACCATGCCTTGTAAAGGGAACCTATACGGTAAATGTACAATATCTACTTTGTCAATACTAGTGATTTTGATGCCTTTGTTGATAGTTGAATCAATATCCAAAAGTCAATTGATCCCACAAATATTTTACAAAAAAGTAAATAATATAAAGCAAATGGCCTGAATGTGTAGACTGAACAATATTCGACTTGTGGCGCTACCTGTGAGTGATAAGTGTAGTGAACCTGGAAAATTAAATGGTGAAATGTATGTCCCAAAAAGAATTTCCACCGTGTTATACCTGCTAAAGCAACAGGTTGATATACCTGTGATCTAAGTAGGGTAAAAAGCCCCTAAATTATCCAAACTGTAAATACCAAATACTAATAGGCGTGAACTAAACAATAAATAAAGATATATATATATATATATATATATGGCTAATTAGATGTACTACCGAGACGCATAAAGGGGAGGAGAGGTGGCAGCTAACCAGCTGGCATGTGTCCTCCACGCATCCGCCAATGCATCCACAATGGTTAAATTAGTAACAATAGTACATAATAAGTGTGGCCAAAGCCACTATTGCCATATATCCTTAATAGTGCAAAAAACACCAAAATGTGACACTCTTAGCCCAGAAAAGGGGGGCCGACATGTAAATGATGCACCGGAAATGACGTCAGCACGCCTTGCGCTTTTCGTTGTTAGACGTTATCAAAGGCGCCCTTGATAACGTCTAACAACGGAACGCGTAAGCCATGCTGACGTAATTTCCGGTGCGGGACTTAGAGGCTTGGTACGCTGGTGGAGCGCAAACAGCAAACCAGCCCTAAACCGCTCCTGCTTGTTATTTTTTTACTGTGCATGGTGGAACCAGGAGGGTCCTGTGAGACACCCTGGGTTTTTATTTAATTTTAAACTTTACTTTTTACTAATAAATTAGCCACCTGATATCACACATGGGTCTCCCCCTGTGCTTTTTTCTGTGAGGCACCTCCGTGTACCATCTGGGGCATCCGCTGCATCTGAGGGTCTGGCTGAATCCACTGGAGGGAGTTATTGGACCAGGACCTGTCCTGGATCGTAACCAGGAGGAACATCTGACATCCATATTTAAATGCTGTTCACCCCTGCAGGGGTACCTACGTTTGGTGAGTGAGGGAACCTTGGGGGGCAGCACATAGTCACCTATTACTGCCTGAAGCACTACAAGTCACCCGTTGAATTATCGTTACAGTGTCACCCACATATCCACACCCACTCATCTATATATTCCTTGCTGGGTTTTTTTGTGGGTTCATCGTTGGATCTGGACTCTCTTCATTTATATATTTTTTATATACTTTACACTTTTTTCAATTTGAAGCCGTTTTATGGGTTTCTCCACATTTATTTTTTTGGCACACTGAGTGTATATGTTATATATTTTTTCATACTTATATTCCTTGGTTTTTTTTGTATTGGGACTGTCACTTATATATATAAATGTAGCATATTCTTTATTCATATATTGATATTTTCCACAATCGGGACTGTCATTTACGTGTCGGCCCCCCCTTTTCTGGGCTAAGAGTGTCACATTTTGGTGTTTTTTGCACTATTAAGGATATATGGCAATAGTGGCTTTGGCCACACTTATTATGTACTATTTGTTACTAATTTAACCATTGTGGATGCATTGGCGGATGCGTGGAGGACACATGCCAGCTGGTTAGCTGCCCCCTCTCCTCCCCTTTATGCGTCTCGGTAGTACATCTAATTAGCCATATTATATATATATATATATATCTATATCTTTATTTATTGTTTAGTTCACGCCTATTAGTATTGGGTATTTAGAGTTTGGATAATTTAGGGGCTTTTTACCCTACTTAGATCACAGGTATATCAACCTGTTGCTTTAGCAGGTATAAACACGGTGGAAATTCTTTTTGGGACGTACATTTCACCATTTATCTTTCCAGGTTCACTACACTTATGACTCACAGGTAGCGCCATTTGTCTTTTCTATCCTGTATTTTATATTTAAAATTGCCCTCTAGGGGTTAATTTTTTCCAGACAGGCCGCACACCTACTACTTATTCCTAAGCGCGGAGACCTTCCCTAATTTAATATTCGACTTGTGCAATTCATATAAACAGAATATTTATAATATTATATTTATTCAGTTCAACTGTACCATAGACATGCAGTCATAATGCACACCCAGTTCAGTCTCAGATTCAATCTCTTTAGCTGGGAATACAAAAAGAGATTGTTACAGGATAAATCCATATGTCATATGTGCTAGGTACAAACTATGGCAGTACAGAAACCTGGTGGTCTGTAAAATGTTGGACAAAAAGCTATTCTTTCTTCTGGGGAGAAGTTACAAATGATCAGTTACTACTAATGCACAGCTAAGCCTAGAATCTATTTGCAATGAGTACCACTATTGTTCATGTACATAGGAGCTATTTTAGTGCAACATGCTTTATCCCCCCATGTAAGCCACTGAGAAGACAGTGTGATGCTGCAATCATTGAAAAAATGATGTTCCGCACTCAGACATAAGGCAACTATGTATGAAAGGCACAACTGTAATATTTTAATGTAGTCTACACCACAGGCTCGAACAGTGGTAGAGGTACCCCTGGGAGTTTCTCTGCCTTACATAAACTTCATTAAAACAGTGTTAAGTTTTAGAAAATAATAAATCACATGTAAAACAGTAGTAATTTTGTTGATTTATAAGCATGTTGGATTATTTGAAAACGTTTACGACTAGTTAAGGGATACGAATATTAAAATATGCCAATGCCAAGAGGTACTTGAAATTAGGTAACACACTTCAAAGGGTATATGGTAAATTACTTTTACTAATGCATTATTCCAGACAGGCACAAAAACAACATCATTAAATACAACCTTTAAGCCATGCCAAAAAAAAAAAGGCAAATGAAGGGCAAAGGTCCAATGAAAAGCATTGCCTCTATGCTCCCTGCAGCTGACCCTTTCCCCAAGACTGACTTAGCATACCTCATCCATGCGGTTTCCCTGTGTGGAGGCAGCCATCTTATTAATGATGTTAGACTTGCCCCCCAATAACTAGTGATCTGATAAATGGGGGCTTAGGGCATTCACATGTCAGGAACTGTACTCTTACAGCCTAGTGAAGTATATAAAATATAGATTTATAAATGTACTGCTAAACTACAATTAAAAACTTTCTAGATGTTCCCTATAGAATAAAACAAAACCAGCCCACTTTAGATACATACTCACTTTATATTCAGGTATTGATTTATTTAAAAAAAAAAATAAAATCACTCAATGCACTTTAATATACCGTTATTTAATGTTCTTTAATCTGTGTCCCATAATCCTTTGCATGGTAGCACCAAGACTGGGAGAGAGATGGGCAGCACTGTAACATAATCAAGGCTAAAATTAGAAACTTTCTAATAATAGGAGAAAGCATAGTGATGACCATATCTGTGTGTTGCTGCTCGTTTATTGTGCAATCACAGGCTGGAGTGGGTTGTACTAAACCTGGAGTACTCAAAGTGAGAATAATTGGCATGGAGGTCATATGGAGAATAAGCTTGTCTATGCTGTGTGGCAGAGGTGTCTGGATTTTGACAGTCAAAGAATAGATTTACCAACCCTTTTATAGGCAAGGCAGTTTTTATACATACATTTTAATGCTGAACAAATACAAATTTTGGCTAAATACACATGTACTCTTGCTTGAATCTTTGGTCTTTTCTATGTTCCTTCCAAACCCCTGTATTAATCCAAGATGAAACTTTGCCTCTCTACACAAACTTCCTGAAATAAAAAATTGTCACTGCTGCTCTCCCTGTGCAGAGTCACTGCTCAGGTCTCTGCCCATCTATAGTTTTCTACAAGCAGCCTGTATTGGGGGACCCACTCCCACAACTCTGATCTCTAAAAAAGGCTATGTACAGCATATTGATAATGTCTGGTGTCCCAAATGACTAAAAAATATTTTTTCACCAATGTTCATTCTCTCCAATGTTCTTTGAGGGCCATTGCATCATAGATTCATATATACGTGAGTATACTGCAACCTACAGGAGGATTGGACAAAAAGTGTAAATCAAAAAGGGGCCAGCTATGTCTAGTGGTTATACCCCTGTACTTGTCGTATAGTTGTAGCAAGCAGTAAAATAAACTGGTAGACTTACATAAGGTGAAAGACTTCCCAAAATTAACAACTAATAATGGCAAAAAGTCAATAGAGAACCAAATAGATTAAGAGGGAGATGTGTCCCTCAAAGAATCCTATTTTATCCACTGTTCATTGAGGGATACAGCACTGTAGCAGTCCCAAAGTGAGGAATGGGCAAGGATATCCAAACAACCAAAAGGTGCAAACTTGTAGTCCAGAAAAAAATCGGGTGTTCCCACAGCCAACTGCTGACTCTCATGGCGGATGCTAGCATCTACCAATGCAACCATATCCACCATAGGGAACTTGGCCAAGGAGTAGACAGAAAAACAGGCTGCAGATTTACAAACCTAGGAGACTGAAGCCTGATGACAGAAGACCCAGATTACACTTACCACTGTGGTAGAGGGAGTAATGAGGTGGGAAGGTGAATGCCTATTCTTCAGGGTCAAAGTCTATCGCACTAGAAGTGGAGGCACCCTTAAGGGAATGATATGGAATGACAAATATGTGGCTTTACAAAAGAAGCAGTGGGTTACAGGTACACCCATACAGCTCTAGCCAAATCTAGGGAATGGCGGACAATGAGATATCTAGAAGAAACTGCACTTGTTGTCCCCCAACCCAAAGGGGATACCCTCACAGGGGAACAATGTGAGTCACCTCCTTAACAAGGGTATGAGCCAAGGAATGGTTAGCTAGAAACAATGGGAAAAGAATAGACAAGTTTGAAACCTGTACTTTGATTCTGCTCAGCATGAAAGGACTGAAATTATGCAACTTGGACAGCTTTCCAGGTGAAGTGGTAAACCTCTAGATCTCTTGTCTCTCAGCACTTGGGCTTTAACAACTATGCTGTTACATTTGAGAGGCAGGACTGAACATTGGGATAGCAAGTTTGGCCTATCCAGAAGCCTCCACAGCACTAGCAGATGAATTAGGCCTGAGCCAAGTGTAATTGGCCAATCCAGAGCAATGAGGGTGATGGGAATTTTTTTATCCTCCGCAGAAGGGGGAAATATGGAAACCAGAGTGCTGAAGAGGTGTGGTGTAAGAGGGAGAATTGAACAAGAAAAAAATAGGATTTTTTGGATTTTACTCATCAACAAATCCTTTTTTGGAGTCTATTGAGGGACACAGGAATTCAAATACGGTCAGGTTAAATTGCCAACCCACAGGAGGATTGGACACTAGCAAAAAAACAACAGTGCCTGAATTTCTGTGTTCCTCGAAGGACAAAGAAGAAAACAGGACTTTTGTACTCACTGTAAAAAATACTTTTCTTGGAGTCATTTGAGGGACACAGATATTCAAATACTCTAATTCTGTGTCCAATCTTTCTGTATGCAACAGTATAAACTGACAATACCTGAATTCTTTCTCCCTAAATGGGCAAGAAAGAAAATAGTTTTGGGCAGGTGTGAACTGGAACACTACCTTGTAACCCGTAACCAGTACCTCCCATCCCCAAACATCTGAGATGTTGCCAAAAGTCTGAAATAAATGTAAAAGATAATAGACCTCTTCCACCACGAGATTCCAGATGAGGGCAAACCTCTGTGTAGAGGAGAGCTTGGGCCCGAACGTCTTTGCTTGACCTCAATGATTTAAACCAGCCAAGGTGGCCATTTTGGGAGCACCTGTGTCCCTGCAAACAAATTTACTTCTTGTGCATAGAAAAAGACAGCACACTCTTGCATAGAGGATCCTTCTTCCCTTTTGAGGAAAATGAGATGAGTGCTCTTTTACCCCTGTGGCATTCTTGATGATCCAAGGTAGTTTCCAATCGAATGGAAACTCAGTGAAGGCCTTCCTAGATGTTTAATTTGTAAATCGGAATTTAAGTCATAGAACCCTCCAGATAATCACAAAGGTCTTTCCATTGTTTGACACCAGACAGCTGGAATCTAGTGGTGCATCACACAAGTATCTGAGTACCTGAACCTTCTGCTCTGTCAGACGGGAGCTTTTCATCGTATATATTCTGATCGTGTGTATACCCCATCAGACTTTTTACGTTGAAAATTCTGACGGACCTAGAAAGAGAACATGTTCTAAATTTTTCAGACGGAACCAATTCCTCTCGGGAAAACCGCTCGTCTGTATGCTGTTCCGGCGTACCAAAAAAGATGCATGCTCTGAAGCAAGTACGAGATGGAAGCTATTGACTACTGGCTATTGAACTTCATTTTTCTAGTCCCGTCATACGCGTTGTACGTCACCGCGTTCTTTGGTGTGACCGTGTGTATGCAAGACAGCTTGAGCGGAATTCCGTCGGAGAAACCTTCAGAGTTTATTCCGACGGAAAAAACGCTTGTGTGTACACGGCATTAGAAAGGTAAAAGGACCCATTGGGTAATTTCTGCTCTTTGCGCATAAAAGAAAAGGGAAAACCCTAGCGGAACACACAGGTTTTGTAGGAGCCCAGAGCAGCCGCCTTGCTGGAGAAAGGGTCTGACTGGTCACAGTTACAGCCTGTATGAGATCTTAAACTGTCTTTTGTTGTGACAAGAAAACTACCAACTGCTCATCCTCAAACAGAAACCACAGGCATTTAGAAAACTGGCAAGTCTTCAAAGCCATATCTTTTAGATCCTGGCATTGTCCTCCAGTATTTCTTAGCTTAGTTAATGGTCACCAAAGCCACCCATTACACTGAGGGACTAACAAGATTCTTTGGAAATGTGAGGGGGTGTAATCAATTTTAACTTTTACAGGAAAGGTCATGATAGCACAAGAAAAATATGCATCCAACTGCCTATATCTCAGTTGAACAATCAGCATATTAAAATGTTCACGGTAAGCATCCGATTGTTGTAAGACATGAAATAGCTACAACATAGTAAGTCCAGAAAAAGAATTCCAAATAATTTCTACTTAACCACTCCACCCCTTTTCCAAACATGTGTGGCTTGGTGCTCAGTAAAACCAGTCAGGAAACAGCATACTGTAAGCTCTGTAAGGCTAATTTATTCGAAGGGAAAAAAAAGTGTTATAATAACCTAAATCATTTTGTTTCAATTTTCTAAACAGTAATACGACAATGAAAACCAAAATGTTACTGGCTGCTATGGCCAACAGTTCCACTTTCTGGATCTCCACTTCAACAAATCAGCCTTTAAAAGGCAGCATGCTGTTTCCATAGCAAGAGAATACTGTGTTCTCTGGGAACTGCACAGCTGCACTACATCTCACACATTTACATGTTATGGAGACATTTACAAGGAGAAATTATACTGTTATAAAATTTGTCACTGTCAGACACAAGACGATCATTTCATTTAGGAAGAAGAGAAACGTCACGACGGGCCCAGAATAAATTAGCTAATCTATAAATGCTACCTTGTTTGGCGGAGAACTTTAAATAAAGATGTTTTTGCGCTACAATTTTTTTTTTTACACTGTTAAACTCACAAGCACAACGAAACATAACTAGAAAATATTTAAAGGGGCATTTGTTCCAGTTCAAGAAGATGCCCTTGAAGAGAGTCTAACGTCATTACAAGAAACCGATCATGGCATAAAACACATAAGTTTCAATCTCTGATTTCTTTGGGAAATGTTAGTTTGTCAAAATAATCTACTGGCTTCAAAACCACCAATTTGGCACAAACATACACCTAGTGAAGCCAAAACTCCCTACCTGCATACATGTTCAAGGTCAATGTCAGAGGGTCAGTACAGTACATCAGTCTTTAAACTATCATTTTCCTTTTACCGAATTCCCTTGATCGCTTATATACTCTATGCCAGTGATAGCGAACCTTGGCACCCCAGATGTTTTGGAACTACATTTCCTATAATGCTCAACTACACTGCAGAGTGCATTAGGATCATGGGGAATGTAGTTCCAAAACATCTGGGGTGCCAAGGTTTGCCATCACTGCTCTATGCATACACTATCATTTATTTATAGGGGCAACAATATTTGCATTTATTTTAAATATAAACTATAAGAGTTTTGCTTAAAAGAGAAGTATGGGATTTGTTTTGTTTTTTAATCATACTTTCCTAGCTGGATGCAGCATCGGTCTGATGCTGCATCTCTCCCCCACTGGCTCTAACACTTAGAACTGAGCGATCAAACACCACAGATTGCTCTGTTCTCACAGCTTAGTGAGCAGAGAGCTGGTGACTGTCAGTCACCGGCTCTCTGCTCTGCCCCCCTGTGCTCACTGGAGCACTGGGCTGTGAAGGGGGCAGGAGTGGCCAGATCAGGCTCTCAGCAGCTCGCTGAGAGGCTAAGTTGGGTGCCGGGCCAGGCATGTGGGCGGATCCCGACCATATGCTCACCATCTTTCCCGAGCCTGGACTGGCTCTGTGATGTCAGCCGACAGTGGACTTCAGCCCACTGTCTGCTGAAAATGGGTCACATGAGTGCAGAACAAACTGCACTCCTGCGATCCATCGTACATATAAATGAGCTTTGGCTGTACTTCTTTAATAGTGCTGCATGATGATTGGTTATGATAAAAGCAACAATAGAGTACAATCAGTGAAGTAAGCTCACACTGGATTAACTACAATCTTTAGTGGAGTAATTTTGGCAGTTCTGGAACCAACTCAAGGATTTTAAATAAACAGCGGCTGTGGCTACAATACTTACCTCATCCTAGGTGCTGTCCCTCAAAATCATTCCATCCTGCCACTAGATGTCCTCAGTCATTCAGGTTGAATGATTTCTTAGCTGGGGTGTCACCACGATGCCCTGCACTCGCAGTGCAATGACGCAGACAGTGGCGCTAACCAGTGGCGGCTGGTGATGAAGATGCAAATTAAGGACTCTGAACGGTCGCACTCCAAGAAAAATTCAAAAGCCTTTATTGGTAAAATATGGAATCACACAAAAATAGGTCACAGCAAAGCAAGAAAATAGCTAATGCATTTCACACTACCAAGAGTGCTTACTCATAGCTATGCGTAAGCACTCTTGGTAGTGTGGAATGCATTAGCTATTTTCTTGCTTTGCTGTGACCTATTTTTGTGTGATTCCATATTTTACCAATAAAGGCTTTTGAATTTTTCTTGGAGTGTGGCCGTTGAGAGTCCTTAATTTGCATCTTCATCAGCTTGTGCCGTGCCTGCACCTGGGTTCTCTAACCATAGGAACAGCTGTGGGATTGAGTTTGGGTGGATCATCCTGGAGCGGTGGATCTCTCCATACTACTGAATCAGTGGCGGCTGGTGCTCAACATTTTTTTGGGGGGGGGGGGGGGGGGGGCACAAACAAGCTGAAAAATTCTGAAACAAAAACATCAAATGCAGCCACTGTGCCCATCATATGCAGCCACTGTGCCCATCAAATGCAGCCACTGTGCCCATCAAATGCAAGCAAATGTGCCCATCATATGCAGTCACTGTGCCCACCATATGCAGCCACTGTGCCCACCATATGCAGCAACTGTGCCCAGCAAATGCAGCCAACTGTGTCCATCATATGCAGCCACTGTGTCCATCATATGCAGCCAACTGTGCCCCATCATATGCAGCCCCTGTGCCCAGCAAATGCAGCCCACTGTGCCCATCATATGCAGCCACTGTGTCCATCATATGCAGCCACTGTGTCCATCATATGCAGCCACTGTGTCCATCATATGCAGCCACTGTGTCCATCATATGCAGCCACTGTGTCCATCAAATGCAGCCAACTGTGCCCCATAATATGCAGCCACTGTGCCCATCATATGCAGCCAACTGTGCCCCATCAAAAGCAGCCAACTGTGCCCAGCAAATGCAGCCACTGTGTCCATCATATGCAGCCACTGTGTCCATCATATGCAGCCACTGTGTCCATCATATGCAGCCAACTGTGCCCATCATATGCAGCCAACTGTGCCCATCATATGCAGCCAACTGTGCCCAGCAAATGCAACCACTGTGCCAATCATATACAGCCAACTGTACCCATCATATACAGCCACTGTGCCCATCATATACAGCCAACTGTGCCCATCATATACAGCCAACTGTGCCCATCATATACAGCCAACTGTGCCCATCATATACAGCCAACTGTGCCCATCATATACAGCCAACTGTGCCCCATCATATGCAGTCACTGTGACACCCACCTGCTCACAGTCTGCCCGGCACTTACCCCATCGTGGTGGCAGGTCAGGCAGCAGGGGTCGGCGGCGAGATGTGGGACGGGTAGCGCAGGTCAGGCGGCGGCTCCTGTGTCCTCCGTGCATCTCTTCTTGCCTTCTGCTAGGCGGCCAATAGGATCGCTTGTGCCTTCAGCCAATCAGGTGACAGGTATTAGACCCAGTTCAGAGAGGCAGTTCAGTGTCAGAAAAGCAAATTCATTCCCTTTTCTAACACAGCTGGGAGAACTCCGAGCGCAATGCTGTGCGCCTATGGCTCTAATCCGGTGCTTCAAACAATAAAACACCCCTGCTGCTGTAATTCAGGTGCCCCGCGTCTGAAAAAGGGGCCGGACACCTGAATAGGGGGTAGCAGCAGCGGCCATGGATAGATTCATGCTATACATGAATCTATCCATAATACATATAGGGTGTGGCTGGAGAGAGGGGGCGGCTCCCGTGCGCCCTTAATGGACGCACCGCCACTGGCACTAACATCGGTGGAGGTCCACACACCACTGAGAAGAGGGAAAGAGACCCTGCACATCACAGGGGGGAGGGTGTTATTGTGGGGGACTGTGGCTTTAGGAATTAGTCGCTATAAGGAAAATCTACATATCTGCATACTGAATATCATTACGGCATCAGTATGGCAAAGCAAGTAATATGTGAAAAATTACTTTCAAATTAATTTAGCAAAAGTGTATTCACTGAGCATACACTACAGTCTTTATTTATATGGAATCTGGATTACAGAATGACAATTCTGTCTTCATTGCTTTTATAAATACATATTTTTTATTCTTCCAATGCTAATCCATACACAGACCAAGTGCATTGTTGACTAAGAAGAAAGCTCTAATTAAAACTATTTTGTGCCTGTTCTTTTTGTTTGCAGCTAGAAAACATCTGGCTATTGTATTTTGTCAAATAAAGCCAGATGTTAAGTGCATCTGGTAATGGCACCTAAACAAAGGTTTTAATGCAATTAGGAAGACCAGACTGCTGTGAGGCCTGTATGAAAATGTGATAACAATTCTGCTGGGATCTCTGGAGCAGTCACACAGGCACTACGTGCTCAAGTGCCACATGACCAAAGAGAGAAGAAAATCAGCATCTTGTAATTTGTTCCCAGACACAATAAATATTTAGATAGAGCAATTACAGATCTGTCAGATGTGGTTCTTGCAACATTCCATGAAATAAGTGCAAGTGGCTATCAAAATAGCCAACAGACCTACAATAAAAAGGAGGTATAAAACTGCTACCATATAAAAAATATGGAAGAATAAAATAGCATTGGGCTGCGTTATGAAGAATGCAACACAGAAACGAGGACGTGCTGCCAAAACAACCAAATGTCTTGCTTCACATCCCAACACTGGTTAGAAAATTAACAATTTACCCCTAAAATAGTTACTATAAGCATGAGCACTTTAACTGAATTCAGTTTACATAGATCACCCTTTGTGTAATATGTATCATGTGGTCATACAAGCTATAGAAACAACTATTCCATCTGAACATTCAATCAATCAGTTGTAGACAATGATAGTTCAATTTAGCATACACCAGGAATTGGTTTGCATGAATCCAGTCCCTGTCAATGACTGAATTATCAGATCAGAATTGGCAAATAATGCTTCTTTTGAGTTGGAATAAATCAAAGATAACCTAGTGGCAGATGATCTTGTTGACGATCCTTTGCTGAAATTATCAGAATTTTCCAACCCATCCAAATATGTTTCCGAATTCAATGCCATGAAATTGGTTAAAGGAGACTGAAAAATTGGTTAAAGGAGACTGAAAAAGCAGTAAAACACGATTGCTATTTGCTAAATTCTGGTACAATAGTTTTTATTGAAGGAAGCACAACAACGTAACAACTGATCACCCACGCAAGAGTAGTACAGCACAAACGTATCATAAAGGCAAGGGCAAAATAATGATCAGCTACATTTTTGGAAATTCAAAGTGTCCACTGAGCAACCTAAGGGTAGGAGCTGAACGTTCACATATTTCTCCTAAGCCTGAGGGCCTACAAAGGAAGCCCAGGTTTCAGGTGCACTAGTTTGCATCAAAGGATAATATATATGCAGATTAACTGTACACCTCTTTTGGGGGGGTAGACATGAGTAAGTAAAGATAAGAAAATGGATGGAAACATTCACGGTGTAAAAACTCAGTAGGTTAAGTGCAAAAATTATGACATAGCAGCATTAGCCACATGTCAACAAAAATGCCCAAGGTCCGGGGACTTAGGGTCATACTATGGAAAGGTGAGACTGAGGGCAAACATATGCTCAATCTCAGCAGCAGAAAAAAAATGAAAGAAATTAGAACAAAAAGGGGGGGGGAGAGGAAGGAGGAGGAGTCCTGAAGGCTGGGGAAATCAAGAGTCAACTAAGACCCAGACTGTTTGGATGCAGGGTGGGGAGAGTATAAGACCACAAGGGTGACCATACGTTGAAAAATTTAGAATGAGAATCATATAGGATGCTAGACAATTTTTTTCATTGATCATACGGTCAAAATGCTCACCATGGCAAACGACACAGAGGGGTTCTTCCAGGCTCTGGCGTTCGCCGTGTAGTGGCTATAAACAGATATGTCGCCAAATTTTGTTGGTATGACAACAATCCCTGGCAATGCAATCAGGCCACTTTAGCATCCTTGCAAAGTGGTATATGAAACAGGGAGTAGAGGAGCCAAAACACCCTGGACCAGAACCCCATTAGACGGAAGCAAGACCACCAAATGTGGAAAATGTCCCCTCGTTGGCTGAGCCCCCCCGAAACACCTGTCACTAAATGATGGGCTCGAACTCGCTATTCGAGCCGGGACCAAATGCCATCTTAGGAGAACCTTGTATGCAGCCTCTAGGGTAGCCGTGTTGAAGGAGCACTTGGCAATGGGGGACCCGGCTTTACTCCACTCCTCTGGGTCAATGGAGATCGCCAGATCATGTTCCCACCGCAACTTGTAAGATGCTGCCACCGGAGGGGCTATAGCTTTAAGAGGAGAATAGATCCTTGAGATGCTGCCTGGGAATCCGGGAGAATGGAGGCAGATGTGTTTGAAGATTGTTTTTAGAAAGGGGTAAGAGGAGTTGCATCTCAGAGAGGACACCCAGTAGTGCAATTGGGCATAGCGAAAAAATTCTGTGGGCAGCGCCTCGTAGGCTTCCTGAAAAGAGGGCCAGGAGGGGAGGCTATTTGCTAAGCTCAATCAAAATATTTAATAGATTGGTCACATAGGTGTACAACCAGTGTAAGTCATGAATCCAGACAATTGGAACAACTATCCTACCTGGTAACAGGTAAGTTGTCAGCTGATATTTATGGGGCATTTTCAGATATAAGCAGACATCACCAGCCCACCAATACTGGTGAGGTATGTCAGCTGGTTGGAATGTACTTTTCCCACTAGTTACTACTGATACTCTTTAAAAAGGTCAGCAGTGTTTCCTCATTGCATAAGCATCTGCATCTGGTCAATATGACATTTTTATGCCCACATTTGTTTAGGTTTAGTTAGTGAAGGCAACTATTAAATGTCTGCCTTAATCCAGTCTGCACCAAGCTGTACTTAGTGTAGCGCCACCTCTCACCCATCCGCCGACTCACAAGAAATGGCCCAGAATGTGCAAGAGATCTCTTTTTTATTTAATTTTTTTTAAATGCAGTGCAAAGCATCTCAGCAAGACATGGTATTCCAAGATGCTTTGCACTGCTGCTAAATGAATGTGTAAAACAGTTGATGGGGAGGACACACCTACTTTGCTGAGTGTCATCTCATGCAAGCAAGGCTTGGGGTCTCTAAAGCAGCTGTATACTACAAACCTCATGCTGGCCATGCACTTGGTTGGCCAGTAGTGTTGGGCTCAGGCGTGTTCGGGATCGTAGTCCCAACCCACCTGAGCACTCCCGCCAGGAAGCAGACACTGCACACTGCCATTCATAGGCAGTGAGGCATTTCCTGGTCTGTGCAACTGCGGACCAGGAAATGCCTCACTGCCTATGATTGGCGGTATGCAGTGTCAGCTTCTTGGTGGGAGTGCTCAGGTGGATTGGGACTAAGATCCTGAACACGCCTTAGCCCATCACTATTGTCCAGCATTCAACCATAAAGGTTTCCTGGTTTGAAACTACTAAAAATTTGGCCTGAATGAGTAGTATTGTGGAGGGTTTGATAGTTTTCCACATTAATTTAAAACACTTGGTCCCTGTTAAATATGTAATGATAATGATTAAAAGCTGACTGAAAGCCAAAGTGTCACAGGATTGTCTAATTATAGCCAGCAATATTCTGCCCATATACCTATCAATGTACAGGGGATTTACTAAGCTTTCAAAAGGACCAACAACCAAATGGACCACTGCATCCTTTCACCAAAGCCATAGAATGATTAATGGTATGGACAGGAGCTGTTAATGGTAGGCTGAAATATTCTATTTGGTAGTTTTAGTAACTGAACGTTAGTTGAAATTGCATGAAAATTTTGAATCGAATTTAAATTCAATGATATGTTTTATTATTGTATAAAAAAATTAAAAATAACCTCTTATAAACTGTAAAAAATAACTTTAAGAAAAATTGTTAATAAAGAAATTCCCAGGTGTCAGGGAATCAAGGGCACTACATCCCATCAACGAATAATCCATTTGGAAAGAATATAAAGGGCAATTTTTAAGGTGCCTGAATCATAACTCAAACAGAAAAGGTAAAATACCCACAAATTTATTACAATATAAACATTGTTAAAAACAACACTTTCACAGTACTGATCATAAAACCATCCATGCTGCTTGAATGGGCAGTAACTTGACCACTACATGTTTTCGACAAAAGTTTGGATTCCTCAGCAGACTTATGAATGCTGCAAAAAGGCGTCATGGATTTGGATCTCGATTTATCTGGAGGGCGAAACATGTAGCGCTGAATTTACTGCACATGGATGTAAGCTGCATGTATACTCTGTGATGGTTTTATTATCAATACTGTCAAAGTATTGTTTTTAAACAATGTTTATAAAACAATGTAATAAAATTGTGGATATTTTAGTTTTTCTGTTTGAGTTATGATTCTGGCACCATTGTTATGTTCTTTACAAACTGTTTACGCAAAATCGATAAATGAAAAAAAAAAAAAAAAAAAAAACAGGCTTGGATAAAAGTGTTGAAAACGTATAAAAAAAAAAAAAAAACACGTTTTTAAACGTAACTTTTTCTTTTTTAACAGACACACCGAGTTGTCACCAATGTACATTTATTTTCCAAGCAGATTTTCATGGCGAGAGAACATCAGGCAAAGGTCACTTAAAGTCATTGTAAAGTCTCTTTTTAAAAAACAAACAAACATGTTATACTTAACTGCTCTGTGTGGTAGATCTGCACAGAGCAGCCCAGATCCTCCTCTTCTCGGGTCCGTCTTCGCTGCTCCTGGCCCCTCCCTCTTGTCGAGTGCCCCCACAGCAAGCAGCTTGCTATGGGGGGCACCCGAGCCAAGCCGCAACTCTCTCTCCTGCTTGGCTAACTGACTTTGATTGACAGCAGCAGGAGCCAACGGCGTCACTGCTGTGTCTCAGCCAATCAGGAGGGAGAGTCCAGGACAGCCAAAGGACTGGTGGTCATTGCTGGATAGAGATGGGACTCAGGTAAGTATTAGGGGGGCTGCTGCACACAGAAGGCTTTTTATCTTAATGCATAGAATGCATTACGATAAATAACCTTCTGTCTTTACAACCACTTTAAACCCACTGGGCTACTACAGTGCTTAGCATAAGTATTTAATCACTGTGGACTTTGCCACATTTGGTAGTGTTAAAACTTGAGATTGAAGGATTCCAAATGTGTGTTTACCATTTGCTTTAAAATATACCTAACATTTGAATGTGAAACCTATATTGTTGAGTCATATTTTAACTGCATTTGCAGCTGCTGATCTTTAAAGTGTATATAAACCTTCACCTTGTAAAACAACCCATTCAGTGTAAAATAGCAAGGTAAAACAATTGTGTATAGGATATAAAAAATATTATAAATACCTTTTTTCTCTTTTTTTATAAATGATCATATTTCCTCTGTTCTCAGCTGCATAATTGCTGGGAAAGAAGCAGCATCAAACTGAGCTCTCCAGTGAATGGGTGTACAGCAGGGGCGTATCAGGACAAGCCTGATCATTGGAGGAGAGCACACTGAGATTCCAGCGTAGCTAGAGAACTGACCACGATGTGCACTTCAGCTTAGTGTGGCCAGCTTTTAATAGGAAAGCAGAGGTACTGGCAAGAACACCAGGGACTTTACACAAAGGAAGCAATACAAAGAGAACAGGATACCTTTTCATACATATACATGGTACAGCAGGCACATATCAGGAATATAAAATGTTGGGGGTAACGAACGCTTTAGGAAAAAAATCTCTACAGATTTGATCCTGCAATTTTTCCCTAAAGCGTCGTTACCCTTCAACATTTCATATTCCTGATATGTGCCTGCTGTACCATGTATTTGTATGAAAAGGTATCCTGTTCTCTTTGTATTGCTTCCTTTGTAAATATTATATACTGCTTTTATCATTGCCACTTTTCCTTGGAAAATCAGCTCTAGCCTTGTAATACTAAGACCATTGGTGAACAGTAACTTTCAGGTTTTGACACAGTTTCTCAACTGGGTTGCTGTCGGTCTCTTTGATTGTCACTGTCACGTTAAAAAGGTAACCCTCCCCTCTAACTCTTTGATGTTCTGCAGATTGAAAAAAGGTTTCTTATAGAACTGGCCTATACTTGGCTTCAGTTATCCTTTCTTCTTCCACCCTGACCAGTTTGCAAGTCCCTGATAATAAAACGCACTTTTTTCTATATGTTAGCCAAGTTTTCCTTCTGGCTAATGCGATTTAATATATATGTATTTTTTAAGCAATTGCTTTCTTCCTTTTTTCTTTCCTTCAATGAAGTCCAGCTTTTGTGGCACATGCAGGTTGCAGTTGTCCCAACAGGTTATTCCATTTCAGCTGTGGATGTCTTCGGCTCCTGCAGACTATTGTCACCACTGGTCTCTTGGTAACTTTCCTGCAGTTAGTATTGTATTCAAAACAGTAGATCACAGTAAAGGGATTATGTGGTTTAAAGTAGAATTACACCCCATTCATAATTTAAAATATTTCAGTACAGATGAAACACGGAAAAAAACTAAAAGGAAAAATGATATGCAGGCATTTCCTCAGAGATTCTTAAGGCTTTCATATTGCATGGGTGTATTTGTGTTCTCCCAAGAAAAAGGAGCAGTTTTACCATTGGATCCACAAGAATCCTCAGACATGTTTATGTTCAACGGTGCACAAAGTTCTGACAATAAGGAAATATCAAATGAATTGGAGATTGTATTCATAAATATTGGTCCAATTTACTGACAGCCTAATTTGAAGAAAACGTAACACCATTTTTCATCTACAGTAACACTACTTGTTTAAAAACAACCAACACTGGATTGCACAGGAGACAAATTATTGTAAGGCAATATAGCCAAAAGAAAGCCTTGTTTGACCCCAAAAATGTTATTTATTACTTCATTATCTTAAGTAATGATGAGGTTATTGTTATTGCAGAAATGTTCTCTGCTCCATAAGGAGTATATTGGTGTGAGAGCTGAAGTGGTTATAATCCGGGCAACCTTAAAATCCAAGCATTGGAGTGCTGTAACATTCCTATGATTCATTGTGATCATTGTAAAGTATTGTATGTACCTAAATACTGTCAGTTATGTATTTTCTCAACCCCAAAATGGTAAATTAAAGAGGTGCTTTAGTCTGGTTTCCAAAAATTTAAATTCAGCAGCTACAAAAACTGGAAAAACAGTTCTAGATCCTCGCTCCCCGAAGAAAAATGGGGAAGAAAAGTGGAAAATTCAGTTTTTGGGCGACGTTCCACTTTAAGATCACATCTTTCTTCAACTGCAGTTCAGTGAGATTTATTTAACTGGTAAGTTTCCCTGATAGTTTTCATATGTAAGCAAGACCTACTACATCACATTATGTAAAAAGAAAGACACTGTGAGCACATGTGGGAAAACCACAGCAGAGTCTACATGTTAAAAATGTATTACCTAGACGTTCATAATAAAACTGGGTCTTAGAAAATGGGATCTAGATAGGGAGCACCTACATCACCAGTGAATGTTCAGTTTTCACCTGATCATGATCTATATATATTTGTAAAATATATATGCCAAAACTGTATTGCAGACTGTTTTTTAAGAGTATTGGTCTTCATTCTGTTAGATATATTCTCCAACAAACTAAGGGGCCCTGAAAGTGGATGTAAACCTGAATTTATTTTTATTTTTTTTAATGAAGACTTCTACCGGGTACAGTAGAGGCTGTCAAGTCATCTGTGCCCAGTCTTGCCACGAAGAGTTAATCCAGCTCTGAGCAATCCTCTTATCTTTTTTACTATGATAAAAAACTACACACAGATAAATTTGTGTTGCCACTTCCCCCACTGCTGTGACTGACATCTGATTTTCTTATCTCATGCACAAGCATAAGAGCAGAGAGAGTGTCTATGATTCACGAATCCTCCACTCCGACCAGCACCAAGTGTATAGAACATGTGAAGGAGTGTATATGACAGGGGGGCTGTGAGCACACTCTCTGCTTCTGCTGTGCGCAAACTTTTTTCTATCCAGGCACGAGGTTCGTCCTTGTGACGCTGCCTGGCCAAGGGGAGTGTAGTGGTGGTCGGGGAGTCTTGTGATGTCACGACTCCGCCCACCAAGTGCCACCAAATAGACCCGCCCACCAATACCGGAGTTTTGCGGGGCTGTGAATGCAGAAAGGGGTTACATTTGGAAGGTAGGGTGACATGCAGGAGGCTTGCATGTACTGTTTATATAGATGAATAGTGTGCCATTATTTAATACATGGTGAGCGGTGGATTTACATCCACTTTAGGAAACTGGTATATTTATTCTGAGATCACATGCAAATACAGTATGTGGACCAAATTCACGTTACATTATTCTGCAGGCATTAATTGCACTTAAGCTTATTCAGGGTTCTCACAGCAAAGAAGGGGGCATCAAGCCTTTTCAGTTTTTTATTTGTAACCAATTTGGAAACTGTAGACATTTTCCACTTTGATACTATGTAGATCCATGACATATTATGCCATATTAAATCTATTTTAACTCAAGGTAGAAATACCATAAATGTGGAAAAAACGAATGTGGATGGGGGGGGGGTTGAATACTTATGCAAAACATTACATGACGATTTCCAAAGGTTTATTACAACTGCTAACACAGATGAGTGTAGCTTGCTTGAAAATATCCTTAGATACTAGATAAACATTGCCTGCACTTATGAAGGATCGAAGGCCTATGCCTATGTACAATGACTTATGTCAGTGGTCATCAACCCTGTCCTCAGGACCCACTAACAGGCCAGATTTGAAGTATTACCTTGGGGAGATGCAGACTAGAATACTGCAATCACTGAGCAGCAAATTCTATCACCTGTGATGTATTTCAGTTATCTTGCAAACCTGGCCTGTTAGTGGGCCCTGAGGACAGGGTTGATGACCAACGTCTTATGCAACTACACACAATGGGATCTTTCTTACAATCCAAAGTCATTCCCCAATGCAGGAAAAATAATTACTATAATTGAATTGAATGGTTAAAAGATTACACAAGTGTAGAATTGTGGCTAATTAGGTGTTTTTGTTGGGCTGAACTTGATTATTACTATTCATGTGGAATACAGGTGGAAGAACTATATTTGTGCCATAGGCCCCCTTAATATAGACCATTCTTCTTGATGAGCTTTATATTTACATACATGAAGAATCCAGCAAGCATAAAAATAACTTTCCTAGTGTTCATGGCAAGTAGGAAGACCTATAAATTCCGGTCCATAAAGTATCACCAATAAATCCTCAGATATATATAAGAAACTGGCACATGATTCGGGCCACTGAATACATAGATAATAAAGGCTCACCTCTATGTTGAACATCAAAGTGGTGCCTAAAAGAAAAAACAAACAATTATTAAAGGGTAATTATAACGGTCTTGGTTCAAAGTCATTTTATTTTTTATATTATATATATATATTGTATTTATATATTGTATTTATATTTTTATTTTTCTAACTGTTTTGTATATACTTTTTAATAATAGGTGATTCTTCGGATGTCCTTTATCTTTGGTGTGGGGGAGTGAACCTATTTTGTTATGCTTCATTCTGAAATTTAGGATTAGGATTTGAAATGGTTATGTATCCTTAATTTGCTGTAATTGCTTAATTTGTTCCTGATTTGAAAGCAGTATATGGTTACTCAACTTATTTCATAAGTGTTCCTGCCTGAGAAACAGCATTAAATACTTTAACCTGAAACTGTTGCAGATGGAACATTTTGTACATTTGTCACTTTTGTTTGGATTTTCAATACATATTAACGGGGGTTGTAAACCCTTGTTTTGTTTTTAAATAACAAACATGCCTATACAAGTACCAGTAATACATAAATAAGAATTGATCTGTAAGACTAAGCCCCCGTACACACGGTCGGAAATTCAGATGGAAAATGTTCGATCGGACCATGTTGTTGGAAAATCCACCGTGTGTGGGCTCTATCTGACTTTTTCCGTCGGAATTTCCGATGAAAAAATTTGAGATCCTGCTCTCAAATTTTCCGACAACAAAATCCGATTAGACTTTTTCCGATCGTGTGTAGAGAATTCCGACTGACAAAGTGCCACGCATGCTCAGATCAAATTACGAGACCAAAGCTATTGGCTAATAGCCCCTACGTAGTTACGTCGTACGCAACGAACGTCACCACGTTCAGAATGATTGCATTTTCCGACAACTTTGTCCGACCGTGTGTATGCAACACCAGTGTCGGACAAAATCCGTCTGAAAAAATACGGGGGCTTACTATATTGTAGACTTTCAGATGTTTACTGGGATATTTAGAGGATTCCAACCTCTAATTATAAAAAAATTAATTTACAACTTCTATTTTTTTATGCTAAGTAGACTATAGCAATCTAGTGGAAGCCACCATCTCCTCTTACTTGAAATGGTCAACCAAATTATCCCTATGTACAAATGAACAAGAATGCTTAAAGAGATTAAAAAAACGATGGTCTCCCTGGCTGCCTGTGTACTATACTGACTGATTAATAATTTATGGAGCTTCCCATGTATAATGCAGGATAATTATGTTGTGACTCACGCTATAGGTGGTTGTTAGACTTCTATGACGTTATATATGATTGGCTGGTATTGTCATATATAGCTTTGGTACATTAAGTGGCTATGTGTTAAGTGTATATATTTTTTCTATACACAAGCTTTATAATTGCCTTTTTTATTTTTATTTTCATTGTTTATGAAAAATCTTTAAGGCTAGGTTTGCAGCTGTGTTTTGATCAGATTTTCGATGCGTTTTTGATGTGGATGTGTTTTTTTTTTTTTGCAGAAGAAGACCATAAAAAACTAAATTTACATGCATTTTACATGCATTTTTGGGTGCGTTTCCATTGCAGTCTATGGGGCACACAATCGCACTGGATTGCAAGTAACGTTACTATGCAGAAGCCCCTTCATCCCCCATGATAATGGATGGGGGTTCCTATACCGTGCAGCCGCTGTCACATTTTAAAATCAGTAAGGTTGTACGATGCGCTGCCTGTACATTCACACGGGTAACATTTGTGTTTACTAAAATTAACTTTACTGTATTTTTTTGCTGAAAATCTGCCCTTGACAAACCATTGTGCTAACATCGAATGATAAAATAGAACTACAGTTTTATTCTCCAGGGCATCTGCTTTCAAAACATTTATACTATTTGGGGGCTTTAACTAATTTTCGAGCCCAAAACGATTTGTTAACGTGTGCAAAAAGTGGCTTTGGCAGCAAATGAGAAATAATTAATGATTTTGTGACTATTAATCCTACAGGTGCCACTGAAAATATCTAGGTATGCCTACAGTGGCACACATGGCTTAGGGGCTGCTGACCCCTGTACAAGAACATGTACTTATTCCCAGGAGAGGTGGCAACAGGGTTTTGAAATTAGAACAATAGGCATCAGAATACTTTTGTTTCAAACCGTGTATCCAATAGGATGAACAATGACTTCAATATACAATTGTTTTTATGAACAAAGTACTATACAAAGGAGAACTTTTGTAAATAAAAATTTATGTGATTTTATTTTAGGAAAACTGATTTCCCTGGGGAAGGGTTAACTTGCCATTCTAGACAAGTAACACAAGAGCTTGCTCATTTCCTAGCCTGCACTGATAATGTCATATGAATCGCTATAAAATAATACATTTTCTATCTGATGATTTTAAGCACTTGATGAATTTTATGGAATGCATTAGAAAATAAGTGCTGCAGTCTATTCCTAAAGTGGCTTTTGGAAATCTGGGAACAACCTTCCTTTAGCAAATCAGCTTCAGTGCTTACAAAAGGAGAACACATAGGGATGTATTTATAAAACATGTTAATAGCAATTCATCTAGTGAAAGTGGGGCAAAAAAAAAAGAAAAATAACAGTTATGTTATTTCTTGAGCTGTTCAAATGTGTTTCATTGATCTAAAACAGAAAATGCCAAATTTGGCCACTAGATGGCGTTAAAGTGATTGTAAAGGTTTATTTTTATTTTTTTAAATAACAAACATGTTATACTTGCCTCCTCTGTGCAGTGGTTTTGCACAGAGCAGCCTGGATCATCCTCTTCTTGGATCCGTTTTTGCTGCTCCTGGCCCATCCCTCCTATTGAGGGCCCCCATAGCCAGCAGCTTCCTATGGGGGCACTGAAGCCGAGTCACAGCTACGTGTGTCCATTCAGACACGGACCCCCGACCCGGCCTCCTCTCTCCCCTGATTGGCTGACTGACTTTAATTTACAGCCGTGGGAGCCAATGGTGCCGCTGTTGTGTCTCAGTCAATCAGAAGTGTCCCAGACAGGTTAGACAGTCGTGGACATCGCTGGAGAGAGATGGGACTAAGGTAAGTAATTGGGGGTTGCTGGGGTGGCTGCTACACACAAAAGTATTTTTATCTTAACCACTTGCCGACGGGCTCACGCAAATATACGTCGGCAAAGTTCCTGCGAAACAACGTATTGGTACATTGTCCCCTTTAAGAGCCGCCAGAGGATTGCGCACGTCCACTGCACAGCGGGGGGAACCAAAGCACGTGGCCAACACGCGCGATTGCCGCCGGCCACCTGCGATCGCGGGCACGAGAGCCAGCACAGGATTTGTGTGGGTAAACACACATATCCCTGTTCTGTCAGGGGAGAGGAGACATATTGTTTGTTTCAAGTAAGTAGGAACAGCAATATGTCTCCTCCCGCAGTCAGTCCCATCCCCATACAGTTAGAAACACTAACTAGGGAACACATTTAACCCCTTGATCGCCCCTAGTGTTAACCCCTTCCCTGCCAGTGGCATTTACACAGTAATCAGTGCATTTATATAGCACTGATCGCTGTATAAATGTCAATGGTCCGAAAAAAGTCTCAAAAGTGTCAGATCTTTCCGCCGCATTTTTTTTTATTACCAAAAATATGTAGAAAAATACATATTGGCCTAAACTGATGAAGATTTTTTGTATTAATATATGTAAAAAGATAGGTGCATCTGTATGGACTACTCCCTAGTGTTACCATACGACACCTGCGGGAATGATGGACTATTTCGATACCCAGAAATTTAAACAGTAGGTATATAAAAATTAAAGAGCTAACAGAAAAATACACAGATAGACATTTACATGTATGCAGCCCAAACGTAGGGTTGCAAATACAGTATTGCATAAATTGAGACGTAAGACAATAATTGTAGTTTACATAGTTCCAAGATCCCTTGTAGGGGGATAATGAGTAGATGCCGACAGTTTTTCTCAACTAGTTTCGCGAAAAATCGCTTCCTCAGGAGAATTTAAAGCATCTGGAGCAAGAAAAAATACAGTCTTAAAATTGTAAAGAATCGTTTTGAATTAAGATCAGTGACAACAATAAATTGGTAGCGGTGAGAGTAGAATAATATATAGGCATCACTCACCGCTCAGGTCCCACGGGGGTTCAGAATCCCCCCGCAGAGTTGATCAAATACCACCAAAAGAAAGCTCTATTTGTGGGGAAAAAAGGACATAAATTTTGTTTGTGTATAACGTTGCATGACTGCACAATTGTCAGTTAAAGTGATGCAGTGCCGTAGCGCAAAAAATGGCCTGGTCGGGAAGTGGGTAAATAATTCCACGGCTGAAGTGGTTAAAGCCTCCATAGAAGTCTATGGCAAAGCTCGCTTGAAGCACCGGCAGATTTTGAGAGGCCTTAATTCAGCTTTAGCTTTGCTTCGTTTTGGAGAAATTGCAGGTATGTGATATCAACACACGCACACGCGGCATCTGCCAAGCTTCATTAAAGCTTCAAAAAAGTATAATTGAAGCACCATCGAAGCATCAAAAACAAAAAAGCATGTTGAAGTGGTAGGCGCTGTAATGTGTGTTGTAATGTGTGTTGTAATGTGTGTTGAAGTCGAAGCAAGTGTAAATGAGCCCTCGGTGTCCCTCCCAGCCAGTGTCAGCACCAAATTGGCGACCACACTATCACAGTCGCACTATAAGTCGCTGATCACCGACATTGCTAGTATAGTGTCTGTATGGATCAGCATTAGAACTATAATTGTGTCCCCAATAGTATGGTATCCCCAGAAACGCAGTTTTAGATGTTGGATTTTTTTAACCATAGACATGTAGCAGAATATATTTTGGCCTACATTTATTTATTTATTTTAAGAAGAAGAAATGTTTATTCGATCTTTACAGTACAAGCGATGCATATAGACATTTGATCACAGAAGTATATTACATAAATCGTCACAGGTCAAAGAAGCTGTACATTAAGGCAGGTGGAAGGTGCGTCAGGCTGTTAAGCTATAGTACATGAGGATATAGGTTGGAGGTGGTAGATCTCAGCAGGACTAAATAAGGAGGTCCTAGGGGGGGGGGGGGGGGGTCATAGGACGACAGGTTATGGGGAGGAGAAAAAGAGGGGGGTGAGGCATAAAGGGAGAAGGGGGGAAGGGGGGGGGGGGATGGGAACAAAGGAGGGACCTCATATACTGTACCAAGTTCACTCAGTTCAGACAGTAATTAGACAATCAAGAGAGCCTACCAGTGGAGCCTTTTTTGGGGGCAGGACCAGCAGTGAGGTTTTAGTAATTGTCCGCCAGTTCTGTGCCCCAGGCATCTATCCATCCAGACCAAATTTTATCAAATTTGCCAGGGCAGTTTCGATTGGCATAAATGAGCTTATACAGTGGCAGCACCGAGTTCAGTGTCAGGCGCCATGAGGACACCCTGGGAGGTGCAGCATCCTTCCAGTGCAGGAATATCGCTCTATGGGCATAAAAAGTAGCATAACTCAGAAACAGTCTAGTATATTTTCCCCTTATTCTGGAATCAAAAACATTTAGCAGCATCAATTTGGGATGTACTTCTAACTCCAGGGAGGTCGTTCGACCAAGGGTATCAGCTATATCTGACCAGTAGTCTCCCAGGCGGGGGGCATGACCATATCATATGAAAGAATGGGGCGGAGTATTGGTCACATCTGGGGCAGGGCACCGGATTGTTAGGATTCATAATTGTTAGTCGTTTAGGAGTATAGTAGGCTCTGTGAAGGAACTTGACCTGCAGGAATCGGTCTCTTGCCGAGATCATGTTGGTGACAAAGGAGGATACACATACTTCCCATTCATCCTCTGACAGATCTGTGACGTCTAGTTTCCACTTTGCCAAGGTTTTTTCTAGCTTCTTCACTGGAGCTATAGAGAAGTGAAAGTAAAGGGAGGAGAGGGGTTTATCTATGGTCTTGCTAGTAAGTAGTCCCTCCACAGAGTCTGACTTCAGTATGAGCTGCACTGGGAATTGCCTTCTATACGCATGGCGAAGTTGGTAATATCGAAACAGCATCCATCCTGGCAGGGAGTAGGCGTTTTTAAGATCAGAAAAGGGCCTCAGCTTACCCCCCATGACTATATGTTTCAACTTAACTATACCCTTCTTTGCCCAAATTTGGGGGTCCGGAACTGTATTCATATGTGGTAAGTTGAGATTGCCCCAAAGAGGGATGTGAAGAGAGAACATTTCAGGGGAGCCAAGACGCGCCCTGGCCTTATTCCATATATTAATGGTTGTGCGCATCAGCTCCGTAATGCCAGGGTGGGATCTCGACCCCCTGAAGACCACGATGCTAAGGGAGGAATATGAACCCATTATGGCTGCCTCAAGGGTCACTGCCGGGTTGTCTCGTCGTTGGGAGAACCACCATCTGACTGTCACCAGGACGGCCGCCCAGAAGTAGATCTGAACGTCTGGCAAGGATAGGTTGGCCTATATTTCTGAAGACATTTTATTTTATTGGATATGTTTTACAGCAGAAAGTAGAAAATATATTTTTCGGCCTTTTTAGTTCATATAATAAAAAAACCCAGTGGTGATCAAATGCCACCAAAATACCTGTATTTATGTGCAAAAAAATATATAAATTAAATTTACGCACAGTGTTGCATGACCGCGCAATTACCAGTTAAAGTAGCGCAGTGCTGATCAGCAAAGAATGCCCTGATCATGAAGGGGGTAAAACCTTCAGGTGGTCTAGTGGTTAAACACTTTACCAAAAGGATTCCTCTCCTAATGCCGCGGGCACACGAGCAAAATTTTCGTCCGAAAAATCTTGGATGTTTTTTCCGACGGAATTCCACTCAAGCTTGTCTTGCATACACACGGTCACACAAAAGTTCTCTGAACTTTCGACCGTCAAGAATGCGGTGACGTACAACACTACGACGAGCCGAGAAAATTAAGTTCCATGCTTCCAAGCATGCGTCAGATTATTTCCAAGTATGCGTGATTTTTTTGCGCGTCTGAATTGCATACAGATGATCGCATTTTCGGAAAGGAACTTTTCCAGACCGAAAAATAGAGAACATGCGCTCAATCTCTTGCTGGCAGGAATTCCGCCAGCAAAAGTCAGATGCAGCATACACACGGTCGCATTTTCCGAGAAAAAAGCTCTCATCAGCGTTCTGCTGGCGGCATTTCCGATCGTGTGTACAGGGCATAAATTGAATTTTCACATATCTCAGTGAATGAGTTCAAACAATGTGAAAATTCACTTTGCGAAGAATGCCTAATCATGTGCAGGTCAACCGCTTCCCGACCGCCTCACGCAGATATACTGCGGCAGAATGGCACGGGCAGGCAAAAATCACGTACCTGTACGTGGCCCTTTAATTGCCTGCCCTTGGGTCGCGCGCGCTCGCGACCCGGTCGGGAGCTCCGTGACCCCGGCCGCGGGACCCGATCGCTGCTGGTGTCCCGCGATCGGGTCACGGAGCTGAAGAACAGGGAGAGGTCTGTGTAAACAAACCTCTCCCCGCGCTTCTTACTCTGCCTGTCATTGATTGGCTGTTCCCGGTCATCGGGAAAGCCGATCAATAACGTCAGATGTCAGCCCCGCTCCCTAATGTAAAAAAAACACACACACGTCACAGCCCATAACCCCTCCCCTCCCCCTAGTGGTTAACTCTTTCACTACCACTGTCATTTATACAGGAATCAATGCATTTAAATAGCATTGATTGCTGTATAAATGACAATGGTCCCAAAAAAATGTGTCAAAAATGTCCGATGTGTCCGCCATAATGTCGCAGTCACAATAAAAATCGCTGATCGCCGCCATTACTAGTAAAAAAAAAAAAATATTAATAAAAATGCTATAAAAACTATCCCCTATTTTGTAAACGCTATAACTTTTGCGCAAACCAATCAATAATCGCTAATCGCGATTTTTTTTACCAAAAATATGTAGAAGAATACGTATCGGCCTAAACTGAGGAAAAAAAATGTTTTTTTATATATTTTTGGGGGATTTTTATTATAGCAAAAAGCAAAAAATATTGCATTTTTTTCAAAATTGTCGCTCTATTTTTGTTTATAGCGCAAAAAATAAAAACCGCAAGGGCAATCAAATACCACCAAAAGAAAGCTCTATTTGTGAGAAAAAAAGGACGCCAATTTTGTTTGGGAGCCACGTCGCACGACCGCGCAAATGTCAGTTAAAGCGACGCAGTGCCGAATCGCAAAAAGGGGCCTGGTCCTTTGGCTGCCAATTGGTCCGGGGCCGAAGTGGTATAAAAAAAAAATGTTCTCTGATACAACGATCAAAACTCCACCTCTTTCACTAAGAGAAGGGAATGTTCTCTTTGCTTAGTAAATGAGGTAAAGCTGTGCTGACTTCAATCATCCAATCGTGTGCAAAGAAAAATGCTGCTTTTTTTTTTTCTTAATTTCCTCTGTGATGTGCTGTAATGCAGCTGCTTTCTGGAGGTGGATTAGCGTACCATTCAAAATGAATGGCAGTGTAACTCACCAACGCCTGCATGGTGCTGTACTGCAACATTTTACCAAGTCTAACGACAACATAGTAGTGTGAACGAGCGCTTATTGTTCTGTCGAGATTTAATAACTCTACATAATTCAACAGGAAAAATGGCAACATCATTTTCCACTTCATCCACCGTGTCATTAACAAACAGAGCAAAAATGAAATGTGCCCAATAACAAGCTTTTTTTAGTGCACCTAATAATAGTAACAGTTAAAATTCTTTAACCACTTGTCTACAGGGCAATTTTTTCATTTTTTGCACACATGCTAAAATCTGCATTTTTTGCTAAAAATTACTGTCTATATTTTCTGAAAGCAGAGACCCTGGAAAATAAAATGGTAGTAGTTGCAATCTTTTATGCACAGTTATATTTGCGTAGTTACACAATCTTTGAGCACTTATTTATCAAACGCATATTTTCAGGTAAAATGCACACAAACACAAAACCCATTTTTTTGGTAAAATATAAAAGATGGGGTTGCATTATGAAAAGAGATACCAAACATGTTGAGCTTTAACTTTGCAATTGCAAAAAACTACGGTACCAAATTCTCCCTAGGCGATGCTTTAAAAGCCTGTAAAGGTAATCACTTTTATGCCCCATACACACGGTCGGACATTCCGACCACAAAATCCTTTAGATTTTTTCTGACGGATTTTGGCCGAAACTTGTCTTACATACACACAGTGGCACAAAGTTGTTGGAAAATCCGATTGTTTAGAACGAGGTGACGTACAAAACTTATGTACATAAGGCCCAGTAGCCAATAGCTTTCGTCTCCAACTTTTTTCTGAGTATGCATGGCACTTTGTGCGTCGGATTTTGTTGTCGGAAAATTTTTGATCCAGCTCTCTAACTTTGATAGAGCCCAAACACGATCGGATTTTCCGACAACATAATCCGATCAGACTTTTTCCATCGGAATTTCCGACCGTGTGTACAGGGCATTAGAGTTGACTGTGGACTATGGCCCTAGAATTATTGCGCTCACTCCGATGTTCGTGACAATACCGCACATGTGTGGCGCAATTGATGTTATATACACGTGTTCGCCCTACGCTGCGCTTTTTTTATGGGTTGTATGGAGGGGTGACGGGGATGTTTTAAAAATGTTACATTATTTTTATTTACTTAACCACTTCACGACCGCTCACTGTATATATACGTCATTTTTTTTGAAGAGGGATATCTCGGTAACGGCAGCAGCTGCTGCCACAACCGAGGTATCCCTCTTTACAGTGAGCGGTCCCCTTTCCGATAATGGTGGTCATCGCGGCGGATTCGCCGCGAGATCACCGTTATCGGCGGCGGGAGAGGTGCCCCCCCCTCCCGCCGCTCTCCCGTGCCTTCCGCCGCTTACCGGAACCGTCGGCAGCGGCGGAGGCGATCGGGTCCGTTCCCTGCCTGTGTATAGAGATGAGTGAGGCTAAGATGGCCGCCACTCATCTCTATACCATAGGAGGGCGGAAGCGACGTCAAAAACGTCACTTCCGCCCATACGTCTTAAAGGGAAATTTACAAATGTCATTTTTTTAAATGACATTTTTTAAATTTTTTTTTTTTTTTTCCCATTGAAGTCCAAATATGAGATCTGAGGACTTTTTGACCCCAGATCTCATATTTAAGAGGACCTGTCATGCTTTTTTCTATTACAAGGGATGTTTACATTCCTTGTAATAGGAATAAAAGTGATCAATTTTTTTTTTTTTTTAAAAACTGTGTAAAATATAATACAATTAAGTAAAATAAATAATAAAAAACAAAAAAAATTTTTTTAAAACACCCCGTCCCGACGAGCTCGCGCGCAGAAGCGAACGCATACGTGAGCAGCGCCCGCATATGAAAATGGTAGTCAAACCACACATGTGATGTATCGCCGCGATCGGTAGAGCGAGAGCAATAATTCTAGCCATAGACCTCCTCTGTAACTCAAAAAATGCAACCTGTAGAATTTTTTAAATGTCGCTTATGGAGATTTTTGAGGGTAAAAGTTTGACGCCATTCCACGAGCGGACATGTTGGGTATCAATTTACTCGGCGTAACATTATCTTTCACAATCCAAAAAAGAATTGGGCTAATTTTACGGTTGTCTTATTTTTTTATTCAAAAAAGTGACTTTTTTCCAAAAAAAGTGCGCTTGTAAGACCGCTGCGCAAATACGGTGTGAAAAAAAGTATTGCAACGACCGCCATTTTATTCTCTAGGATGTTAGAAAAAAAACAATATATAATGTTTGGGGGTTCTAAGTCATTTTCTAGCAAAAAAAACAGTTTTAAACATGTAAACACCTAAAATCCAAAACGAGGCTGGTCTGGAAGTGGTTAATACTGTACATTTTTTTTTTTTTTTTACTTTAGTGCAATCACATAGGGGGCTTGTTAGCCACTGGGGGTCTATTAGACTCCCTGGCCCTCCAATGCAACTATTCCAGCACAGATCATGCTGAAATAGCTGCATCCTCGGCTGCACTAGTCAAGGAATGACAGCTTTGGCCCTGGAAGTGACATAATTTATTATTCACAGAAGGAATTAGGGAACGATGTTCCCTGAGTTTCTTCTGCTATAACCAGGGAAACAGTTTTCCGCGGTCCCGGGCTCCCCAGTGGAATGGAAGCGCATGGGAACCACCACAGGTGCAGCCAGCGCTGTTCTTTGAGGGCCCTCAGAGAACCCCTTAAAAGATCACTTTTACCAGAAATCCCTTCACTGGCTCTTAAAGCTGGTATCAAGTCCATTGGAACTGGTATCAAGAGCTTGCTGTAACCACTCGTCTACCGTGACGTTTATAAGTGTACATTGGTAGACAAGTGGTTAAACAGCAACTCCAGAAAACTTGAAAAATCTCCCTTACAGTGGGGCTGCACTAACACTGCAAGGGTTATCTATTTGTTTAATCTAGGGGTTGCAAAAAGCACATTATGCTCCAGCAAAAGGCACTCCCCCATGCTCCAGCTGGTGGACTATCCCAAGATGTCCTTACATCCAATCCAGAGCCATGGATCCTGCATCAGTCTTGAGGACGTCAAGACCTTAGACTGCTGGAACACTGATGGAGAAGACACTGCAGGGACTGGTGTAGCATCAGAGAGAAGCAGCACATAGGTAAGAAAATGTAATTTTCAGTGCCCTCTAGACAAGCTGAAAGCCCTTGAAGTTTCCTGGAGTTGAACTTAAATTTACAGTGTTATTTGGCATTCTACAAACATTTTTCCCTAGCCTTTGTGTCCTAAAATTGTGTACAAGCTTTCATAACCAAGAGAGTGCCAAAGATACTGCATGCAAGCACAGAGGGATGGGGGTGGTTTGCACAGAGGGATTGGGGTGGTTTAATTTTTTTGTTTATTATTATTTATTTTATAAATTTTACTGTACATTACATTTTTTATTTTTATTTTATCACTTTTATTCTTTTGAATGTAAACACCCCTTGTGATAGAAACAAGGGATGTCAGGTCATCTTTATGGCGAGATCTGGGGTCTATAAAACTCTAAATCTATCCTCTACCTTTGAAAGCATTAGATCAAATAATAAAAAAAATTAAAAATTAAACATTGATCTTATGCTTTAAAAAAAAGTTTATTCTGCGCTAGACCAGAAGGGGCGTCATGGTGTTGCTTCAGTCCTCCTAGATCATAGAGGTGAGGAGAGACGATCCGGTCTCTGCTCACCTCTGTGACCAGCCGCGTGAACCATCTGACTGTTTCCTGGGCTCACCAGTAACAACGGTAAGCCTGAAAAACATAGATGAGCAGTGGGATGAAGGGACACCCCTCCTGCTTCTTCTAAAAGCGATCCAGCGGCTAATCAGCTGCTCAGATCGCTTTTATGAGAAAAAGAATTGCCGACTGCAAAAAAAAATACCGGGGGTATGGCTTATAGCTTTAGCCATAACTCTGATTAACCACTTATGCAATGTATATATACCTACTGCGGTCCTGAATAACGTCCGGTTCACACCAGATGCAGTGGGACTGCATTGGGCGGCTATACCAGAGTAGTCCCACCACATGACAAGGCAAAAATGCCTTTTCTCCCGTGTGCCAGGTACCACAGCGACTGGTGTGAATGGACTGGTAGACATGACCTGTGTTTTAAAACACATGCCGATCCTCTTACTAATTTATTGTCTGCCATAGAGTTGTATAAAGTTTGTATAAAGCCCTCTAGAATACTTTAAAAAAATGCAACTCTTCCTGCAATAGGCAAGTCATTTTGAATGGGGTGTTTGGTTATATCGCTTCATGTTATTATCTGGAACGAACCACTCTTTTGAGCATTACTATATATAAATCAGTTTGCCACAGAAATTAATTTACAATGTTATGTAAAATTACTGTTGCGTATATGTTTGAGACACTCCCAGTGTCGATCCCAATGTCGCAATTGAAAGCTCTTCAGAGGAGAATTTTCTAAATCATCTGGAACAATGCCTCCCACTGGGTGGCGGGATCGTGGTCATGGCTCATAAAATTAGGGGGGGGGGGAGCTAGGAGCTCCAGATTTTATTAAATACTATTATGCATCGCACTTAAGAGCACTCACCTCCTGGACTGCTAGGAGGGCATCGAGTAGGTGGGCGGAGATTGAAATGAGTGTTACCGCACCAGTACACCCGTGTTAAGCCCCATACACACGGTCGGACAATCCGCGGACCAGGTCCGTCGGATCATGTCCGTCGTACTTTGTCCGATGTTGGTTTTGCGTACACACGGTCGGACAAAGTTGTCGGAAAATCCGATCATTCTGAACGTGGTGACGTTTGTTGCCTACGACGGGACAACGTAGAGGCTAGTAGCCAATAGCTTTGGTCTTGTAATGTGATCTGAGCATGCGTAGCACTTTGTCCGGTCGGACAACCGTACACACGATCGGGTTTGGTGTGATCGGATCGGGTTGACGGCAAATCTTTCCAGCAGGAGATAAGACTTTGTCCGTCGGACAAACCGACGAACACTGTCCGATGGTGCATACACACGGTCTGATTTTTCAACAACATTGTCCGATCGGACAGAATCCATGAAAAAGTCCGACCGTGTGTATGGGGCTTTATATGCTCTGGCAATCTAATGACAAACATATGCCCAAACTGAGAGGTATATGCCTAGTCCCAATGCTTTTTACCTTGTCAATATGGAATAAATGCTCTGAGCGTTACTCTCTATCCTCCCCATGCCCACCACTTCTTAATGTCCTCTTCAATCCAGCCATCCCAGATAGTTTGTCTTACGAAAGTATGTTACCTTGGACTACCTTGGAGGCAGGGATTTTTCAGTTGCTCCGTCTTGTCAATACGGTGACGCAACATCTTTTGACCTTCTCTGACTTGCAAAAACAACACCAATTCCCCAAGATACTTTTCTATTCTTACCTGCAGATCAGATACTTCTTCTCCACCAGATCTCCTTCCCTATCCCTAGAGAAACCATCGGAATTTGCAATGCTATGTGCCAAGGGTCCTTACGAACCCAAATTATTATCCACCTTTTACAAAATCTTACACGAAGCCACCCCCTTAACGGTAGATAGTCATTATTTCATGAGGAAGTGGTCTCAGATCCTTCAGCATGACATCTCCTTGTTGGATTGGGGGGAGTATATGGGAGTCCACCTCCCAAATCTCCCGCTGTGTGATCCATAAGGAAACCGCGTATAAAGTTCTACTTTTTTGGTATAGGACCCCAGAACTCTTACATGCCCGTAATCCGACAACCTTAAAACAATGCTGGAGATGTAATAATGCGGTGGGCTCACATTACCATACTTTCTGGGAATGCCCCTCAGTTAATCAGTTTTGGGTCCAGATCCAAACACTTCTGGAAAAGTTGCTAGAGATCCCCATCCCTTTAAATCCTATGCATTATCTTCTAGGTCTCCCTTTCCCAAATATCCCTAAAGTTAAACAGAGACTCATGTTCTTTGTATTATTAGCTGCTAAACTAGCTATCCCTAGGCTTTGGCTCTCTACTTCTCCCCCTACTCTCCCACAATTTCTCTATTATGGCTGATATACGTAGGATGGAACATTTGACTGCTTTAGTTAATGGTTCAGGACAGAAGTTTTCCAAAATATGGCAGATATGGGATGAATCCCACTATTGTTCTGACACAAATAGTCTCAGTTAGGGGATAATTGACACCTATGTTCCTTTTTGCTATGACTCCAATGTTGACGTAAGCTATGTATAAAGCTGTTGTGCATTCCCTCCACCTTTTTGTCTCCCCCCTGTTGGTATGGTGCGTTACTAGTGCAGGTTTGAACTCTTGTTTATGAATATTCTAAGTCAGGGGTGCCCAACCTTTTGAAGAGTGAGGGCCACTTAAGCGACTTGGTAACTGGTCACGGGCCACAATAAGTGGAGCGGACAGAATACAGATCAGTGTCCGCTCTGTATATGCAGAGCGGACATGGACACAGCCCACTCTCTGTGGGCCCCCCTATCCGATCCAACCAGATGGAAGGGGACGGATCCCCTTCTGTTTTTTTTTTGTTTTGTTTTTTTGTGGATTGGAGGTAGGTGGGTGCAAATGGACACAAGTCCGTTTACATCTGCAGCTCCATAGAGGTGAATGGAGGGTCCTCGTGGGTTGAACCGATCATGTGAAAGGGGCCTAAGGCTGCTTTAACACTGATGTGCAGCAGTTTACCTGCACTGCGGGTGCAGCACAGTGCACCTGTGGCTTTCCTGGGTTAGCTGCACTTTGCCATTGATGTCTATTATATCCTGCAGGTGTGGTGCACTTTCTGAACGCGCACCAAACCTGCAGATAACAGCCGTCTATGACAGTGCAGGTAACCCGAAGGTGCAATGCGCTGCACCTGCGGATCCGTTTGAAAGCAGCCCAGTAACCACTGCAGAACAGATATGCCCATATAAACACATTTTAGTAATAAACTTACATTTATTAACAGTCTTCCATTCAGGTATCGCTGGCTGTTGCTGTCCCAGGCAGAATGCATTTGGTATCACTCCGCTTGGGACAGGAGTCGGTGCTATACAGGAAGCATCAGCAAATGCGGCTCTGCTCCCTCCACAGCCGCTTTCTTCCTTTACCGCTGGCTTCATTTAAAACGCTGATGCTCTGGGATGGCAGGTCGGCAACCCACGATCTGGGCTTGAGAACCTGCTATCCCAAAGCAGGAGGTCGCGGGCCACATCAGAAGGCTCCGCGGGCCACATGTGGCCCCCGGGCCACTGGATGGGCACCCCTGTTCTAAGTCAACTTAGGCAGAAATGTTGTTCTTATTGGTATTCTTATGGTTTCTTTTTCTTATTCGTTATAAATAACAGTGTGTATCTGTACTATCCACAGAGTTTGTATTCTTTGTGTTACTTTGTATGCTTTACAAAAATTCTTTAAATAAACAATTAAAAAAAATAATTAAATTACTGTTGCCCTTCATCATTTATTTTAGGGGAACAGGGACACAAATCCCCAATCCCACAATTTGACTTCTCTCAATAATGCCAAAAGAGACATTCTTTGCCACTTTCTCACTGCAATCATAGTAGTAATACCTTGATACTGTAGATCGACCATACTACTAAACCTAGTGCAGTGGGCTTTCAAGCTCAATTCTATAAAGGATCTAGAAAACACAACTCTCAACAAAGATGTATGACAGATTGAACCAGTTCAAGATAACGTGGGCCTCCTGGACCATATTCAGATTCTCACAATAGTTTTAAGCCATGCTCTCCAACTACATTTGCTCATACTGATACAGTACAAGCCATGATGGAGAGGGGATAGAATACCATCCATCCCCACCCTTTCCTTACCCATTTTGTCCTATTTTCCACTCCAACCAACCCACCGCCTGTAATTTCTGCCATACCAAACTAAATCTCTTACTCTGTTTCTCGCCTGTATCTTACTCCTCCCCTCCCCTTCCCCCCCTACTTCCCCCAAGGACCACACATAGTTTAATATGTAAAAAACCCTGTACATAACAAGCCTAATGATATCAACTTCTCAATTACTTACCACAACTCTTGGGGCCCCAGAAAGAAGACCAGACTGATTTTTTTTTTTAACTAACCAAGGTAAAATGCTATTAGGGTTAACCCTTCTCTGTAATACATATATCTAAGATGTTAAAGCGGTGTCCAGTCAATTGTTAGAAAATTAAAAGTCAGCAGCTACAAAAACTGTAATAGGACACTCACCTGCCCCAGGATCAAGCCATGTCCTCACCTGGCCAGTTTCTTCACCGGGATTCGGTCCCCGGCATACTAACTGTGGGCAGAAGGCTGTGACTGCTTGCAGCTTTACAGCCGGCTGCTCGCCGCGCTGCGCTATTTAATTGGTCCTGCAGCTTTCTAGGACCCGCGACATGTCCCAGAAGGCTGTAGGGGAAGGAGGAGGGCTGAACTTCTGCTCAGATCCCCACAGTGATCTGACCAAAAGTGGCTGAGCGGATACCTGTCAAAACCAGGTACCCGATCCCCTCCATAAAATGATCCCCTTTTGGGTAAAGTTGCACTTTAATATCATTTACCTTAAAGCACTTCATATTCCTGATATGGGACTGCTGTACCATGTACTTGTATGAGGAAGTATCCTGTTCCCTTTGCACTGCTTCCTTTATGTGAAATCTCTGATGTGAAAGTGCAGCGCTAAAAATAATAATTAAAAAAATGAATTTAAACAAACATGTGCAACAATCACCAACCAAACAAATATGTGCAACAATCAGTGAAAGGATCATGCCCTAGATGTGACGAAACACGTAGGGCATAGCAAACGCTTGTGACGTCATCACGCACATCGATACTATAAAGTGGCTTGTCTGACTCGCGGGACTGGTTGTATATGCTAAGTGCTTATGTGATTTTATATTGTGAGTGTCTAGTACATTTTAAATCAAGTTGCAGTTTTGGCTTTTCCGACTTTCTTCTAATGTCACAGCCGAATAGTCTGATTGCCATGAGTGTGTAACCCAATTGGAGGTGGAAGTGCGTGGTATTCCGGAGAGATACAAACCTAAGGTTATGGCTGTTATAAATGTATAATCTGGAGTGGAGGTTCACGGTATCCCAGACAGTGACCACTGAGAAATACAAGCGCATTTTGACTCTTTTCTTTAACTGAAAGTGTCCATTTGCTTCGGTGAGCATATCTATATAGCACATGATGGTGGATCACAGCGGTGTCAAATTTCATGAAGAGTCATATATTCAAGCATAAATTAAGATTTTGCAGACTCTTTTGGGTCTGTCACTGATTGTTGCACATATTTGTTTGGTTGCTGATTGTTGCACGTTTGTTTGAGTTTGTTTTTTTTTTTTGTCTTTTTTTTGCGCTGAACTTTTGTTTAAATTAAAAAAATAAGACTGAACTAAAATGACTGTTGCATTTTACAACACCCATCTTATTCTCTAAAATTGACAAAACATTGATGTCACTTCTTTGCCACCATTCTAATTAGCACTAAAAGTGTTCTATACAATGTTAGGGCTTGTTCACAAGTGAAAACTAAAACTATGAGTGGTGAAACTACAGATCAAATAGACCTGCGGTTTTTAAAGGGTTATTTAAATGCGACAGTAACGTGTCCTAGAAGGACACCTACCAGTGGCAGCCGCTCCAATAGGGGCGCAGGGGCGCCGCCCCCCCCCCTAATCTACATGCAGGGTGCCAGACACATGGCTTTCAATGGGTTTTTTTTTTTGAGGCTCTAATTGGCTTCAAAAAAGAGTGGGCTCGGGGCGCAGAGCACTGCGCTCTAAGCCCACCCAGTTGTGTGACAAATTCGCTATTGTCTTCTTGCTTCTCCTCTTAAGACCCGATTGTTGGAGAGGAGAAGCGATTGCATTGGCCGGGAGCAGGAGAGAGGAACAAAGGAGACACAGGGGAAGCTGGCCACCGCCTGGATGGGGTAAGTGCAGTGCTGATGGGCGGACAGACGATCGACTGAGGTGGGTGGGGTGTTTGACCCACCGGACGATCAAGCGACCAGGGGTTGGGGGTTTGACCGGCCGACTGACTGATGATCAACCGAACGGGAGGGGGGGTTTGGGTGGTTTGTTTGCCGCCCCCCCAAAAATAGAGCGCCAGCCACCACTGACATCTACTACTGAATTACATGTTAACTAACTGCACAGATTTTAAATGAACCACTAAAAAAATGGCCAAGTTGTAAAATGCGACTGATGCAATGCATCTCTGCATCATTTTATAACCACTTTCAGACCGCTTTTGCGCTATAAACAAAAAAAGAGCGACAATTTTGAAAAAAAACACAATATTTTTTACTTTTTGCTAAAATAAATATCCCCAAAAAATATATATAAAAAAATATGTTTTTTCCCTCAGTTTAGGACGATACGTATTCTTCTACATATTTTTTATAAAATTGATTGGTTTGCAAAAAAGTTATAGCGATTACAAAATAGGGGATAGTTTTATGGCATTTTTATTAATATTTTTTTTTTTTACTAGTAATGGCGGCGATCAGCGATTTTTATTGTGACTGCGACATTATGGCGGACACATCAGACATTTTTGATACATTTTTGGGACCATTGTCATTCATACAGCAATCAGTGCTATACAAATGCACTGATTCCTGTGTAAATGACACTGGCAGTGAAGGGGTTACCCAGGAGGTGGCAGTGTAGGAGTTAAGTGTGTCCTAGGGGCGTGTTGCTAACTGTGGGGGGCGTGACTGTGTTGTGCACATCACTGATCTCTGCTCCAATCACAGGGAGCAGAGATCAATGTCACTTGTTGCTAGGCAGAACGGGGAGATGCTGTTTACATCGGCATCTCCTCGTTCTTTCTCCTCGTGAGACGATCGTGAGGCGATCGGACTCACGGAGGTCCCTACCGGCACGCACACGATGGCACGGCGGTAAATTCAAAAGGGACGTACCTGTACGCCCTTATGCCTGTCCCTGCCATTCTGCCAACATACATCATTGTGCGCTGGTCGGGAAGCGGTTAAACTACATAATTTAATTGCAGGGATTGGGAACATTCAACATAGCACTCAGCAGATCCATATATTTTTTTTTGTTTATATATTTATTATTTATATATATATATATATATATATATATATATATATATATATATATATATATATATATATATATATATATATATATATATATATATATATATATATATATATATATACACATATACACACACACACACACACACACACACACACACACACACACACACACACACACACAGTATCTCACAAAAGTGAGTGGCAACCTGTGAAGCTCTGGCGAACTCCATGCCCAAGAGGGTTAAGGCAGTGCTGGAAAATAATGGTGACCACACAAAATATTTAAACTTTGGGCCCAATTAGGATATTTTCACTTAGGGACGTACTCACTTATGATGCCAATGGTTTAGACATTATTGGCTGTGTGTTTAGTAGTTATTTTGAGGGCACAGCAAATTGACACTGTTATACAAGCTGTACACTCACTACTTTACATTGTAGCAAAGTGTCATTTCTTCAGTGTTGTCACATAAAAAGATATACATACACACACACACACACACATATACATATACAGTATCTTTTATAAAAGTAGATGATGGCATTGAATACTTTTCAAATGTCTGCATTATAACAAACTGAGCACTGAATAAGATACAGGAAATCATTTACAACATAACCCATTATATTCACATGAGCAAATGTTGAAAAAAAAAAAAACCTCTACAGAAAACAATATGTTCCATCTATGACAAACACCTCTAGAGAACTTCCTGAGAGATACCACAAGCTCCACAACGTGTGCTTGGTTGCAGTTCTGACAAACTGTCTTGCTAAATAACATAGGTAATATAAACCATATTACCAAAAGTAACACACGAGCTTTAATGGCATCCCAGTCTTAGTCCATAGGGTCCAATCTTAGTTGGCCCACTTATTGCAGCTATAACAGCTTCAGCTCTTCTGGGAAGGCTGTCCACAAGGTTTAGGAGTGTCTATGGGAATGTTTGACCATTCTTCCAGAAGTACATTTGTGAGGTCGGGCACTGATGTTGGACAAGAAGGCCTGACTCGCAGTCTCTGCTCTAATTCATTCCAAAGGTGTTCTATTGGGTTGAGGTCAGAACTCTGTGCAGGCCAGTCAAGTTCCTCCACCCCAAACTCACTCATCCATGTCTTTAGGGACCTTGCTTTGTATCATGGGGCCACTTGATGCTAGGAACCCCAAATATGTATATGTTGTAGCGCTAGTTCCACTGGGTTTGCACACCAAATTTAGGGTTCCTAGCACCAAGTGGCCCTGAGATATGGGGTCCCAAGTCGGGTCGGAAAATGTCAAGCACTTTTCTGCAGCAGAGAATGACATTTTCCGAACCGACTTTGGGGCCCCTTATCTCAGGGCCACTTGGTGCTAGGAAACCCAAGTTTATATATATATATTATATATATATACATACACACACACACATATATATATACATACATACATACACACACACACACACACACACACATATAGTGTCGCTTGAATACAGTGCTCATAATTGGGGAGCATTACTTCTTTTACAACTTAAAGAGGTAGTAAAGTCTTCCTCTTTAATTGTACCTACAGATAATCCTATAAGGGTCGGTTCAAACTGAGGCAGAACGACTTGCAGCGCGACTGCCTCAAGCGACCCCGGACACGACAGCCACAGTGACTTGCAAAACGACTTCTATATAGAAGTCAATGCAAGTCGCCCCCAAAGTAGTACAAGAACCTTTTTCTAAGTCGGAGCGACTTGTGTCGCTCCGATTAGAATGGTTCCATAGTACAGAACGGGACGCGACTTGTCAGGCGGCTAAGTCGCGACCGGCTGCTCACGCACAGGAGTGATGTCATCGCGGCTCCGAACAATCACAGCACCGGAGCCTACGAACCCGGATGCAACTCTGGGAAAGTTGTTGGCCCTGTCAATGGTGTGCCGGCACCGATTCAGGGCATCGTTTAAGGTTCATTATGTCTTTGTCTTGCAGGGGTTTTTTGAGGGGAATTTTTTTTTTTTGGAGGTTTACAACCTCTTCAATATGCCTTCTAGTTATTATTAGAATCTGAGTATATGAAACAGCTATAAAGGAGGTATTAACAGTAAATGACTTTCTGGTTAGACTTGACTATATTTAATGTACTAAATGTATTTTGTTTGGCTTTGGATTTCGTAGGGAAGGGTCAAACCCCTGCTAATATATTTTTTGCTGTTTGTGTACTGTTTGAGAGATTTCTCCTCACTAAAGGCAAAACTAGGGATGAGATTATTTTCGAAATAAACCCAGGTCATTACTGGACGCTCTGAAATAATGCCCAATTGCAATAAACTATTGACAATGCACTTCCTGGCATTTGAACTTTGGCCAGATGACTTAAAATGGCCAATAAGGCGGCAGATGGATAAACCAGCCCGCTCACTTTTAAAGGCTTGGCCCTTAGTAGCTTAACCTTCGGATCACAGCGGCCCTTACTATGTGATCAGCTGTGTCCAATCACAGCTGATCCCTTGTAAATAAATGCCAGTTATTGGCATTTCCTTTCCTCAGCGCTGTCACTGTGTGAGGAAAGGAAAGCTGATAATCAGCAATCCTGTCACAGCACACATTTACACTCATAATCAGTGCAGCCCCATCAGTGGCAATTAGTGCCCATCAGTGCAGCTTATTAGTGTCCATCAGTGCAGCATATCGGTGCCCATCAGTGCAGCATATTGGTGCCCATCAGTGCAGCATATCGGTGCCCACCAGTGCAGCATATCGGTGCCCACCAGTGCAGCATATCGGTGCCCCACAGTGCCTCTTCATTAGTGCCACTGTATTTTATTTTATTTTCAAAATTTTCTTAATTTTTGTGCTTGCTTAGGAAAAAATAGAAAACCCAGTGGTGATCATATACCACCAAAATAAAGCACTATATGTCAAAAAAAAAAAAAAAAAATTATAAAAAATTTCATATAGGTACAGTGTTGCTTGACCGTGCAATTGTCATTTAAAGTACGAAAGCACTAAAGCTGAAAATTGGCCTGGTCAGGAAGGGGGTGAAAGTGTCAAGTAGGCAAGTGGTTAAAACCGTCCTGCTGCTGGCCTATTTGCTATTGTATCCTATGCAATATTGGCCATATTGATCTTGTTTTAGAGACCATTGGGCTTTCATTCCTTGATTAAGTCCTTATCTGGTTCTCTTCAGAAACAGCCTTTTTTAACATTAGATGCATTCCTCCTTCTACTCTCACCTACAAAGTGGGATTTCTTCTAGCCATCCCCCCTGCAAGGCCAGATCAGAAATGGACGTTACGTGTAAAAAAACATTAAAAATATTTTTTTTTACATTTTGCAAATACAGTATGTTAATGATAAAAATGTGCAAAGACATAGACAAAACTATAAACGCACAGAGATCCTGTTTGGTACCTGAAAAGGAAACATATTTGTGCATGGGGATCCCCAAGCAGTCCTAAGACACCAGCCTCCATCTCCCCTTATATGTATAAATAAATAAATAAATAAAATGGTGAGTGCCACATAGCATACTTTTTTGATGCTTAAAAAATTAGTTACATATCCAAAATATGTGATACAGACACAGTTTATAATTTAAAAAGGGACTGGTATTTTTCTCCATGCCATCCTCACAGTTGAAGGACCCTTCCTCCGCTGTATGTTTTTTAGGGCTAGTTCACAACATAGAAACGAAGTCCGGATGAGTTACAGATGCTTTTCTGCATGCGTGTTTTTGATGCAGTCCAGTGCATTTTTTGATGCAGTCCAGTAAATTTTTTCCCTCTCCCTGCGTTTTGATGCGTTTTACAGCGTTCCAGTAAAGTCAAGTGCAGGAAAAATGCAGCATGTTCTACTGTTCTGGAACTGGAACACACTGCAACTGAAAGCACTGGTGTGTACTATGCCATTGAAGACCATATAACCTACTTTCCATGTGTTTTTGATGCAGAAAAAAAACCGCACTGGACTGCATGTGGTGTGAACTGTCCCTAAAATCTAATCATTATTTTTATTTATTTTTTGCATTCACACACCATGCAGTGTCCAGCTCCCCATACCCTTTTTGACAATGGCTTGAATATGTTCATAATTATCAGAATTTAACCACCAAAGAAATAAATCCGGTTTGATTTTAGGTGTGGAAATTTTTGATGACCCCAAGCAAATGGAACTCATGGCATATTTGCTCATCCCTAGAGGAAACCACTCCAAAGTAAGAGGAAATCTCTTCTTAGACAGATGTCACAGCAACAGTTGTCCCTAATGGAAGCCTTACCCTCACCTCTTACTATGGAAAACTCTAAAATGTTGGATTTCCCCCCACTTTCAATTTCAGTGACTCCAGTGGGGACACATACAGCAATAAAAAATTGACAGAGGTTCTAACTCTTCTGCACTTTATCAATTTGTTTTGGCTACACATATGCTAGGAATCAAATCATAAAGTTGCAAAATACTGTATCTGTGCCTCAATACAATCCTGTCTCGGAGGTCTACAAACAATTCCTTGGACTTCATAAATTGGTTTGTGCTCTGACATGCACTGTTAACTGTGGGAAATTATATAGACAGGTGTGTGCCTTTCCAAATCATGTCCAATCAACTGAATTTACCACAGGTGGACTCCAATTAAGTTGTAGAAACATCTCAAGGATGACCAGTGGAAACAGGATTCACCTGAGCTCAATTCTGAGTATCATGGCAAAGTCTGTGAATACTTATGTAGGTGTGATGTTTTTTAGTTCTTTATTTTTAACCACTTGCCGACCGGCTCATGCGATATACAGCGGCAAAGTGGTTAGTCCCCGCAAATTGCCGTATAGGTACATCTGTACCTTTAAGGGTGATAGCAGGTGTGCACACCCGCTGCACATTGGGGAAGCCGATGCTCATGGTCTGCGATGCGCGATCACGTGCATGAGAGCAGGAACAGGGATTGGTGTGTGTAAACACACAAATCCCTGTTCTGTCAGGAGAGAAGAGACATATTGTTTGTTCCTACTAAGTAGGAACAACGATATGTCTCTTCCTCTAGTCAGTCCTATACCCTCACAGTTAAAACACACCCAGAGAACACAGTTAACCCCTTGATTGCCCCCTAGTGTTAACTCCTTCCCTGCCAGTGACATTTACACAGTAATCAGTGCATTTTTATAGCAGTGATCGCTGTATAAACGGTCCCAAAAATGTGTCAAAAGTGTCCGGTCTGTTTGCCGCAATGTCACAGTAAACTCTAAAAATCACAGATCACCGCCATTACTAGTAAAAAATAAAAATGCCATAAATCATTCAAATAGTTTGACGCTATAATTTTTGCGCAAAGCAATATAACGTTTATTGCAATTTTTTTACCAAAAATATGCAGAAGACTATATATTGGCCTAAACTGAGGAAGAAATGTGTTTTTTAACCACTTCAGCCCCGGACCATTTGGCAGCCAAAGGACCAGAGGTCTTTTTTCAATTTCGCACTGCACTACTTTAACTGGTAATTGCGCGGTCATGCAATTTTGTAACCAAACGAAATTTGCGTCCTTTTCTTCCCACAAATAGAGCTTTCTTTTGATGGTATTTGATTGCCTCTGTGATTTTTATTTTTTGAGATATAAACGGAAAAAGAGCGAAAATTTTGAAAAAAAAAGAGATTTTCTACTTTTTGTTATAAAAAAAATCTAATAAACTCAATTTTAGTCAAACATTTGGGCCAAAATGTATTCAGCCACATGTCTTTAGTAAAAAAAATGCCAATAAGCGTATATTTATTGGTTTGCGCAAAAGTTATAGCGTCTACAAACTAGAGTACATTTTCTGGAATTTACACCGCTTTTAATTTATGACTGCCTATTTCATTTCTTGAGGTGCTAAAATGGCAGAGAAGTACAAAACCCCCCCAAATGACCCCATTTTGGAAAGTAGACACCCCAAGCTATTTGCTGAGAGGCATGTTGAGCCCATTGAATATTTTTTTTTTTAGTCCCAAGTGATTGAATAAAGACAAAAATAAAAAAGATTTTTTTTTTTTTTCAAAAAGTTGTCACTAAATGATATATTGCTCACACATGCCATAGTTATATGTGGAATTGCACCCCAAAATACATTTTGCTGCTTCTCCTGAGTATGGGGATACCACATGTGTGGGACTTTTTGGGAGCCTAGCCGCATACGGGGCCCCGAAACCCAAGCACCGCCTTCAGGATTTCTAAGGGTGCAAATTTTTGATTTCACTCCTCACTACCTATCACCGTTTCGAAGGCTATAAAATGCCAAAATAGCACAAAACCCCCCCAAATGACCCCATTTTGGAAAGTAGACACCCCAAGCTATTTGTTGAGAGGCATGGTGAGTATTTTACAGCTCTCATTTGTTTTTGAAAATGAAGAAAGTAAAGAAAAAAAAAAAAATTTTTTTTCTTTTTTCAATTTTCAAAACTTTGTGACAAAAAGCGACATCTGCAAAATACTCACAATACCTCTCAGCAAATAGCTTGGGGTGTCTACTTTCCAAAATGGGTCATTTTGGGGGGTTTTATGCCATCTGGGCATTCCATGGCCTCCGAAACTGTGATTGGCAGTGAGAAGTGAAATAAAAAAATTACACCCTTAGAAAGCCTGAAGGCGGTGATTGGTTTTTGGGGTTCCGTACGCAGCTAGGCTCCCAAAAAGTCCCACACATGTGGTATCCCCGTACTCAGGAGAAGCAACAGAATGTATTTTGGGGTGTATTTCCACATATGCCCATGACATGTTTGAGCAATATATCATTTAGTGACAACTTTTTGTAAAAAAAAAATATATATTTTTTTTTTTTTCATTATTCAATCTCTTGGGACAAAAAAAAAAAATATTTAATGGGCTCAACATTGCTCTCATCAAATAGCTTGGGGTGTCTACTTTCCAAAATGGGGTCATTTGGGGGGGGTTTGAACTGTCCTGGCATTTTATGCACAACATTTAGAAGCCTATGTCACACGTCACCCACTCTTCTAACCACTTGTAGACAAAGCCCTTTCTGACACTTTTTGTTTACATGAAAACATATTTTTTTTTTGCAAGAAAATTACGTTGAACCCCCAAACACTATATATATTGTTAAAGCAAAGGCCCTACAGATTAAAATGGTGGGTGTTGCATTTTTTTTTTTTTCCACACAGTATTTGCGCAGCGATTTTTCAAACGCATTTTTTGTGGAAAAAATACACTTTTTTTTATTTTAATGCACTAAAACACACTATATTGCTCAAATTTTTGATGAAATAAAAAATATGATCTTAGGCCGAGTACATGGATACCAAACACGACATGCTTTAAAATTGCGCACAAACACGCAGTGGCGACAAACTACATACATTTTTAAAAGCCTTTAAAAGCCTTTACATGATACCACATTAGATTCACGGAGGAGGTCTACTGCTAAAATTACTGCCCTCGATCTGACCTTCGCGGTGATACCTCACATGCATGGTGCAATTGCTGTTTACATATGACGCCAGACCAACGCTTGTGTACGCCTTTGCGCAAGAGAAGGGGGGGCAGGGGTGCTTTTTTTTTTTTTTTTTGTTTTTTTTTTTATTTATTTAGCTTTTTTATTTTATTTTTAAACTGTTCCTTCCATTTTTTTTCTTTGTTATGATTTTTATTGTTATCTCAGGGAATGTAAATATCCCCTATGATAGCAATAGGCAGTGACAGGTACTCTTTTTTTGAAAAAATTGGGGTCTATTAGACCCTAGATCTTTCCTCTGCCCTCAAAGCATCTGACCACACCAAGATTGGTGTGATAAAATGCTTTCCCAATTTCCCAATGGCGCGGTTTATATCCGGGAGGGGGGACATTCCCTCCCACTGCTTGTAAAAGCAGTCTAGAGGCTAATTACCCGCTAGAATTGCTTTTACATGAAAGCCGATCACTGGCTGAAAAGAATGATACCAAGATGATACCTAAACCTGCAGGCATCATTCTGGTATAACCATTCAAAGTCCAGCAACATACTGGACATATATTGTAATCTTTTTTTTTTCATGCAGCCTCTTGGCTGAACGAAAAAAAGAGATTGATTGGTGGGTATGCCCACCATTAGAATACCTCCCTTCATCCACCCACTTCTAATGATGGGCATACATGCACCATTTATATATGCCGATGCATGGGGGCATCCTCCCGCAAAAGTTATGCCGTGTACACACGGTCGGAATTTCGACCGTATGTACGTGGCATTAGGAGCCAATCGCTCCTCCCCCCCCTGCTGCCCCCATGCTTCGGCATATATGCTCTTTTTTTTAACTGTGGTGGTGAAATCACCTCCTACAGCGTTGGAGTCGCGGCTTTATGTATCGTGGAGCAAACGCTGTTGCTGTCAAGATAAATAAATCCGCGTTGCAACTGAATGGCGCACCTGAAAACAAAAAAATGCTCAACACTAAAACACAGTAAACAAAATTACATACCTGAAAAGCAAGCGTGATAAAACATGATAAAACATAATAAAACATTGCAGAATAGAATGGAGTAAAAAAAAGAGCAACAATAGAGAGAGAATAGAGTGAGAGAGAGAACAATAAAACGACAACTATTTTTTTTTTTTTTTTTTTTTTTGAGATTCACAGGTAAAAAAGCTCCTGACTGAAGCGACTGAATCAAAACGCTACCACAAAAAAACTGTTAGCGATCGCAGGGATCAGGCCTGACTCTGCGAACGCTGCAGTTATGTGTGCTTAGTGTTTTGTAAGTGACAGTGATCGATCGATACTGCACTTGGGTGGGCTGGGCTGGGCGGAGGGGGAAAACGCAGGTGCTAGCAGGTATCTGGGCTGATCCCGCTAACAATGCGGTTTTTTTTGGAACCCTAAACTGCTGGGACGCTAGTATAGATCTGATCAGATCAGATATCGATCTGTTCAGATACTGTGCCACTAAGGGAGGTGTATGCTTTGCGCGTGGGTGTTTGCGGTACTGGCACTAACCTGGGGCGACGCAGACCTTATTTGACCCTAAAACCTAATTGATATCACCCGCCGGGCGATCAGGGGGTTAAACCGTTATTGGGTAATAAATGGCGGGTGCCCTGACAGTATAAAAAACAAGCTAACTAACCAGCGTCACCCGTAACAGTAATACAAAAAAAAACTGGTTACCTAGCGACACTAATGCAGCGATCAGAAAAACGATCGCTTAGTGACACTGGCAAAAGGGGGTGAAAGGGTTAACTAGGGGCAATCAGGGGGTTAAACCTTTATTAGGTAATATATGGGGGTACCTGACGCTATATAAAAACCTGACGGGGAACCTAAATAACGAAATAACTAACTGGCTAACCAGCGTCACCAGTGACAGTTATACAGTGATCACTGGTGAAAGGGTTAACTCTAGGGGCAATCAGGGGGTTAAAACCTTTATTTAGGTTGTAATATGGGGGTACCTGACCTATAAACCTATTTATGAACCTATATAAACATGGCGGTTACCTAAAAAAAAAAAATGGTTACCTAGCGACACTAATGCAGCGATCAGAAAAACGATCGCTTAGTGACACTGGCAAAAGGGGGTGAAAGGGTTAACTAGGGGCAATCAGGGGGTTAAAACCTTTATTAGGTAATATATGGGGGTACCTGACGCTATATAAAAACCTGACGGGGAACCTAAATAACAAAATAACTAACTGGCTAACCAGCGTCACCAGTGACAGTTATACAGTGATCACTGGTGAAAGGGTTAACTCTAGGGGCAATCAGGGGGTTAAAACCTTTATTTAGGTTGTAATATGGGGGTACCTGACCTATAAACCTATTTATGAACCTATATAAACATGGCGGTTACCTAAAAAAAAAAATGGTTACCTAGCGACAGCAGTGACACTAATACAGCGATCAGAAAAACGATCGCTTAGTGACACTGGCAAAAGGGGGTGAAAGGGTTACCTGGGGGGCAATCAAGGGGTTAAACCTTTATTAGGGGGGGGTAGGGGGCTACCTTGGACCTAAAACTAACTGCCCTGACAGTTATTACAGTCACACTGACACTAAATGCAGTGATCAGTAAATAAATGATCACTGCAATTAGTGACACTGTGACTGGGGGGGGAGGGGGTGATCTGGGGGGTGATCAGGGGGTGACAGGGGGGTGGAATATGTGCCTAACTGTACTGGTGTCAGTGTAGTGTTGTGCACTAACCTGTACATGTTCGCCGCTCGGCGTCTCCGGTCACATAGACCGGCGCACCGAGCGTGACATCACTTCCGCCTTCCTGTCTATACAATAGACAGGAAGGGGAAGTTTCTCATTGGCCAGGAGCGATCGCGAGGGGGTGGCCAGAAACCACTGGCCGTCCCCTCGTCCCGGATCGCTCCTGAAGCGATCCCGACCGTCCCCGCCGGCGGAGGGGGGTCCGATCGGACCCCCCAACCGCCGGAAGAATGTCACGTACAGGTACGTGATTCTGCCTGTACGTGCCATTCTGCCGACGTAAATATACAGGGGGCGGTCGGGAAGTGGTTAAAAAGATTTTTGGGGATATTTATTATAGCAAAAAGTAAAAAAATATTGTTTTTTTTTTTTTCACAATGTTCGCTATTTTTTTTGTTTATAGCGCAAAAAATGAAAACCGCAGGGGTGATCAAACACCACCAAAAAGAAAGCTTTGTTTGTGGGGAAAAAAAGGACGTAAAATTTGTTTGGGTACAGCGTCACACGACCGCACAATTGTTAGTTAAAGAGACGCAGTGCCGTATGGCAAAAAATGGCCGGGTCATTAAGCAGCCAAATCTTCCGGTCTGTAAGTGGTGATATTTGCAAAGATGTCAAACAAACTTTATTCACGTTGTCATTATGGGGTATTGTTTGTAGAATTTTGAGGGAAATAATGAATTTAATCCATTTTGGAATAAGGCTGTAACATAACAAAATGTGGAAAAAGTGTGAATACTTTCCAGATGCACTGTATGGCTAAGGTCTAACATATATCTGTAGAACACATGGGGACAAGACCCCTACCCAGAGAGAACTGCTAAAATGCCAACATTTCAGTGTTTTCCAATGAATAAGAGGACGTTTCCAGTGGTATTTTACATACTACATATTATTATTATTAGGCTGCATTCACACCTGAGCGTTTTGTAGCTTGAAGCCTGAAGCTACAAAAGCTAGAGGGGAAAAAAATACATTATTCTCTATGGAGATGGTTCACATCTCCACTCCAAAACGCCTGAAGCCCTACGCCTGAAGCTCAAACAAGTTCCGGACCCTTTTTTGTCGCGCAAATCGGGCGTTTGGTGACCTTTTGCTCTGCACAAAATTCGCGGCAAAAAAACGCCGCAAATCGCGGTAAAAAACGCTGCAAATCGCGGTAAAAAAAGCCGCGAAAAAACGCCGCAATTTGCGCGATTTTCTGCCTGAAAAGCTACGCTCAGGTGTGAATGCAGCCTTATACAGGATTTATATAGCGCCAACAGTTTGCATATTATCAATAGCACAATTTTCCAGGCTGTGCACATGTTCAGCAATGCCATGTGATTAGATAGCCGCAGCATGCTTCAGGGAATTCTAATCACTTACAATGGGGACTACATTATTATACCGTGGATAGCATATCCCAGATTAAAATCATCTCATTACCTTCTGAATGATTATTCTCATTACCAAAAGATACAGTTGCATAGATAAAATACTTACAAGCTCAAATTTTAAACACAACCACTGGGTCTGAAACACCAAAGGAAAAGCTAAACTGTGTATTAAATCAGCATAAATATTAGGGTATTATAATGTCTACGCTAAAAGTAAAGGAACAATTCCTACAAAGTTTCCTTAAGCTGTTGCTCCCACTGCCCTAAGTATGTCTAGCTCACCAACTCACTCCCCCCATACCGCAGCCCTTACCTAGATCTCACTTCTAGATCCCGGTACTCACTATTGGGTGCATTTCAGCCCAATAGGCTTCTAATAGTCTACCAGGTCATAAAAAAAGGTGGAGGGACGTCAACAATAGGTAACAAAAGGTGAGGAAACTTTATGGGAAAATGGCCTTATTATAGGAAACGTGTAGAAAAAAAAAAATATGGAAGTTGTCATTGCTGCCTTGGAATTTAACCACTTCACATCCGGCCGTAGCCGAATGACGGCCTCGGCGCGGATGTCAATTCCCGGGAGGCCATCATATGACGGCCTCCCCTTTCCTCGTTCCCTGTGCGCGCTCACGAGCGCGCAGCAGGGAAATTCTGTGTTGGCCGTGTCCCTCGGACACAGCCAATCACAGATTGCTGTAAACGGCCAATCACAGCGGCCGTTTACAGCGCAATCGGCGTGTCCAATGGGAGATGATCTCATATGTAAACATATGAGATCATCTCTCAGCGCCGCTCCCCCTCCTCACACAGAGACAGCGTGTGAGGAGGGGGAGATGAACGGCTGCAGCACCATAAGTGTAAAAAAAAAAAAAATGAAATGTGCCATCTGTGCCCACTGCCACCACTGCAATATGTCCCCAATGCCATCTGCCAGTGCCATCTGCCAGTGCCATCTGTCCCCAGTGCCATCTGCCAGTGCCATCTGTCAGTGCCACCTGTCATCAGTGCCACGTCATCAGTGCCACATGTCATCAGTGCCACATGTCATCAGTGCCACATGTCATCAGTGCCACATAGTGCCATCTGTCATCAGTGCCATATCAGTGTCAAGTGTCATCAGTGCCACATATTAGTGCCATCTGTCATCAGTGTCATGTATTAGTGCCATCTGTCATCAGTGCCACCTGTCAGTGTCACGTGCTGTTATCAGTGTCACCTGTCATCAATGCCACGTATCAGTGCCATCTGTCATCAGTGCCACGTATTAGTGCCATGTGATATCAGTGCCACGTATAAGTGCCATCTCTCATTAGTGCCATCTGTCATCAGTGTCACGTGTCATCAGTGTCACGTGTCATCAGTGCCCTGTATTAGTACCATCTGTCATCAGTGCCACATCAGTGTCACGTGTCATCAGTGCCACGTCAGTGTCACGTGTCATTGTCCTGGTGCTCCAGGGCCTTCAAAAGTGTACTAGGTAGTCAACAAGTTAGATGTGTAATTTATGCTCCTAGAACACGTGATTGCCCCCCCCCCCCCACCTTCATGTTGGGCCTCTCTAAGTGGCCAGGCTGTGAAAAAGTCCCACACATGTGGTATTGTAATACTCAGGAGGAGTAGCAGAATTTATTTTGGGGTGTCATTTGTGGTATACACATGCCATGTGAGAGAAATAACCTATTACAATGACAATTTTGTAGAAAAAAATAAAAAAATAATTCATTTTGCAAAGAATTGTGGGAAAAAAATGACAACATCAAAAAGCTCACCATGCCTCTTACTAAATACCTTGGAATGTCTACTTTCAAAAAAGGGGTCATTTGGGGGGTATTTGTACTTTCCTAACTTGTTCGGGTCACAAGAAATGAGATCGGCCACCAGTGCATCAGGTGTGATCAATTTTGTATAATTTGCACCACAGTTTGTAGACTCTATAACTTTCACAAAGACCAAATAATATCCACTAATTTGGGTTATTTTTACCAAAGATATGTAGCAGTATAAATTGTGGCCAAAATTTATGAAGAAAAATTAATAATTTCCTAAATTTTAATCACAGAAACAAAGAAAATGTGTTTTTTTTCAAAATGTTTGGTCTTTTTTCATTTATAGCGCAAAAAATAAAAAACCCAGAGGTGATCAAATACCACCAAAAGAAAGCTCTATGTGTGGGAAAAAAAGGACAAAAAATTCATTTGGGTACAATGTTGCATGACTGAGTAATTGTCGGTCAAAGTGTGAGAGCACCGAAAGCTGAAAATTGGTCTGGATAGGAGGGGGGTTTAAGTGCCTGGTAAGCAAGTGGTTAAAGATATGTAGGGTGTAGGGCTGTCACCTTGATACTGGCTTGATTGCCTAGTAGGTCACTGACATGGAACAAGCATACAAGAGGCTATACTTCACTGCCCACATTCTTGTTCCAGGTCAGTGACTTAATAGCTAGAGAAGCCAGGGTCAGCATGAAAGCTCCCGTTTCTTCATATAAGTTATATTATAATTATATATATAATATATTTTTTATTTTTTTTTTATATAAATGTGTGTGTGTGTGTGTGTGTGTGTGTGTGTGTGTGTGTGTGTGTGTGTGTGTGTGTGTGTGTGTGTGTGTATATATATATATATATATATATATATATATATATATATATATATATATATATATATATAGGCATAAGTGTTTATTACAAATTCAGTCTCTGCTTTATGCCTTTATGACCTTACATAATTACATGTCTACAAGACAGTGTCTGTCTGATTGAAAACAACAGGTTCCTTGCGGACTCTGATCATGTGAGATCCCCGCAATATTAGCAAATTGTAAAATGTTCTGAGATTGACTCTCCAACAAAATGATAAATTACAACTTGCTCAAAACACAATTACAGCAAGCTTGAGCTCCTAGTCTAGAAATACCACCCTAGAACAAAGGAAAAAAAGGATCTGTGCCCACATGATGTACAAAAACAAATTCTAAACCAATAGCCTGAAAAAATTATCACAATTGCTGTCCTTTACAATTCAGCAAGTAGGGTAAGGATTTGCGGTCCACATGGTTCTCAGTTTAGTTACGTGTGCCACTCTGGGACTATACATCCCACCACAAGTTGCCCCATTACTTTGGAAGGTCTCGAAGAGAAAAAAACTCTGCAGCTTTTAACAACCATTGGTTGTTCTGAGAACTACAGGGGGACGTGTACATGACTTAGAAGGTTACCACCATAACATTTGTCCTGCTCTCACAACAACTCTAGAACATAGGATTTCCCTTTACTTTCTCTCTTGGTGACCTTTATGATGGGCATACCCTAAAGGCTTCGCTCCTGGACCTGTATAGTACCCCAAGACTAACAACATGATGCACCTTGTGCAAAGGTGAGCACCCACACAGGAACCAGTGCCCAAAGTGACATCGCTGGCCGGGGAACGATCCCTCAAACCTCAGCCGTGTTGAGCTTTCCAAAACTTGCAGAAGGTGCAGACAGGGAGTTTGATAGAAGAATCTTGAGCACAAGATCCAAAAATCTTGAGGAGGTAACTTTCTCTCAGTATCCCATCACCTTCAGTAGATACCAGTGTCCCAGTGTTACCAGACCAATGTAAGCCATCAACAGTGTTCTTGATTGCTGCCACACCAGTCCCAGTGTCACCAAACCAGTGCAGCCAACAGCATTTCTGATCACCAACATACCAGTTCCATTGTCGCCAGACCAGTGCAGGCAGCAACAGTGTTCCTGATCACTAGCCACAATAGTCCAAGTGTCATCAGAGAAGTGTAAGCCAGCAGCAGTGTTCCTGATCGCCACCACCTCAGTTTTGTCAGATCAGTGCAGCCAGCAAACAGTGTTTCTGATCTCGGCCATAGCAGTGCCAGTGTCACCAGAACTAGTGCAGCCTTTAACAGACCTTGATCGCTGCCACATTAGTACAGTTTAACCAAACAAGTGTAAGCCAGAAACAGTGTTTCTGATCACAAATACACCAGTGTCACCAGAGCCAGTGCAACCATGCATAGTGTCCCTAATTGCTGTCACATCAGTACAGTGTCACCAGTGCAGCCAGCAACAGTGTTCCTGATCACCACCACACCGGTGCAAATGCTGCCTGTATTGACTATGGTCTGATCTGCACATCACACTGATTACATTCCTGTGAGCCGCCCGCCCTAGCCATCCCCTGAGACAATGTTGGTTGATTTTTGTGATACACAAAATACAAATGTTCATTGTACAGCTTTGTGGTTAGATTCAATAAAAGTCTACAGTAAAAAAAAAAAAAAAAAAAAAGATACAATGTCCAGTACATCAACAGTACAAACTTTGAAAGTCTCACACGTGGTAATTCCATACTCAGGAGGAGTAGCAGAGTGGGTCTTCTGTTCATTCTGCATGTGAGATATAAAACTTGAGACAAAAAATAAATATTCAAAATACTCACTATTCCTCTAAAAATACCTTGGGGTGTTTACTCTCTTCAAAATGTGGTACTTTTGTGGCTGTTTCTATTGCTCCAGGGCCTCCAAGAATGTGATACATAGTCAGGAAATTAGATGCGTAATTTATGCCCCTTGAAAGCCTGAAGGTGCTTTTTGGATCTTGGGTCCCTTTATGCAGCTAGGCTGCAAAAAATCTCACATACCGTATTTACCAAAACCATATAATATGAGGTCACACTTTAAGCGTTTCAAAATGTATGCGATCAGGCAGGCCCTTGCACTACATGGTTTTGGTAAATCTGAAGACAAAAATCTGCAGAAAATCTAATAGTGTGTATTGGGTCTAAGGGCAGTGATGGTGAACCTTGGCACACCTGATGTTTTGAAACTACATTTCCCATGATTCTCATGCACTCTGCAGTGTAGCTGAGCATCATGGGAAATGTAGTTCCAAAACATCTGGGGTGCCAAGGCATCACTGCCTTAGGGTATAAACGTGTCCAATTTATAAATCCAATATAATTCCCTCTATAGTATCAGCCTAGCCAAGTCTCCCCATCTTGGTGGACATTTGACTTCCTCAACCACATTGATGTGATGTGTTGTGATTTGCATTGCAGAACTGGCATGCTACTGGCAAGGTAGGGTCACTCCTCCTCACTTCGCTTCTGTGTTCATGGAATCTAGATAGGAGGTTCTTGAGAAATTGAGTTTTTACATCCCAGAAATTTCGTTTTTTCCTCCTTTCTCTTTTTACCGGGGTCTGGCTCAGCTATCCTTTACATTACTCTATTCTGGGTACTGAACTCCTGTATGTATTTCTGAACATCAGCTGCCATATGTACTGTACCTATATACATGCATGCACTTTTGTTGGTGTGATTCAGCAGTGAATACCTATGCTGTATTATGCTTGATGTGATATGACATACCATATTTATCGGCGTATAACACGCACCGGCGTATAACACGCACCCCAAGTTTAGGAGGGAATTTAAAAGAGAAAAAAACTTTTAGAAGGGAAGTTTAAGGAAAAAAACATACATTTAAATGCCCATTAATGCAGCCTTGTCAGTGTCATTTGCAGCCTTGCATTGCAGCCTTGTCAGTCATTTGCAGGATTGTGCGCCATTTGCAGCCTTGTGTGCCATTTGCAGCCTTGTGTGCCATTTGCAGCCTTGTGTGCCATTTGCAGCCTTGTGTGCCAATTGCAGCCTTGTGTGCCAATTGCAGCCTTGTGTGCCAATTGCAGCCTTGTCAGTGTCTTTTTTTTTTAAAAATGGTGCCGCCGAGATACAGAGCGGATGTCCTGTGTATCTCGGTGGCGCTCGGTAGTTCTCGGCCGGCTTTCGGGTATTTTCGGACGCATTCGACCGTTCCCAGCTATCTTCGGCCGCTCTCGGCTATTTTCGGCTTTCCGAGAATGGCCAAAGATAGCCGAGAACAGCCGAAGATAGCCGAGAACGGCCGAAGATACCCGATCGCCACCGAGAACGGTATAAAAGCCCGAAAAACGATCGGAAAAGCTTCCAAACTGCGGGGGATCGGCGTATAACACGCACCCCCGATTTTCCCCTGCTTTTAAGGGGAAAAAAGTGCGTGTTATACGCCGATAAATACGGTACTTGGATATTTGTACCTATTGTACAAGTAATTAATAGTATGTATATGCCTAATACAACTTTATTGTTAAGAAAAATGCTTTATGTGATGTGCTTACTCTGTATATTTAAAAATATTATATTTCTATTAAGTACACCCAAATGGTGTGTTACAAATATATTATTAAAGCGGAGCTCCAGACTCCTTTAGAAAATAAATAAAAAAGTCAGAAGCTACAAATATTGTAGCAGCTGACTTTTAATATTAGGACACTTACTTGTCCAGGAATCCAGTGGTGTCTTCCACCCAGCCAATTTTTCAATCGGCTCTCGGGTGCTGCCGTCACCATCTCGGGTAAGGGAAACCAGCAATAAAGCCTTGCGGATTCACAGCCGGTTCCCTACAGCGCATGCACAAAGCGCGCTGTGCTTTGTGAGTGGCCCTGCAGCGTGGGAAGGAGGAGGGGTGCCGAACTTCTGGATAAGTGTGTCAAGGCAAAATCAGCCAGAAGTGGCATAGGTGTCAAAACAAGGTACCTGCTAGGAACCCTTCCCCCCGGAAACGTGCCAGCCAAAAGGGGGGGGGGAATAAGCAGAGCTTCCCCCCTTTGGTTGGAGCTCTGCTTTAATTGACAGCTTTTCCAAAAGACTCACACGTGCCTGTTAAATACTTTTAGGTGTATGCTAAATGTAGTCATTTTGTGGGTGTTTCTACCATCCTGGTACTCCAGAACCCCCCCCCCCCCCCCAAAAGCGATAGGTAGTCAGGACATTCGATGCCTAATTTATGCCCCTTGAAAGCCCGAAGGTGCTCCTTGGATTTTGGACCACTTTATGTGGCTAGGCTACAAAAAAAGCCTCACATATGTGGTATCCCCATATGTTTTGGGGTGCAGTTCTAAGTATGCTGACAGCTGTGTGAATGAAATGCATTTTCATTTTCTTTCTTCATTTTCCAAAAACTTCTGACAAAAAATTTGATTGTCAAAAGACTCACCATGCCTCTAATTACTGTAAATACATTGGAGGGTCAGATGCATTATTTATGTCCCTTGAAAGCCTGAAGGTGTTTCTTGGATTTTGGGCCCCTCTATGTATCTAGGCAGCAATTATCCCCATACTTGAGAGCAGTAGAAGAATGTGTTTTGGTGTGTAATCATTAGAGGTCGACCGATATGGGTTTTTCTCTGGCCGATGCCGATATTTAGAAATAGCGGCGACTGATGGCCAATATATGATGCCAATTTTCTTTTTGGGCTGATATGTTAGGCTGATTTTTTTTGTTTTTGTCTTCATCTCATAAAATCTAACAGTTGAAACCTTTCACACTGGAGCGTTTTTCAGGCGCTTTTGGGCTAAAAATAGCGCCTGTAAAGTGCCTGAAAAACGTCTCCCCTGCAGTCTCAGTGTGAGAGCCCGAGTGCTTTCACACTGAGGCGATGGGCTGGCAGGACGTTAAAAAAAAGTCCTTCAAGCAGCATCTTTGGAGCGGTGTACACCACACCTACGCCACTCCTGCCCATTAAAATGAATGGGCACCACTGCCAAAGCGCCCGCAATGCGATTTTAAATGCTCTTCACGGGCACATTTAACCCCTTCCTTGGCCGCTAGCTGGGTTATAAGCGCCCTGCTAGCGGTTGAATAGCTCCGCTAAAATGACGGTAAATCGCCACTAAAACTAGCAGTGTTTTACCGTCAAAGCCTGCCCGCTCCAGTGTGAAAGCAGCCTTAAGTAATAAGTGATACAGAAAATTTCGTACATTTTATTAAACAAAACAAACCTCTAATCAGTTCACTTGTATGTATAATTTAGATTAAAAAAAAAAAAGATATCTTACATATTAAATACACAAAAACAGCTAATCAAAACGTTTGGCCAAAAAAAAAAAAAAAAAAAAAAAATGGGCTAACTTTTTTACTAACTGTTTTTTTTTTTTTTTTTTTAAATCATTAGTGTATTTTTTCCAAAAAATTGCGTTTGAAAGACCGCTGCGCAAATACCATGTGATATAAAATATTGCAACAACCACTATTTTATTCCCTAGGGTCTCTGCTAAAAAAAATATATATCATTTTTGGGGGTTCTAAGTGATTTTCTAGCAGAAAATACAGCAACAAGTGTCAGAAAAGATTTAGTCTTTAAATGGTTAAACTGAGAACTCCTCCACAGGAGTTCAGTCTTATTGATGAGAAGAAACATTGTGAACATCAGGTTATGAGCAGTAATTCTAGGTTGAACCCCATGAATAAGTCTTGTAGTGACGAAACATGTCGGGGCGTGGCTGAGCGGCATTCATCTGCAGCGATTATCAGCGTTTAAGCCTAACAGAGAGACGGTGTAATACTTTTAAGATATCGGCGAACGAAGGAGAGGGTGAGATCAAGATCACACTGTGTTACACACCTCGGGTCCGCCGTGACCATTGGTCATATTTATGCTTTGAAGTGGATTTTGCAGTGTTGGATACTTTGGAGTGGAATTTGCTGTGGTGAACCTAGATTCATTTCTGCTGGTTTTAATCTTTTAAAATGTGAGTGAATCGGTTGAAGCTTTAATTTGTGCGTTTTAATAAATTATTTTATTGAATTACACTATTAGAGCACTTTTTCATTTACATGTTGGACAACACTGTAACACTGAGTGGGTAATACGGAGGAACCACCGATTGGCTGTTTGAGACCTTTTAAGCGCATTCGCCTGTCACGAAAGTGCAGGCATCAGGATCTGGTGAGTGAGTTTCTTATGGGAGAGGACACATTGGAGCACAGCGGTGTGGTGGAAGGTTAAGAAGAACATTTGAAAATATTTTTGAGAAGATTCACTGTCTCTTTAAAGGAGCATCACTTTAATTATTTTTCAATTGTGTTTCCGTTACTTTTGTTTGGACACTAAATGAACAGTGTGAAACCTGTAGAATATTTATTTTGGAGAAATTATTGAAATATTGTTTCACTGAGTTAAAGTTTTATTCACTTACCACGTGGGAGTGTACACATTATATTTGAATCTATGATTGTGTCACGTTTATATGTATTTTACACATGAATTATTATTTTAGATTATCTAATCCAGTGAGGACCACAGTTTGATCAATTAACATATATTCCATTTTTAAGTAGCTGCTTTAGTTTAGCCTAGATAGTATTCTTTCTGTGGCACAGTGGTTGGGGTTTGCGTTGTGGCGGTTTATCCAAATTCCTATATTTTTTTTAAAAATATATAAAGTTTGGGGGTTCTAAGCAATTTTCTAGCAAAAAATACTAATTGTTACATGTAAAAAAAAGCGCCAGAATAGGCCTGGTCTGGAAGTGTATATATACACTATATTGTTAAAAGTATTGGGACACCTTGCCTTTACACGCACATGAACTTTAATGGCATCCCAGTCTTAATCCGTAGGGTTCAATATTGAGTTGGCCCACCCTTTGCAGCTATAAGAGCTTCAATTCTTCTGGGAAGGCCGGATATTTTCCGATCGTGTGTATGCCTCATCTGACTTTTTTTTTCGAAAATTCTGACGGACCAAGAAATAGAACATGTTTTAAATATTTCCGACGGAACCAATTCCTATCGGTAAAACTGCTCGTCTGTATGCTGTTCTGACGGACCAAAAACTATGCATGCTCTGAAGCAAGTACGAGACGGCAGCTATTGGCTACTGGCTATTGAACTTCCTTTTTCCTAGTCCCGTCGTACGTGTTGTGTTGTACGCCACCGCGTTCTAGACAGTCGGACTTTGGTGTGATCGTGTGTAGGCAAGACAGTATCAGCGGAACTCCGTCAGAAAAACCTTTAGAGTTTATTCCGACGGGAAAACCGGTCGTGTGTACGCGGCATAAGTTTGGGATAGAGGAACTTGATTGGCTTGCACTTCAACCTGATAGGACACCATTGAGATGAATTTAAGTGGAGACTGCGAGCCAGGCCTTCTCCTCCACATCAGTGCCTGACCTCACAAATGTGCTGGGCAGGTGTCCCAATACTTTTGTGACAACATGGTGTATATCCATATATAATTTGTGTATATATATATATATATATATATATATATATATATATATATATATATATATATATATATATATATATATATATATATATATATATATATATATATAGTAAAAATTTTCCCAGATGCTGGTAATGGAACAATCTGTAGGTGTACTTACCTGCATTTTTATTTATTTTTTTACAAGCTTTGTGCAATAGACAATACAATCTTCAAAGGAAATAAAATGCTGGTGTGACTACTAAATAAATTTGCAGTTACTGCGCATGTGGTGGATTTTAAAAGAACAGTAAGTCCAGCACAATGGAAGAAAATTGCTCAGTTTAAGAGCAAGCATAACATATATGTATGTATGCGAGTAGAAGTCCTTTGTAAAGCAAAAAACAGCCAAAGTACACAGCTGTTACCAAAAAAAAAAACCTACCTATTTCGAACCAGTCTAAAACCACGCAGTATTTCCTCTCCGAGGTCTCTTGCTCTGATGCTCACATTCTCATACTGAAGAATTTCAGACAGAAAAGTCTCTGCATCTAGAAGTCAAACAGAAAACATTCAAGCTTACTCACTACTAGATAATAAGCATTTAAATGTCATTATATAACTAATAAATGTGCTTCCCCTTGCCCTCTATTTATCTAGGATTAAACAATTAGCATTTTTAGGACTAACTGACAAATTAGAAGCACTGGAATCTATGCTAAGTGTTAGTGCAACAGTGTAGCATGCAAAGCATATTCATGGTGTAAGCGTGGAGCGTGATCAATCACGCAGGTTCCATGCTGGAAGCCATCTTTTATACTAATCTGATTTAAAGCTATTTATGGGGATCGTATTAATCACGCTCTGCAACTGAAGGAGAAGGCTCATTATAAGCACAGAAGACAGTACGACACGGCACACGAGACAGGTGGACTACTGTATTAAGATGGAAGGGAGCTGAGCTTATGTCTTTGGTGCCATTTTCAGCAAAGTGCATGTTTTATAGAGAAGAATGGAACCACAAGTAAAAAACTCTACTGACCTACTTCATGGATTTTTATACTCTACATATCAGTGTTTCTCAACCATTATGCAAAATCTCAAAGCAAGAAAAACTGAAATGGAAGGCGCACACACCTAGTGCATTACCAAAGATAATTTAATAATAAAAATGGGTACTCACAAAATGCAACTGACAAAAAGCCATAAAAACAATGCATGGACATGCACAGAACACGGGGTACAGCTAACGCGTTTCGGCGGCGCACCCCCTTCCTCAGAGCTAGGCCAGTCTCGTACACCATGAGCAAGCACTTTTATAGGGAATGGTGGAATTGAAGATTGTGTATCAAAAAGAGCCACACCTTCAAGGGGGTGGGAAAAGGAATTTTATTTTTATATATATACACTGGGGCGGGGAGCCGCGTGACGGTAAAGCAGCGCTATATTTAGCGCTGCTTTACCGTCGTTTTCACCGCGGTTTTCGGCCGCTCGCGGTGCGGTTTTAACCCCCGCGAGCGTCCGAAAAGGGGTTAAACACCCCCCGCAGTCACCGCGGTGTCCCATTCTATTCAATGGGAAGGAGCGGTATAGGAGCAGTGAACACACCGCTCCTATCCCGCTCCAAAGATGCTGCTAGCAGGACTTTTTTTGTCATCCTGCTAGCGCACCGCTCCAGTGTGAAAGCCCGCCGGCTTTCACAATGGAGTTAAAGGGGCCGGTTTTTTTCATGCGGTGAACAGGCGCTATTTTTAGCGCTGCACCGCATGAAAAACACCCCAGTGTGAAAGGGGCCTAATGAAAAAACAACAGAATCCATATCAAAAACCTATACTCAAAAACAAAACAAAAAAACTCAATCATAAATACGCAAATAAATAAATAAATAAATAATGATAATTAATTTGAATCCATGATATATTGCACATTCAGTTATATTTAGTCAGATGAATACAAGTGTAGAAACACATAAGCAAAATGCAGGATTGATAATTGTGTCAATCCATGTCTCACCTCTACATGCCTGAAGTGGCTGCGGGGGGAGGGAATTGGGCACTCAGAGGTGTCTAAAAAAAAACACACACTAAGATCACCCGACGGGAAGCTTTAGAATTGCCAGGAACGGGAAAAAAAAACAACAGATGCTAGCAGGATCATCCCCGCTAAAGGGGCTTCTGCTGTAGTCCCCATTCCCAGTCTAAAATGTAAAAATTGTAAGTGTTGTATCAATGGGAAACCTGAGCCTGGGACAGCGCACACAACCGCCTTGATGAAATGAACATCAGAAGCCCTCCTTATGTCAGTCTCCCCATCTCGTCAGTGATTTCCCTATACATGAGAACCCCCTACTCTAGAGTCCTCTCATCACATCAGACCCCCCCCCCCCCCCCCCCCAAGTCACAGTGCCCCCAAATCACTCAGTCCCTACTTTTTAGGTCCAGCAGTGCAGCAGAGGGTGGGAGGTGAAGTAGACCTGGAGAAGATGGACTTCTGTCCTCTCCTGAATGCTGGAGGCAGACCTGCATACCACCTGCTATGGTTCAGTATCATGCATTAGCTCTGTCGTTTGACTGACAATATGAGCCACGCCAAGTAATCTCAGGAGTAAGATCATTACAGATTCTTCAGTGTAGGTGATACCTTTTCCTCCACTGTGTCCCGTCCAACTACCAGGTAAATTAAGATATGGACAGTTAGATCATGCCTAAATCTGGCTGATTTTTCACGGATCTGTTTTGGCACACAAATGTTAAAACTCCTGAATACATTTTTAGACACTCCCAGCGACCAAAAATTCTTCCCTGCTAACTACAGCTTAAGGATTAATGCGGTTTTTCGGTGTACATGCTCTGATCCCGGTATCCTTGACGGATCTTGCTGTCTATGAGTATCATCTAACTTCACTTGGACGGCTATTTCCGATTGGGAACACTGAGAGATTCTGTATAAGCGATCTGTGGATACCATTGTACCTGCTCCAATGTACCTGAGAGAATCTGTATAGCGATTTGTGGATACCATTGTACCTGCTCCAGAGACCCGTGGCTGGGAGAATAGGCCAAAAAGTTTCCTTGATCTCTATAACAGGAGATCTTGCCTTCTGGTAAGGGACAGTGTGTTTGGTGGTGGAGGTCTTATCTGATTGACCACTCTTTTCTACGGGTGCAATACATGTGTTGTCACCAACGGGACTCCTGTGTTTGCATGGACACTTTATGATCCTTCTGTTTCTATGGACATTTATGATTATGCAATTGTTTTATGGTACACATTTGTATGATTCACTTGCACGCCTCAATGTACATTAATTTCAATATTTTAACACTTTTTGTGTGTGTATATAATTGATTACACCTTTAACGAATTAATCAATTTCTGTTTTGGTGGACCTTTATATATTTTTTCACTGTTAGCCGCGCAATCATTTGGTTTTATCATGCATTACCAGCCGGGGGTCACACTCGATGCCACTTCAGTTTTACAGAACTTTTGCACAAACCAATCAATAAATAAAAAGATTTGTAAATATATAGCAGAATACATATTGGCTTAAATTGATGAAGAAATTCGATTTTAAAAATTTTTTATTGGATAAGTTTTATAGCAGAAAGTAAAAAAAAATGTTGTTTTTTTTTTTAACCGCTTCCCGACCGGCCACTGCATATATACGTCAGCAGAATGGCACGGGCAGGCAGAATCACGTACCTGTACGTGATCGTGCATGTGCCTGCCCGTGGGTCGCGCGCGCGCCGCTAGCGGCGCGCTCGCGACCCGGTCGGGAGCTCCGTGACCCCGGCCGCGGGACCAGCGGACCCGATCGCCGCTGGTATCCCGCGATCGGGTTACGGAGCGGAAGAACGGGGAGAGGTCTATGTAAACAAACCTCTCCCCGCGCTTCCTACACTGACTGTCAGTGATCGGCGGTTCCCTGTCATCGGGAACGCCGATCAATGACGTCAGACGTACAGCCACGCCCCCCTACAGTAAACACAACACAACACGTCACACTGACTCCTCCCCGCCCCCTTGTGGTTAACCCCCTAACTACAACTGTCATTTACATAGGAATCAGTGCTATTTAAATAGCACTGATTTCTGTATAAATGACAAATGTCCCAAAAATGTGTCAAAAATGTCCGATGTGTCCGCCAAAATGTCGCAGTCACAATAAAAAATCGCTGATCGCCGCCATTACTAATAAAAAAAAAAATATTAATAAAAATGCTATAAAACTATCCCCTATTTTGTAAACGCTATAACTTTTGCGCAAACTAATCAATAATCGCTAATTGCGATTTTTTTTACCAAAAATATGTAGAAGAATACGTATCGGCCTAAACTGAGGAAAAAAAAAGTTTTTTTATATATTTTTTGGGGATATTTATTATAGCAAAAAGTAAAAAATATTGCATTTTTTTTCAAAATTGTCGCTCTATTTTTGTTTATAGCGCAAAAAATAAAAACCGCAGGGGCGATCAAATACCACCAAAAGAAAGCTCTATTTGTGGGGAAAAAAAGGACGCCAATTTTGTTTTGGAGCCACGTCGCATGACCGCGCAATTGTTAGTTAAAGCGACGCAGTGCCGAATTGCAAAAAGGGGCCTGGTCCTTTGGCTGCCAATTGGTCCGGGGCTGAAGTGGTTAATCGTCAATCATTTTGTTTATTGCACAAAAAAAAAAAAAGCAGGAGGTGATCACAGTACAGCGTTGCAAGACCACGCAATTTTTCAGTTAACCACTTGCCACCCGCCATATAGCAATATGACGTCGGCAAAGTGGTTGCGAAAACCTGACCGGGCGTCATATGACGGTGCCAGGATATCAAGCCGCTGCGCGCCCCTGGCAGCGCGCATTACGGCGATCGTTGTTGCGGTGTGTCAGACTGACACACCGCAACTCCGATCTAGGTAAAGAGTCTCTCACAGAGACTCTTTACCATGTGATCAGCTGTGTCCAATCACGGCGGATCACGATGTAAACAGGAAGAGCCATTGATCGGCTTTGCACTTGCGTCTGTCAGACGTGAGTAGGAGAGCCGATCGGCTGTTCTCCTGACAGGGGAGGGTCTGCAGTGATTGATTATCAGCGCAGCACCCCCTCAGATGTCCGACCGGACCACCAGGGCTGGCCGCCACCACACTGGATCACCAGGTATGCCACCCTAGACCACCAGGCAGCTGCCAATCAGTGCCATTGAAAAATGCCTGCCACTGATGCCTATCAGTGAAATCCAGTGCCAGTCATCAGTGCCCATCAATGCCGCCAATCAGTGGCACCCATAAGTACCCATCAGTGCAGCCTTTCAGTGCCACCTTATCAGTGAAGGAGAAAACTTACTTATTTACAAAATTTTATAACAAAAACAAAGAAAACCTTTTTTTTTTTTTAAAATTTCGGCCTTTTTTTATTCGTTTAGCAAAAAATAAAAACCGCAGAGGTGATCAAATACCACCAAAAGAAACCTCTATTTGTGGGAACAAAATTATAAAAATTTAGTTTGGGTACAGTGTTGCATGACCGCACAATTGTCATTCAAAGTACGACAGCGCTGAAAATTGGATGGGGCAGGAAGGGGGGAAAGTGCCTGGTATTGAGGTGGTTAAAATAACGCAGTGCCGTGGTCATGAAAAGGGGGGGGGGGGGGGAATCTTTTGGAGGTCATGTCCATGTAAAAAATGTGCACTAACAGCACATGCAAGCATTATGATCGTGTACTGACACGCTGACTATACTAGGACATAGAATGAGAAGCCTGTGACTAGGAGGAGTGATGTGCGGTCAGGGAGAGGCTAGTTCTCAGTCACCTGTCAGAAGGATGACAACGTCCCGCGGAATGTCCGAGTTCATCTTCTCCGGAGACACGCCGTTTCCAGACACAGTACAGAGAACCGGCTGAGGGGCGGGGGTAGAGGTCATGTGACCCCGGGCACTCAGGAAACCCCGGAGGGGAGGTGGCGGGCTCTGTGAGGTGATGGAAGGTGGCGGGCTCTGTGTGAGGTGATGGAAGGTGGCGGGCTCTGTGAGGTGCAGGTGTAGCCGGGGAGTTCTCAGTCGGACGAGGAAGTTTGGGGTTTGTGTAGCGTTCTCAGTCCCGCTATAGAGGTAGCACAGAAGATTAGAGAAGGAGATGTAAGGTGAAAGTGGAGACCTGCGATTCACAGATGACGGTTCTGTGCGGAATGTGTGCAAAATTGCGTTTTTTCCCACAAAACGCTGGCCGTTTGCAGATACGCGGGGGCATTGCGAAGGCCGAGGGGCACACTTGATGCCACTTCAGTCTTACAGAACAGCACGACAATATAAATCACATTATTTTTAGCGGTACCCATTCACGTCAGCGCTATTTTGGAAAAGGTTCAGGTGCTACTTTGGTGCACGATTTTGGCCTCATAGATAGGGTTGCCACCTCATCCCTTTAATCGCCTGAGATCCGCGCTATAGCCGAATGACGGCTACAGCGCAAATCTAAATTGCCGGGACGACGTCCTATGATGTCGTCCCCAGCACTAGCGGCCTGCGCGCCCCCTATGATCAGCGAGTCTGTGAGACACTCGCTGGATCACAGATCCGAGTAAGGGGTTGATCCCGACCCCTTACCACGTGATCAGCTGTCAGCCAATGACAGCTGATCATGTGATATCAACAGAGCCAGTAATCGGCTATTTTTCCTCCTCGCGCTGAAAGCGCGAGGAGAAAAAAAAAAGCCGATCACCGGCGGCAGTGAGAGGGACATTAGTCCCGATCACTGCGATGTGCCGCCTACCAGTGCCCACCAGCTCCACCTGTCAGTGCCCACAATAAGTGCCTGAACAGTGCTGCACATCAGTGCCATCTTATCTGTGCCCATCAGTACTGACTTATCTGTCCCCATCAGTGCAGCCTATCAGTGCCCACTAGAGCCGCCTCATCAGCGCATATCAATGAAGCAGAAAAATTACCTGTTTGCAAAATTTTAGGGCCAGTTCACACCGCATGCAGTCCAGTGCGTTTTTTTTCTGCATCAAAAATGCATGGAAAGTAGGTTATATGGTTTTCAATGGCATAGTTCACACCAGTACAGTCAGTTCCAGTGCGTTCCAGTTCCAGAAAAAAAAGTAGAACATGCTGCATTTTTTCTGCACTGCACTGGACTGTACTGGAACACTGTAAAACGCATCAAAAATGCACCAAAAAACGCACTGCAACACGCTTGTCCTTATTTAAAGGCTAAGAAAAAAGAGGGGGAAAAAAAGCACTGAACAGCATCAAAAACGCACCAAAAATGCATTTAAAACGCACTGGAACGCATGAAAAACATGCATGCAGAAAAGCACCTGGAACGCATCCGGACTGCGTTTCTATGGTGTGAACTGGCCCTTATAACAAACTATTAAACATGATTATTTTTTTTTTTCAAAATTTTCCAAATTTTTTTGATTGTTTAGCAAAAAATAAAAACCCCAGCTGTGATTAAATACCACCAAAAGAAAGCTCTATTTGTGGGAAAAGAATGATACAAATTTCATTTGGGTACAGTGTTATATGACTGCGCAATTGTCATTCAAAGTGCGTCAGTGCCGAAAGCTGAAAATTGGTCTGGGCAGGAGGGGGGTTTAAGTGCCCAGTAAGCAAGTGGTTAAACCCGAATACATATGAATTACATAGGTTCTGAGGCTAATTTAATTCACATAAGGCACCAAGTGAATTTAATTACCACCTTAACCAGTTCCATACCGAGCCATAGTAATATAACTTTTTCAAAATCGTTAAGCTGGAATATTTTCCCAAATAATAAATACGTGTATGGTACCATCATCCCAAATTTAGTTAAAAAATTGAAATATTGGAGATACGGGACTATCAAAGGTACAAGACTGCGGAAACATTTGAGTATAGTAAAACAAATACACTTTTATTGAAAAATAAATACTATATAAAAAATGATGAGTTTGTGCACAGCAATATACATATTATGATTCAGAGGTTATGCATACAATCTCCAAAAAACAAAAATAGTGGTATACTCTAAGTGCACAAGTCATTATACTTGTGCATTCATTCTCGACATGTTTCGCCAATGTGGCTTCTTCAGGAGGTACAAGTTTTTCAATAAAAGTGTATTTGTTTTACTATACTCAAATGTTTCCGCAGTCTTGTACCTTTGATAGTCCCGTATCTCCAATATTTCTATTTCATAGTAATATAACGTCGGCAGGAACCCTCTCTCCCTCCGGGTGGGTGTCATATGACATCCCCCAGAGGCCCGTGGCGATCGGGGACTAGGCATGTCCCTCGGACACAGCCCATCCCCGATCAGGGTAAAGAGCCAATGAAATGGACACAGACGGTCACGTGGTAAAGAGCCAATCACAGCCGGTCACTTTAAAGCAGATTGGCGTGCATGCCGCTCGTGCGCGCCCCCTGGGACGAGGCTCGTCCCTTGGACAAAGCCCAGCCCCAATTAGGGTAAAGAGCCAATTAAATTGGCTCTTTACCATGTGACCGGCTGTGTCCAATCACAGCCGGTCACAAGTGTCAACAAACCGAGTGTAACGGCTGTTGCTGGGTTCTCCTCACACACCGATCCAGTATGAGAAGGAGAAATCGCAACAGTGAGTTACAGTGTTACTAAATATTCTGTGTGCCCAGATCCCCCCCCCCCCTCGAATAAAGAGTACCTGTCACCCCCATCAGGAGTACCTGTTACCCCCATCAGGAGTACCTGAGAACCTGTCACCCCCATCAGGAGTACCCGTCACCCCCATCAGGAGTACCCGTCACCTCCATCATGAGTACCCGTCACCCCCATCAGGAGTACCTGAGCACCCGTCACCCCCATCAGGAGTACCCGTCACCCCCATCAGGAGTAACCGTCACCTCGATCAGGAGTACCTGTCACCATGTCTGAGTACCTGTCCCGTGAGCCCAGCAGTGCCTGACGTGCAGCCAATTTCTAGCTGACGTACAGCCCATTAGTCCTTGTCGTGCAGCCCTGTCATACAGCCACCATGTCCAGAAGAGTATACACCCCAGAAGAGGCATACCAAATGCTAAGCCTGACCGATGAGAGCAGTGGGGAGCTCTCACTGTCTCAGTACAGTTCTGATTCCAGTTTCCGATTCTGGTTTGCAATACAAGCCCCCTGAAGGTAGTACATCCACATTGGAGGAGGAAGTAGTCCATCCAAAAAGAAGATGGTCTGAACTCCAGCGCCAGACACCCCAATTTCCAATCAGTAAATGCCAATGGCACTAGACCCCAGGAGGAGAGGCCCAGTACAAGCGCTGCTAGACCCCAGGAGGAAAGGCCCAGTACAAGCGCTGGGATTCCACGCTAAAGAAGTAGGTTCCAAACCCATCTTCCGGATGCCTTGGCCAACCCATTGTGGCTGCCTTCTAGCACAGGATCAGACACAACCCCCCCTTTCACAGCACAGCCAGGCCAACACCGAAGGTTTCTCTGAAATCAATTTTTTTTATTTATTTTTTCCCTGATGAGTTACTTCAAAGCATCATGGACCAAACAAATCTTTTTGCCCCTCAGTACAAACCACTCCAACTCATGCTATACCCGCCCTTTTGAATGGAGACCCCTAACAGTGGAGGAGCTTAGATTGTTTTTAGGCCTTACGCTCAACATGGGGCTTACAAGAAAAATGAACTGCATGGATATTGGTCTACCAACCCCATCCACCATATGCCAATTTTTTCAGCTGTGTTGTCCAGGTCCCTCTATGACATGATAATACGGTTTCTGCATTTCAGTGATAACTCGCAGTTGTATAAAATTCGCCCCTAATTTATTTTTTTAATAAGAAGTTTGTCGAACTTTACATCCCTGACCAGAACATCTCTGTGGACGAATCCCTGGTCCATTTCACAGGCCAGCTGGGAATCAAGCAGTATATCCCCAGTAAGAGGGCGAGGTACGGATTGAAACTAAACAAGCTCTGTGAAAACTCCTCTGGATATGTGAATGCCTTTCGTGTGTACGAAGGCAAAGACTCCCAGCTCCAGCCCCCTGAGTGTCCAACATACATGGGAATAAGCGGGAAAATTGTATGGGAGTTGGCATTCCCACTCCTCCAAAAGGAGTATCATATTTACATGGACAACTACTACACCAGTTTGCCCCTTTTTCACCAACTATACCTGAAGAAAACTTTGGCCTGTGGTACTGCAAGAAAAAACAGGAAAGGCTTCCCACAGTGTCTAGTCACCACAAGGCTACAAAGGGGGGAATCGGCAAGCCTGAGGAATGGGGAAGTGTTGGCTATGAAGTGGAGAGATAAGAAAGATGTTTACATCATGTCCACCATCCACGATGACACCTCGGTGGAACTTCCAAGAAAACGCGGTACCGTTCAAAAGCCTTGCTGTATCAATACAATAAGTTCATGGGGGGGTGGATTTAAACGATCAAATGCTGCAGCCCTATCTTTCAACACGAAAGTACCTCTTCTGGTACAAAAAAGCCGGAATATACTTCTTCCATTTGGCCATTTATAATGCGTACTTATCAAAAATCAATGGAAATACCCAATATAATAATACGCTTTATCAAAATTTTGTGTCAGCAGACTGCATGAGCGCCATTTTCCTGACCATATTCCCCCATCAGCAACCGGAAGAAGACGCCAAAAAAATGTCGGGTGTGCCGCAAAAGAGGAGTTAGGAAAGACACCAGTTTCCATTGTCCCCAGTGTCCCTCTCAACATGGCCTATGCATCAGAGAATGCTTCAGGCGCTATCACACTCTAGTAAACTTTTAGCCCAAATTTCTAATAGACTGCCATCTCCCCGGTTTCAATTTCTATGCTGATTATTTCCCTGCTGCCTCAACCAACCAACCTAGTGCCTCAACTCAACTGACCCTGGCCTGTTTATCCACCATGTTTCTGCCTTTCACGTGAACTGACCCTGGACTATCGACTATGCCTCTGCCTACCGTCTATTTCTGCCTTTTACCTGCACTGACCTCGGCCCGTTGACCATGTTTTTGCCTGGGCCTTGGACTGATATTTCACACTGCTACGCAGGGGTCTCACATATGTGAGGGGTTCCAGAATAGTGTTTTGAGTTGAGAAAACTGTTTTTGGTTTTCTCTTTGTTTTGTAATTCCCAGAACAGGGTCTGATTGCTCGGAGGCTTCAAAACAATTTGGGTGGGAGCCTCTACCCCTGTCCCCATTGTTTCCTGACCGAGGCCCTAAACTTGATGGTCCTGCCTGCTGCCTGGACCAATACTTTGGCTGTGCTAACAATAACTCTACCTGCACTGACCCAGGACTTTTCATGGACCATGTGCCTGTTGCCTGGACCAATACTTTGGCTGCACTAACCATATCTCTGCCTGCTGCCTGTACTGGACAGTATTTCTGCCTGCTGCATGGACGATCATTTTGCTGCTGCTGACCACATCCCTGCCTGCTACCTGGACCGATGCTCTCCTCTGTGGACCACTGCACTACTAAAACCGCAGGTAATCTTTTGTTTACTCTTTGCTCAGAAGAATGTATTTTGGTTTGTAATTGGTATGTACAGTACATGCTATGGGTTATAAATATGAAGGGCTTTCAACAATGTGATAGGTTGGCAGGAATTTGTGTGTGCAATTTATGCTCCTAGAACACCTGGAGGTGCTACTTGGATGTTGGACCTCTGTATGTGGCCAGGCTTTGTAAAAGTCTCACACATGTGGTATCGCCATACTCAGGAGGAGTAGCAGAATGTATTTTGGGGTGTCATTTTTGCTATGTACATGCTGTGTGTTAGAAATATCTTATCTTATAAATGGACAACTTTGTGTAAAAAAAAAAAAAAAGAATGCGTTTTTTTTTTTTTTTCCACATTTTCCAAAAACTTCTGGAAAAAAAAAATGAACCATTCAAAAGACTCATTATGCCTCATATATTATATATTGGGGTGTTAGCTTTCCAAAATGGGGTCATTTTGTGGGTGTTTTGATTGTCCTGGTGCTCTAGGGTCTTCAAAAGTGTAATAGGTAGTTGAGAAATGAGATGTGTAATTTATGCTTGTAGAACACCTGAAGGTGCTACATCAATGTTGGGCCTCTGTATGTGGCCAGGCTATGTAAAGGTCTCACACATGTGGTATTGCCATACTCAGGAGGAGTGACAGAATGTATTTTGGGGTCTCATTTTTGCTATGTGTTAGAAATATCTTTATAAATGGACAACTTTGTGTAAAAAAAATAAAAAAATGCGTTTTCATTTTTTTCCCCACATTTTCCAAAAACTTCTGGAAAAAAATGAACCGTTCAAAAGATTCATTATACCTCATAGATTATACGTTGGGGTGTTAGATTTCCAAAATGCGGTAATTTTGTGGGCGTTTCAATTGTCCTGGTGCTCCAGGGCCTTCAAAAGTGTGATAGGTTGTCATTAAATGAGATGTGTAATTTCTGCTCCTAGAACGCCTGGAGGTGCTACTTGCATGTTGGGCCTCAGTATGTAAACAGGCTGTGTAAAAGTCTCACACATGTGGTATCACTATACTCAGGAGGAGCAGCAGGATGTATTTTGGGGTGTCATTGTAAGTATGCATGTTCTGTGTGAGAGAACTAACTTGTTATTATGACAATTTTGTATATATAAAAAAAAAAAAAATCTTACTTTTCCCAAGAATTGTGGAAAAAAATTACAACTTCCAAAAATTCACCATGCCTCTTACTAAATACCTTGGAATGTCTACTTTCCAAAAAGGGGTCATTTTGGGGGTATTTGTACTTTGTTCGCTTGTTAGGGTCTCAAGAAATGAGATGGGTGTGATCAGATGTGATCAATTTTCAATGATTTGCACCATAGCTTGTAGACTCTATGGGCTCTTTCACACGGATGTGTCCGTGTACCGAGCCCGCTCTGCTCAGCGGGGGATCGCTCCATTGATCCCCCGCTGAGCAGGAAGATGACAGGTCTGTCTCTGCACTCTGTGCAGGGACGGAGCTGTTAGAGCGCCGCTCTCCCCTATGGGGGATCGGATGACGACGGACCGTAGATACCGTAAACGGATGGAAAAACAGGGTTTTACTCCGTCACACTTTTTCGGATCGGAGCGGGTCGGATGTCACCGCTGACATCAGACGCTCCATAGAGGTCTATGGAGTGTCCGTTCAGGTCCGCTTAAAAAACTGACAGGCGGACCTGAACGGACCGTCTGTGTGAAAGGGGCCTATAACTTTCACAGAGACCAAATAATATACACTAATTTGGGTTATTTTTACTAAAGATATGTAGCCGTATACATTTTGGCCCAACTGTATGAAGAAAAATGATTTCTTTGCAAAATTTTAAGATAGAAACTAAAAATAAATGTGTTTTTTTTTATTTTATTTTTCTCAATTGTTTTTGCTTATATTGCAAAAAAGGAAAAACCCAGCAGTGGTTAAATACCAACAAAAGAAAGCTCTGTTTGTGAGAACAAAATGATAAAAATTTGGTTTGAATACAATGTAGCATGACTGAGTAATTGTCTTTCAAAGTGTGAGAGCGCTGAAAATTGGTCTGGGCAGGAAGGGTGTATAAATGCCCTCTATTGAAGCGGTTAAAGTGATTATAAAGGATAGTTTTTTTATTTTTAAAAACAAACATATCATACTTACCTCCATTGTGCAGCTCGTTTTGCACAGAGTGGCCCCGAATATTGTCTTCTGGGGTCCCCCAGCGGCTCTCGCGACTCCTCCTCCGCATCAGATAACCCCCCTAGAAGAGGCACTCTCCCGGGGGGGTTACCCTGTTGGCACGCTCCCGAGTCCAGCATTTGCGTCCACAGACACGAATGCCAGACTCGGCCCTGCCCCCTGCGTTATTTGATTAGTTGACAGCAGCGGGAGCCAATGGCTGCACTGTTATCAATCTATCCAATCAAGAGCCAGAACTCTGTAGAAAGAGGGACAGAGCGTCCCCGCCGAGGAGATGAAGGGGCTCAGGTAAGTAAAACTGGGGGGCCGGTGACTGCCAGCTGTTTATTCACTTTAATGCATGGGATGCATTAAGGTGAAAAAACACAAGGGTTTTACAACCCCTTTAATCGGCCACAGAACCTGTGTAATTAATATGTGTTTGGTTTTAACCACTTAAAGAGGAGTTCCGCCTGCAACAAAAAAAATATGTAAAAGTCAGCAGCTACAAATACTGACTTTACTGACTGCTGACTTTGTAAGGACACTCCACCTGTCCAGGGCGCCCGCGATGTCCTCACCTGAAGCCGACCCTTCCCTCGGCTCCCGGGTGGAGGCGCCGGCATCTTCAGTAAGGGAATCAGGAAGTGAAGCCTTGCGGCTTCATAGACTGGGTCCCTACTGCGCATGCACGAGTCGCACTGCCTGTTCCGAATGGTCCCTGCTGTCTTCTGGGACCTGTGTGTCTCCCGAAAGACAAGGGGAGAGGAGGGGCCGGACTTGGCGTAGTTCGCCACGGATTCTGCGGTGCTCTTTCGCCTGAAGTGGAAGCAAATATCTTTATTAGACAGGCATCTGCTCCCTCTGAAAGCTGCCAAATGTGACACCAGAGGGGGGGAGGAAACAGATCAGCGAAAGTTCCATTTCTGGATGGAACTCCGCTTTAAGGACTGGGCCTATTTTTCAGACTCAGTGTTTACAAGTTAAAATCATTTTTTTTGCTAGAAAATTACTTAGAACTCTGTTTATCAGCGCAGCACCCCCCCCCCCCCCCCGGATGCCCACACTGGACCACCAGGGAAGCCGCCAGGACCACCATGGAAGCCCCCAGCATGTGGATGGCCAGGTATGCACCCCATGGCCATCCACATATAAAAAAAATGTCCAAGACATGCCAATCAGTGCCCGGCAATGAAGGAGTGACCCTGTGATCCTTAATTCCACTGCATGCGGACATAATGTGCCCCATCCGGACAGAGCCCTGTGTCTAACTGCAATAGGACAGCAATTGCTACCTGCATACAAGTCTTGAAAACCCTAGGTGGATGAGGCAGCGGAGACGGCAAAAGTGGTGAGATACAAGTGTTCCCTGTGTATTGAAATAGGATGTCACTTGAGGCTTACGTGCTGTGAACCAGAACGTCCCATTTCCCACCCCAACTGCAAGTTGTCTCCACTATTTCCACCCCATCCCCATGCATGATGGACTTTATCTCTGGAACTAATATCAGGGTCATCACACTATATGTGAGCCACCACTAGCCAATATGATTGTTGTCATCCTAATCAACTTGGTATGACACTTGAATCTAGTTTCAGGATTACATTTTTTTTTTTTTTAAATAACGAACATATCATCCTTAACTCCACTGTGCAGTTCGTTTTGCACAGAGTGGCCCCGATCCTCGTCTTCTGGGGCCCCCCAATGACGCCGTGAAAATTGTCAGTTAAAGCGACGCAGTGCCGAATCGCAAAAAGTGGTCTGGTCTTAAGCCAGCAAAATGGTCAGGTCTAAAACTGGTTAAAGGTTTGTTGTGTTTTTTTTTTTTTAAATAACAAACATGTCATACTTACCTCCACTATGCTGCTTGTTTTGCACACAGTGACCCCGAACCTGGTCTTCTGGGGTCTCTCATTGGCGCTCTCCCCGGGGGGTTACCTCCCGAGTCCAGCATTCGGCGTCCATTGAGGCCGAATGCAGGACTCGGCCCCGCCCCCCCCAGCGCCCGCATCATTGGATTTGATTGACAGCAGCGGGAACTAATGGCTGCGCTGCTATCAGTCTATCCAATCGAGAGCCGAGAACCCTGGGCAGAGAGACAGCATGTCCCCGTGGGACAAGTTTGAGTGTTCAGGTAAGTAAAACGAGGGGGCTGGGGGGCCTGTCACTGACAGGTGTTTTTTTCACCTTAACCACTTCAGCACCGGGCCATTTTACACCCTCCCTTACCAGAGCACTTTTTGCGATTCGGCACTGCGTCGCTTTAACTAACAATTGCGCGGTCGTGCAACGTTACACCCAAACAAAATTGACGTCCTTTTTTTCCCACAAATAGAGCTTTCTTTTGGTGGTATTTGATCGCCCCTGCGGTTTTTATTTTTTGCGCTATAAATAAAAGAAGAGCGACATATTTGAAAAAAAACACAATATTTTTTACTTTTTGCTATAATAAATATCCCATTTTTTTTTTAAAAAAACTCAGTTTAGGCCGATACGTATTCTTCTACATATTTTTGGTAAAGAAAATCGCAATAAGCGTATATTGATCGGTTTGCTCAAAAGTTATAGTGTCTACAAAATAGGGGATAGATTTATTGCATTTTTTTTTTTTTTTTTTTTTTTACTAGTAATGGCGGCGATCTGCGTTTTTTTTTTTCGTTACTGCGACATTGCGGCGGACACTTCGGACACTTTTGACACATTTTTGGAACCATTCACATTTACACAGCGATCGTTGCTATAAAATTGCATTGATTACTGTGTAAATGTGACTGGCAGGGAAGGGGTTAACACTAGGGGGCGCTGCAGGGGTTAATGTGTTCCCTATAGGAGTGATTCTAACTGTGGGGGGAGGGGACTCACAAGGGGAGGAGACCGATCAGTGATCCTCCGTACTGGGATCACATGATCGGTCTCCTCTCCGCTGACAGGACGTGGAGCTGTCCCGCACGGTCCGGTTGTTTTAACGGGCAATCGCGGGTGCCCGGCGGACATCGCGGCCGCCGGGCACTCGCACCGGGTCCCGAGCGATGCCGCGGGCGTGCGTGTGCGCCCCCCAGGCGGCCGGGAATGAGAGGACGTCATATGACGCCCACCCATGATGGCAGATCCACCTTGTGGGCGTCATATGTACATGGGCGGGTAGGGAAGTGGTTAAAGTGGAGTTCCACCCGAATTTTTTTTTTAATTTTATGTAAAAAAAAAAATTGGGAGAAAAATTTTTTTTTTTACTCACCTCTAAATGCCTGTTACTAGGGGGTCCCTCGTAGTCTGCCTCCTTCAGCGCCTGGGCTCTTGAGGTCACTTCCCTCGGCGTAGGAATGGATATCGGCTCTGCCCCCTCTCTCTTGTCAAACATCTGGGACACGTCACAGGTCCCAGATGATTGCGCGGCCAATCACGGCACGCAGCACCGCTCGCGCAATGCCCAGAGTTACAATGCCAGCGCCGCCGTGCGGACGGGGAGATGAGCGGGGCTTCGATCCCCCACATTGCTGGACCCTGGGACAGGTAAGCGTCCGATTATTAAAAGTCAGCAGCTGCAGTATTTGTACAACCATCCCCTTTAATGCATAGGATGCATTAAGCTGAAAAAAACACGAACCTTTACAACCCCTTTAATGCGTAGGATTTGTTAACAGTTCCCTATACAAGATTATTCATGGACTTTATCCGTTTGATACCATTCTGTAGATACACACATTATAGCAGTGGATCCTAGGAATTGCATTAACTCATTAGTACTTCAACTAATCTGCAAGTGATTGCTAAATAATACCTAGATCTGCACGGTGTGATTGCTGGATTGTATGGATGTGTGTGCAGCTGCAATGTGCCCCAAGTTGTTGTCTTTTTAACTGTGTTGTGGAGGAGTTTTTTCACTTAGAATCTCTGTGTAATTTTTTTTGGTGCATTTTTCCATAATAAACATAATTTTTATTCAACCGTAGGTGCTCTGCAGTGGTGACCTTCTTGGTAGGAACTCCTTGTGTTTTTCCTCCTTTTGTCCAGCTAGGTGGTCGACTGCCTATGCATCTCCTCTAGCCTTGTGAGCACCTCCAGTGGCTGTGATTTTCTATCATCAGCGGGAATGGGACACCTGTGCAGATTTTACATTTGAACTGTACTTAATGCGAGTTCTAAAATTTTTAATAAACTGCCCACTAGATGGCGCTTTTCCTTTTCTATACATACACACTAGGGATGGTCCCGATGTTCGAGTGGAGTGTAAGTTCGACTCGAACATCGGGTGTTCGCTGAATAGCGAAAAATTTGGGTGTTCGCGCCAAATTCGAAAGCAGTGGAACACCCTTTAAAAGTCTATGGGAGAAATCAAAAGGGCTAATTTTAAAGGCTTATATGCATGGTATTGTCATAAAAAGTGTTTGGGGACCTGGGTCCTGCCCCAGGGGACATTTATCAATGCAAAAAAAAGATTTAAAAACAGACGTTTTTTCGGGAGCAGTGATTTTAATAACAATAAAAGTGTAATATTCCTTTAAATTTCGTACCTGGGGGGTGTCTATAGTATGCCTGTAAAGTGGCGCATGTTTCCCGTGTTTACAACAGTCCGAGAGCAAAATTACATTTCTAAAGGAAAAAAGTAATTTAAAAGTACTCGCAGCTACAATGAATCGTCGGTCCCGGCAATGCACATAAAAGTTCATTGATAAAAATGGCATGGGATTCCGCCACAGGGGAACCCCGAACCAAAATTGTAAAAAAAAATGCGTGGGGGGCCCCCCAAAATCCATACCAGGTCCTTATCCGAGCACGCAACCTGGCAGGCCACAGGAAAAGAGGGGGGGGACGAGAGAGCGCCCCCCCCCTTCTGAACTGTACCAGGCCACATGCCCTCAACATTGGGAGGGTGCTTTGGGGTAGCCCCCCTAAGCACCTTGTCCCCATGTTGATGGGGAGAAGGGCCTCATCCCCACAACCCTTGCCTGGTGGTTGTGGGGGTCTGCGGGCGGGGGGGCTTATCGGAATCTGGAAGCCCCCTTTAACAAGGGGACCCCAAGATCCTGCCCCCCCCTGTGTGAAATGGTAACGGAGTACAAATGTACCCCTACCACCATTTCACAATAAATATGTGAAAATGGTAAAAAATTACAATACACGCCTTGAAACAAGTCCTATAATAAAAAAATAAAACTGTCCCATGAAGTCCATTCATTCAGCCGCCTCCATGAAAGGCACCCGCCGTAATCACGGGCCTCTCAGGTGACAGTTCTTTTACAACTGAGGGCGGGGCCACATGATGACATTGCCGGGTGACCCCGCCCCCCTCTGACGCACTGGGACATCCCTATGGCTTTCCCGTAGCGTCAGAGGGGGCGGGGTCACTTGGTTACGTAACTGGGTGAACTGCCCCCCCCCCTGACACTATGGGAAAGCCATAGGGATGTCCCAGTGCGTCAGAGGTAGCGGGGTCACCCGGTGATGTAATTGTGTGGCCCCGCCCTCAGTTATAAAAGAACTGACACCTGAGAGGCCCGTGATTATGGATCGTAGCGGGATTCCACCCTAAAGTGGACCTTCCGCTTTTCGGAACCCTCCCCCCTCTGGTGTCACATTTGGCACCTTTCAGGGGGGAGGGGGTGCAGATACCTGTCTAATACAGGTATTTACACCCATTTCCAGGCATAGACTCCTATGGGAGTCTATGCCTCTTTCTGTCCCTCCGCGCTGTCTGCTGGGACACACACGGGTCCCAGAGACAGCGTGGACGATTCTCATTGCACTGCGCGACTCGCGCATTCGCTGTGGGGAACCGGGAAGTGAAGCCGCAACGCTTCACTTCCTGATTCCCTCAACGAGAATGACGCTGGAAGCAGCAGAGAGCCGAGCGATTGATCGGCCTCTGCTGCCGATATGGCGGGACCCTGGAAGAGGTAAGTGTCCATTTATTAAAAGTCAGCAGCTGCAGTATTTGTAGCTGCTGGCTTTAAAAAAAAAAAATTCAGGTGCAATCCCTCTTTAAGACAATAACTTGCATATAAGCCTTTAAAATTAGCACTTTTGATTTTTCATGTTCGTGTCCCCATAGACTTTAACGGTGTTCACGAGTTAGGACAAATTTTTTGCCTGTTCGCATGTTCTGCTGCGAACTGAACTAGGGGGTGTTCGGCTCATCCCTAATACACACACACACACACACACACACACACATAGGAGCTGTGGGGGAAATCGCATGTGATTCTTTGCAGTGCGATTTAAGCCCATTCATTTTCTATTGACGCAAATCGCACCGCAAGTATTGGTTTTCGGTATCGGGAACATTTTCACAAGTATTTGTAAAAATTCTCGGTACCAGCAGCGATATCGGTGCATCCCTACTTTTCACCTAGTATATTGAATGTTCACTTTGTGAATGTTAGTAACTAAATTTAATCTATGTTCATTTTGAATACCCAGTCACATGTAAGGGAATGTAACTACTTCCCACCCAGGTCAATTCTGGCATTTCTCTCCTACATGTAAAAAATCATTGTTTTGGTAGCAAATTATTCAGAACCCCCAACATTGTACATTGTGAATATTATATTGAGAATAAAATGGTGGGTGTTTGTTTTGTTTTTTTATATGTCACATATTTGCGGATCAATTTTTCAATAGCAATGATTTTGGGAAAAATATACTTTAATGTATTTTAATACAGAAAAACACAATATATAACCCAATTTTTTTTGTATGATATACAAAGATAATATTATGCCGAGTAAATAGATACCTAACATGTCACACTTTAAAATTGCGCAGGTCTAGCACTAGAATTATTGCTCTCATAACGTTTGCAGCGATACCTCACATGTGGTGCAAACACTGTTTACATATGTGGGCGTGACCTAAGTATGCATTAACTTCTGTGCATGAGGGGACGGGAACACTTTTAAAAAAAACATTTATTATTATTATTTATTTTAACTTTTTTTACACTGTCCCTTTTATTTATTAGATTTTCTTTTTAATCATTTTTATTCCTATCACAAGAAATGTAAACATCCCTTGTGATAGAAGTAAGGCATGACAAGTCCTCCTTATGAAGACATCTGGGGTCTATAAGATCCCAGATATCTCATCTATCCTGGAAAGCATGAGATCAAAGGGGAAAAAAAAAACATTGATCTCAGGTTTCCAGCAAAAAAAAGTGTTTACATCTGCCAGAGCTGGAAGGGACGTCATGAAGTCCCTTCCGTTATTCCAGAATCATAGAGATGGCTGGGGACCATCCGGTTCATGGCCAGCTCTACGGTAACCTGGTGGCACTGCCGGATCAGATCCCAGGCTCCCTAATTGCACGGGGGAGCCTGGAGATGCAGCGGGAGGACATCCCCTCCCACTGCCTGTAAACCAATCCAGCAGCTAATGAGAAGCTAGGATTGCTTTTACATTGTAGGGAACCGCTGGCTAAAAAAAAAGATATCGGGATGATGCCTGTAGCTGCAGACATCATCACAATATCTTGACTCGTATGATGTCCTATGGGAGGGAAGCGGTTATAAAAAAAAAAAAAACTAACACAAGACTGAGTATGCAAAGTGAACACAGCTTTATCTTATTAATTACCATTCACTTTGCTGAGTGCTAAGTGAATAACTAGATTCGTAAATACCCCACGGTCTTTCTCCAACCTAAGTTTTAGGAAGCCACCCAAGAGCAATATGTTCCTTTCTGTTCTTGACTAGAACATTTGCTAAAGAACAGTTTATATAGTAAGTTGTATTTTCCATGGCTGAACTGCCATAAGGATGATCACAATATCAGTGATGCTGCACCACCTATATTTCTGTATTGCATGCTCCTTTCCAAATGTTTTTCTAGCAAATCTGTTCACAAATAACTGAAAATCTGCACAACTAGATGTTCTGTGTATGGTTTACTGTCTTGCCATACAATTCAGTATTAAAAACAACATCAGAATTAGGGCTGCAACTAACGATTATTTTCATAATCGATTAGTTGGCCGATTATTGTTTCGATTAATCGATTTAATCGGTTAATAACCTTAAAAAAAAAAAGTGTGGTGTATAATTTAGTTAATATGTAAAGTTTTAAAAAAAGGCAAATGTATTCTTAAATATCTCTATGCAGTGATAAATATAAACAACCAACTATATGGTTAGGGAGCAAAATATCGAATCCACTCTGAGAATAACAGACAGAAGAGATATACTGTATACACTAGAGGAGATATACTGTATATACTATTAGAAGAGACATATACTGTTTTTTGGCCAATTACTTGTTGGGCAGATTAAAAAACACAAATTGCTGCAAAAACGCATTAAATGCTTTTCTGCAGCTTCTCCATTGAAGTATATTGAACCACAAAAACACAGTTTTGCGTTAAAAAAAGTCCCTGACCCTTTCCAAATTACGCAGAGGCTGAAAAAAGCATAGATGTGAATGTGTCCCATAGGAAACCATGTAAATGTACTGTATTACGTTTCAGCAAAAAGCACCAAAAACACAAGATGTGAACCAGGTCTAAGACGTTTAGTAACATAATGGGGTTAAAAAAAAAGACTAAAATGAGCCCTTTATAGTACAAAAAAAAAAAAAGCAGATAATCACTACTGTAAGGGGTTAATTTTTTTTACCGTAGAACTGTGAAAGTAATATTTACAGTAGCAATTATTTGCTCTTTTTGTACTATATAAAGGGCCCATTTTAGTTTTTTTTTTTTAACCCCATTATGTTACTGGCCGATTAATCGATTATGAAAATAGTAATCGATTAATTTCATAATCGATTAGTTGTCGATTAATCGATTAGTTGTTTCAGCCCTAGTCAGAATAAGTATTTTTAATACCAGTATGCTCTGTTCCAGGAAGATTTTAGTAAAAAGTCAAGTAACAGAGTAACCTGGACATACACTTTAATAAAATTTGTCTTTTGTATAGGAGATATCTACTAACTTTTTTACCGGACTGTTTTTTATTGCTAATAAAATGGAATACTGTACATGTAGTAATATCAATTGAAACATCATATGGTTTTATGCCCACAAAACTGAGACAGTTGTGCTAGTTTACGACAAATTTTAAACAAAATGAAAACTCTATTCACTGACAGCCATCCTTGAAGTGAGTTATGTCACCACTCTGTGAACATTATTAGAACCACAGGCTGGCTTTAATTTTGACTTTGATGTAGTATGTTATGAATGGTCCTGTATGTACTGAAACACCAAGGCAGCAATTACCAGACTGCGCATTGGGGTGTAGAGTTTGTCACCATTGATTCAAAGTGCTTTTTTTAATGCCATAATATTAAGTGTTTAGTATTACTATTAAGTGTTAGCTTTCACTTGTCTTCCTCCCATACCCAAATTTAGGTGTAGATTATGGGTATTGTAGAGTTAGGCATGGATTGAAATCCAGCTGCCAGATGATTTTTGCTAATAATGTGTTATGTTAGCCTGCACAGTTCAATTGTAAATGTAATGACACAGCTGACAATTGCATTTTCACCTAACAGCTCCTGCTAATTCTACATCCACATACTGATAAAACCTCCAGGACACTAAGGCATGACCCTTCATATAAATCACACTCCCACATTATCTCTCTTACCCTCCTGCTTCTCCTAACCTCTGGTGACATATTCCTAAAACTTGGGCCTCCATAATTTGGCTTTGCCCAACGCTCCAATCACCCTTCACCCTCTGGCAACAGCTGAAATCCACAGAACTTAGTCTATATTCCTCTTCTTCCCCAAACCAGCCTCCCCATCTCCTGTGCCCTCTTTTATGCCTGCTCTGTATGTAACAAACTTACCTCCCTCCACAACCTCTTTATCACAAATGTATTTAACCTACTCGCCATTACTGAAACATTGCTTCATGAATCCGATACTGCTTCTCCTGCTTCCCTCTGCCATTGTGGCCTACTCTGGACTCACTCCCCCCAACCCAGTGGACAGAAGGGAGTCAGAGTGGGAATACTTCTAGCCCCATGCAGCACCTATCAGGTACTTCACCCACCTCCCTCTTTGACACTCTCCTATTTTGAGGCACATTGTATTGGTCTATTTTCTCCTGTTTCTCTGAAAATTGCTGTGATCTACCGGCCCCCCGGGATCAACCTTCCTTGATGACCTCTCTGCCTGGTTACCCTACTTCCTCTCTTCTGAAAGCCCCACAATCATTCTCTGCGACTTCAACATCCCTGGTAATGCTAATACTACTACTTCTAAAATTCTCAGTCTAATCTCATCTCATGACCTAAAGCAATGGATACAGGCTCCTACTCCCTCCAATGGCAACACCCTTGACCTTGTTTTCTCTATGCACACCGTGGAACCTCTCCAACAATCCCCCACTCTCTGATCACCAACTTATTCATTTCGCTCTCTCCCAGTCTTCCCCCTCCTCTCTCGCCAACCACCTAACAGTTACCCGTACAATCCTTTGCCACCTCAACCCTTCTTTTCTCTACTCTGCTACTGACCACTTCTCACAAAGTCTCACCCCTGTCCTGCCCCATCCTAGCCACTTCCGTCTACAACAGCTCACTGTCTTCCTCCCTAGACAAGCTCGCCCCCCTCACTGCACGCAGAATCAGGCCCCCACCTCTACAACTCTGGCAAAACAGACAGCACTAGAAGTCTCAGAAAATGTAGCCGCGCAACTTGAGTGCCCTTCCCAGGAACATTTCAACCAATATAAATCTGCCCTCCAAAAATACTATTCCTGCCCCCTCACTGCCATGCAGACCTATTTTGTCACTCTCATTAACACTCTCATCCCGTCCCATCAACTCTTATTTACCTTTAACTCTCTACTTTGTCCTCCACTACCTCCACCCACCAATTCACTCACTGCCAAGGAGATCGTCAATCACTTCAAAAATAAGATTGATACAATGCATGAGGAGATCTCCAATGCGCAGAAATCTCCCCCACTTAACACCCCATGTCCACAGGTACAATCATTAATTCCCTCATTCAACCCTGCTAGTATTAACAATTTTGTTAAACTTTTTTCTAACCACTTGCCCCCTGGTTCATGCTCCCTCGCAAATGCTAAGGTCACCCTCTGACTCTATTCTACACTCTCTAACTCAATTATTCAATCTCTCCCTCTTTTCTGGCATCTTCCTCAACTCTCTGAAACATGCGCTCCTCACCCCCATCCTTGAAAAGCCCTCACTGGACCCCACCATTCCTAACAACCTTTGCCCCATTTCCTTACTCCCCTTCTTCTCCAAATTACTTAAATTACTGGTCTACAACCAACTGAGTGACCATCTGACTAAGAACGAACTTCTTGATCCCTTTCAGCTTGGATTTTGTCCTCAACACTCCTCGGAAACTGCTCTCCTTAAACTCACTAACGACCTACTAATGGCTAAACCCAACAAACCCTATTCTGTACTACTCCTTTTGGACTTCTTTGCTGCCTTTTGACACAGTTGACCATCCCCTCCTCCTCCAAAAAACTCCACACCTTTTGGTTTCCGTGACTGTACTCTTCGCTGGTTCTCATCCTACAGCACCTCCAGTGTCACAGCTCTACTTCCTCCTCCTTTCTCCACCCCAAGGTTCTGTTCTTGGACCTCTCCTCTTCTCAATCTACACCTCCTCCCTGGGTCAGCCCCCCATGGCTTTCAATACCATCTCTACGTGGATGAAACCCAAATCTATCTCTCTACCCCCCAGCTCACTCCATCTCTCTCCTCACGCATCACCAACTTACTAACGGACATATCTGCCTGGATGTTGCATCACTTCCTCAAACTCAGCCTATCCAAATCTGAGTCCATAGTTGCATAGTAGGTGAGTTGGAAAAAAAGACACAAGTCAAAGTCCAACCTATGTGTGTGATTATATGTCAGTATTACATTGTATATCCCTGTATGTTGCGGTCGTTCAGGTGCTTATCTAATAGTTTTTTTAAACTACCGATGCCCCCTGCTGAAACCACCGCCTGTGAAAGGGTATTCCACATCCTTAGAAAATAAAAAGAGCAGCGCTAAACCAAAAATAAGCATCCAATGAATAAACAGTGCCTATTACCAACCCTAGTCGGTAATATGTATAAAACACCTGTGAAAAAGATGTGAGGGTGTGACCCTCCTCAAATCAGGATAAATGACCTAAATAAATAATACAGATCATATAACACTCTATGACTTCCCCACTCACTTGTGGATGTCACATATAAGCATTAATAAGCATAAACATGAATATAATGCTGAATGGTGTGAAAGAAAAAAGGAAAAACAATCTAGATACTGAGTGTAGTTGAATGATGTTTCCACCCATGCAACATGAAAATATTATTTGTGAAATAAATCAGAAGAGTATCAGTCCATCCAGCAGTCTTCAGATTTCAAGTGATCCACCACCAAGGGAAGCAAGATAGGATTTACTTCTTACCAAAACGCCATGACACACCATTACAGAGTGTCATGGTAAGCCTGAGCAGAAATGTAACACTCCTCGGGTCCTGGATGGTATAGCAGACTCCCACAGCCTAGACAGACCACTCCACACTCTTTGATAACTCCCTCAGTGAAGGCTCAGCGGTGTATGCCAATGCCCATGAAAAAAAGAAGGGGCTCCAATAGCGTAAAATCCAAGGTTTAATGTACAAAAAAAGAAATAAATGCACTTACATTTAAAACGGAATTCTAAGCCTTAAGTATGTTGCGCCGGCCGGACGCACACAACACAGACCCGTCCTTCCTGGAATCCCAATACAGCATAGAGGTGACGTCAGCGCATCGCTCCGCCCTTTCCCTTATTTTAATTCCACATCCTTGCCGCTCTTACAGTAAAAGAACCCTCTACACAGTTTAAGGTTAAACCTCCTTTTCTTCTAATTTTAGTGAGTGGCCACATGTCTTATCAAACTCCCTTCCGTGAAAAAGTTTCATCCCTATTGTGGGGTCACCAGTATGGTATTTGTAAATGGAAATCATATCCCCTCTCAAGCGCCTCTGCTCCAGAGAGAATAAGTTCAGTGCTCACAACCTTTCTTCATAACTAATATCCTCCCGACCCTTTATGAGCTTTGTTGCCCTTCTTTGTACTCGCTCCATTTCCAACACATCCTTTCTGAGGACTGGTGCCCAGAACTGGGCAGCATACTCCAGGTGAGGCCGGACCAAAGTCTTGTAGAATGGGAGAATTATCGCTTTATTCCTGGAGTTAATCCCCTTTTTAATGCATGCCAATATTCTGTTTGCTTTGTTAGCAGCATCTTGGCATTGCATGGCATTACTGAGCCTATCTACTAGGACCCCCAGGTCCTTTTCCATCCTAGATTCCCCCAGAGGTTCACCCCCAGTGAGTAGATTGCATTCATCTTTTTGCCACCCAAATGCATTATTTTGCATTTTTCTACATTAAACCTAATTTGCCATGTAGTTGCCCACCCCATTAATTTTTTCCGATCTTCTTGCAAGGTTTCCACATCCTGCGGATAAGTTATTGCCCTGCTTAGCTTAGTGCCATCCGCAAATACAGAGATTGAGCTGGTTACTCCATCCTTCAGGTCGTTTATGAACAAATTAAACAGGATTGGTCCCAGCACAGAACCCTGGGGAACCCCCCCCCCCCCGACCATTCAGAGTATTCCCCATTTATCACCACCATTTGAACTCGCCCTTGTAGCCAGTTTTCAATCCATGTACTCGCCCTATGGTCCATGCCAACGGAACTTATTTTGTACAGTAAACGCTTATAGGAACTGTGTCAAATGCTTTTGTAAAAATCCAGATACACCGCGTCTAAGGGCCTTACTTTAGATGGCAGCTCACCTCCTAATAGAAGGTTAATAGATTGGCAAGAACGATTCTTCATGAATCCATGCTGATTACTGCTAATGATACAGTTTTCATGTGTCATGAGGACAAACACTGCAGTTTTGGTTACTGAAGCCCCCCCCCCCCCCCCCCCCGATTTCCTTGTGAAGACTGAGGAGAAGAATAAATTCAATACCTTCGCCATCTCCCCATCTTTGTAACCAGATGTCCTTACTCATTCTTTATGGGGCCAATATGGTCTGTTTCCCTTTTTTACTATTTATATACTTAAAGAATTTCTTGGGATTTTTTTGCTCTCCTCCGCTATGTGTCTTACATGCTCTATCTTAGCCGCCCTAATTGCACCCTTGCATATCTTGTTGCATTCTTTGTAACGTCTGTATGCTGATGATGATCCCTATATTTCTTCCCCCACGTGCCTCTTACCCTGATTTCTCTGTCAAAATCAACGGCTCAACTATCAACCCATCCCCCCACCCATGCCAAGGTTCCATGTGTAATCCTGTACTCTGAACTATCCTTTTGGCCCCAGATCCAATCGCTGTCCAAAGCTTGCTGCCTCAACCTCTGAAACATCTCCAAGATATGCCCCTTCCCAACAAAGCTTCTAATCCACTCCCTGGTCATCTCTCACCTCGACTACTACAACTCCCTCTTCATTGGCTTACCTTTAAATATGCTATCCCCCCTTCAGTCTGTCATGAAATCTGCTGCCAAGCTCATCCACCTTACAAACCACTCTGCGTCTGCTACCTCTCTCTGCCAATCCCTCCGTTGGCTGCCATTTAACCAGCAAATTAAATTCAAGATACTAACAATAACTTACAAAGCCATCCACAACTTGGCCCCCAGCTACACCACTAACCTAGTCTCAAAATGCCAACCAAACCATTCTCTTCGTTCCTCCCAAGACCTCCTGCTCTCTAGCTCCCTTGTCACCTCATCCCATGCTCGCTTCCAGGACTTCTCCCGAGCCTCTACCATCCTCTGGAATGCTCTACCCCAATCTGACCAACTATCTCCTACTTTGTCCACTTTCAGATGATCCCTGAAAACGTATCTCTTCAAAGAAGCCTATCTGGCCCCCACCTAACAACTGTACATTTATTTTATCCCCCACATTTATTACCTCTTGTATTACTTGACCCTCCCTCTTAGATTATAAGCTATAAGAAGCATGGCTATCTGATTCCTACTGTATTGTAAGTGTATTGTAATTGTTCTGTCTACCCTCAAGTTGTAAAGTGATGTGTAAACTGTCAGCGCTATATAAATCCTGTATAATAATAATCCCACTTTGGCTTCTAGCATGTGGGCATCTTGAGGGTGAGGTTGCAAGACTCCATCTCCTGACCCCCATATACACTCCATTGTATCTCCTTGCTTTTGTAAAACTGACTCCGAGATCTACTGTGTCATTAATCCAGGGAAGTGGTAGTGTCACTTCCCCAGTCGTGACAATACTCAGGCCTAGCAGCTGGCCTGGGCACCATCACAGGCAGGCCCGGATTTACTCCCTTTGCCGCCCCAAGGCCGGGTCCTTCAATGCCGCCCCCCCCCCCACACACACACACACCACCATTCTTGTCCTTTATGCAATCATAGTACAGGAGATGATCAGAGACTGCAGACATGATACAAGAGATGGTCAGAGACTGTAGTTATGATACAAAAGACTGTCAGAGACTGCAGACATAGTACAGGAGCTGGTCAGAGACTGCAGTTTCTATGGACGTTAGTAGATAATGGCCGATCGGCCCTCTCACCTGACCCAGCTATACAGCAACGGTTCCTCTGATCAGGAGTCTGCTCACTCTGAATTTCCCGTGGTGACTATGCTGGGTAGCACCCAGATCTGTATTCCTGCAATGACTCTGTTCCATTCTCTGCCAGGGATGGCGCCAGGCTGTGTGGGCTTTCCCTCTGGTGGCGCATGGCAGCGGGGTTCTCTCTCTCCCTCCATTAGTACAGACCCCCCTCCATTAGTACAGACCCCTCCCCCGGAAAACCCCCCTTCCATTAGTACAGACCCCCCCAGAACAAACCACCCCCTTCCAATAGTACAGACCCCCCCAGAACAAACCACCCCCCTCCAATAGTACAGACCCCACCCAGGACAAACCACCCCCCTCCAATAGTACAGACCCCCTCAGGACAAACCACCCCCCTCCAATAGTATATACCCCCCCAGGACAAACCACCCCCTCCAATAGTACAGACCCCCCAGGACAAACCACCCCCTCCAATAGTACAGACCCCCCCCAGGACAAACCACCCCCCTCCAATAATACTGACCCCCCAGGATAAACCACCCCCTCCAATAGTAATGACCCCCCAGGACAAACCACCCCCCTCCAATAATACTGACCCTCCCCAGGACAAACCACCCCCTCCAATAGTACTGCCCCCCCAGGACAGATCCCCCCTCCATTAATACAGACCCCCCCTCCAGGACAGATCCCCCTCCATTAATACAGACCCCCTCCATTAGTACAGACACCCCCAGGGCAGACCCCCCTCCAATATGGTACATAAAAACACCCGGGCAGCAGCTGGAGAGAAGAGGACAATGTGCAGCCGCGCTGCACCGGGTGGAGAGCACTCTGGCGCTTCATGCAGGAGAGAGACACAGAGGAGGAATAGTGACAGGCACGGACCGCCCTGCGACGTCACTCCGCTGCTGCCGCTGGTCACGCTCCACACACACTCCAGCCGCACCGCCTCCGATCTCATCCCCGGCTGCTCTCCTTCTCTGACAGGAGGAGGGAGCGGGGAGGAGCTTGACAAGGAAAGACAGCGGCGGAGAGAGCCGCCTCTGCAAAAGAACAAGAGGAGGAGGGAAGGGAGCACTCTGGCGCTTCAGCGCCCCCACCTCTCTGGCGCCCCCGAGCAGCCTAGGATCAGCCCTGCATGCGGCGCCGCCCCTGCACCAATGCCGCCCCGAGGCCTGGCCTCGGTGGCCTTGTGGGAAATCCGGCCCTGATCACAGGTGAGTACATCACATGCTCATCCATATTCTGTAGTGTAGCTAGCTGTGGAAAACCATGAAGTTGCAAAGAAGCACAGGTAAGGTAAGTGTATAGGGGGTCAAGGAGGAGGGCTTTCCTGAAACACTGTCACTTTCCACTACAAAGGCAAGGTGATAGAATCTCTCTAACCACTTGAGCTCTGGAAGGTTTTACCCCTTTCATGATCAGGCAATTTTTTGCCATTTAGCACTGTGTTATTTTAACTGGTAATTGCACGGTCATGCAACACTGTAGCCAACAAAATTGATATATATATTTTTTTCACACAAATAGAGCTTTCTTTTGGTTGTATTTGATCACCATTGTTTTTTTTTAATCTTTTATAATGTAAATGAAAAACCGAAAAGACCGAAAAGTTTGAAAAATATTTTTTACTTTCGGCTATTTATTATTATACAGGATTGATATAGCACCAACAGTTTGCGCCGTGCTTTACAACATGAGGGCAGACAGTACAGTTACAATACATTTCAATAAAAAAAAACATTTTAAATCCAATTCCTTCATGACTTTTTTGGACAAAATGTATTCTACTATATGTCTTTGGTAAAAAAAAATCCCAGTAAGTGTATATTGATTTGCGTTAAAGTTATAGCGCTGACAAACTATGGCATATACATTGGATTTTTTTTTTTTACACTACTAGCAGCGGTGAACAGCGACTTATTTTGGGACTGTGATAGTATGCAGACAATCAGACAAGTGGCACTAATACAGTGATTAGTGCTAATACTATGTCACTGTACTAATGACACTGGCTGGGGTTAGGGGTTAACATCGGGTAATCAAGGGGTGTAATGTGTGCTGATTTTTACTAAAGATCTTTGTTTCTTCTCCCTGCTTTTCAGGGAGAAGAAAGAGAGATCATTCCCTCTGTACATAGCCCTGTGTTGCAGTGTTCATTTTGGCAGCAAATTTCGATTTAGTTTTAGTCTTTTGACTAAAATGGCATTTTAGTTTTAGTCCCATTTTACTCTTCTGCAATTGTTTTAGTCGTATTTAGTCGACTAAAATCTCCAGTACATTTTAGTCAACATTTTAGTCACCCTACTTTACTATTCCCTTCTATATGCTCTGTTTGCTAATGACTTGTATTTTTGACCTCCTTCCCTAATTACCATGATTGCAATATGTTCTAATATGCTGTGCCCCTTTTTCCTTCATGCATTTTTCCCTTCACTTACCTCACCAGCATGCTCTTCTGCCCCAATAAACACCTATGGCCTAGTCACTTAAGCAATGTCTTTTGTCTGCTGCATAGTATTGTTTGCCCCAAAACACCCCCTAAAATATGCACAAATGTTTGCTGTGTGGTTTACTTCATGTAGAGCCCCCTTTTTTTGTTCTTTTGGTGGGGGGGGGGGCAAACTCATTAGGAACCCCCTCCCCCAACTGCTCTGTCAGATGGTACCAATCCTTTATCTGCTGGCTTTCCCAAGGTCCATACACACTATATACCTACCTCTTTATAGTGCGCATCTTTAGGGATGAATTCAGCAAAGCATGTAGTGCAAGGGACTGCCTCCATACATTCCATTTCCTATTTTTTTGTCTTCTTTCCCTCCTATTAGCTTGCTTGGTAATTTAATAATGTCACACTGTGCCTGCCTTTTTTGGGGGGGGGGGGGTTTGAAATGTTATTTGATCTTTCCTGTGGCCTGCCAATAGTGTTAAGTACAGAGGGTCTGGCCAAACTAGCCCACATTATTGAGCCATTTGCCAATCAATGAAGTGCAGAGGGTTAGCTGTCCACCACCCCCCCCCCCCAAAACCCCTAGTTATTGCCAATGGCCCATCAGAAGTGGGGGGATTGATGGGGGGGTGAGTAATCTGTGAAGGGGAGCCTCTACTTTTCTGTGCAAATACTTTCCAGCCTCCAATTTTAGACAATGCTCTTGTTCCAAGATGTTGATTGTCTAATCTGCTTGCAATGTTTAGGTGCAAAGTGACTATTTTTTTTTTTCTTGTTTCACTCCACAGTTCCCATTCCACGCCACAGGATGGCAGACTGTGGCCTCCCACTTTGCCAGCCGTTGGGACTTTCCTAACTGCGGAGGGGCAATTGATGGGAAACACGTCCGCATCGTCCCACCGCCCAACTCGGGGTCCTACTATTATAATTATAAAGGGTTTAATAGTGTAGTGATGTTGGCGGTGGTGTCGGCAACATACGAGTTTATGTATGTGGACGTGGGGATGAACGGCCGGATATCGGATGGTGGGGCCATTACGCACACGGAGTTCTACTGGCGTCTCCAAAGTGGCAGTCTGTGCTTGCCACCTCCAGAGGAGAATGCCGAAGGACTCCCCTTCGTCTTTGTCGCAGATGAAGCGTTTGCGTTGACTCCCATGTGATGAGGCCGTTCCCGATGAGGACCCTCACCCCGGACCAGAGGGTCTTCAACTACAGGCTGTCCAGAGCCAGAAGAGTTGTGGAGAACGCTTTTGGCATCCTGGCCAGCCGCTTCCGCCTGTTCCTGACGGCATTTAACTTGGCGGAATACAAACTGACCACATAGTTCTTGCCTGTTGCATATTGCACAACTTCCTCAAAAGACATAACAGGAACTATGTGGTGCCCGTTGGCCCAGATGTGGAGGGCCTCCAAATGCCGAACTCACAGCCCTTCGAGTGGCACGTCCAGGCTTGCCCCCCTCTAAATGCCCGTGTGGTCCGGGACCAATATATGCAGTACTTTGTGGGTAGGGGGGCCATTGCTCTGCCTGACGATGTGTGAGAGGCATTTTTTAATAAATCTGATATTTTTAACCAACCTATGATTTCATGTCATTTCAGTCTTCTTTTTAGCTTATTTTACTTTGACATTTTTTCCCTTTGCCTTCGACAGTGGGAATGCACTTTCTGGGCAAAAGGAGGTAACAGTCTCTTCTTCCCAAAAAGATTATTCTCATGTTGTGTGTTTGCTACCTAATCTTTGGTCTAGAGAAGGTTTGTACTGCATAACTGACACCCAAAATACTCCTTTTCATCACCAGGTCTGACATGTGTGTATTCTCCAAAATCTGCTGTGCTCCGTGTTTTCGTACAAAGCACTGTGGGTGTCATTTACATAAGTCAAATCCGCTATGCTCTACAAGTGCATTGAAAAAGTTCCCCGGAAAGAAAATTGGAGTGCAAAGTGGATTTGCCTTTAGTAAATAACACCCATTGCCCCCCATATCCTTTTCATTTTACATACATAATGCATTGTGTTTTTTAAATAAGGAAGCCACACATTTAGAAAAATAAAAGTTTACTAGGAAAACATTCCCAAGTGCGTTTACAATCTTCACGCCAAAACTGACAACATCTTGGTTATTTACAACATTGTTTACAAACATTCCGCAATTGGTAAAACCAGGCATGGAGCAAAACAGAACCTAGGAACTTGGAAAGTTCAACTTTGTAAAGTGAAGACAAGATCAGACATGACTATATGTTCAAAGTGTGTTTGATCTTGCCTTCATCACATGGGGGGTCACCCCCGAAAAGTGGAAATTTGGAACATGCACACAATTTGGGTCTGAAAATGGTCATTAGATGGGAAAACACATGCCTAGAAGCTTCAAAAGTGCCATTTTCCATCATGGGGATGAATGGACGTTTTTTGGGGGTGCAACCCCTTCACCACAACCACTTTCGTAGTTCGTAAAGTGTTTGCACCCCCAAAAAAACGTTGCCATTCATCCACCATGGTGGGAGCTAGCACATGTGGACACAATGTGTGCATGTTCCAAATTTCAGACAGTTTTTAAGTTGCAAATGTGTTCTGAAGCTGGCACAAATGTGTGTTAATTACTTGGTGCGTTTTCATATTTTTCCTAAAATATCAATGATGTTCTTCAATTTTTGTTGAACATCATTGATGTTTTGCTTTATGTAATCTAGATCTCTATTGCAGACCATTATCTCTCCGATGAGTACGTGGGCACTCTCTGTGGTAAAGTGCGATTTTTCTGATCGGATGCTGCAAAGTAATAAAGAAGTAAGTTTGTGAGAAGTGCGGGTTGATTCGCGAAATCTTAAAGACCAGCAGGAGATAGGAAAGGTAGACTTTGTCCGACGGACAAACCGACGAACACTGTCCGATGGTGCATACACACGGTCTGATTTTTCAACAACCTTGTCCGATCGGACCAAATTGATGAAAAAGTCCGACCGTGTGTATGGGGCTTTAGTCTTTTGACTAAAATGGCATTTTAGTTTTAGTCCCATTTTAATCTTCTGCAATTGTTTTAGTCGTATTTAGTCTACTAAAATCTCCAGTACATTTTAAAACTAAAACTGATTTTAGTCCTCTAAAATCTAATGGGTGTAGTTAAATTGTAATGCATTATGTAAGCATTTCTCTACAATTTCCAAACTCATTATATACTCCTGGAGTGAAAAATCCAATATGTTATTATTTATGGTATTAAGGTTTGAACATGCACTACAGACCAGTGTTAATTTTGATGTCAAATTTCAATTTAGTTTTAGTCATACTCTTTTGACTAAAATGCCAATGTCGTATTATAGTCATCTCAATTGTTTTGGTCAACTAAAATAGTATTAATTTAGTCACCAAAAATGTATTAGTCGACGAAATTAACACTGCTGTGTTGATTGCAAACAGCCGATCAACAGGTCCCACCTGTGAATCATTGGTCGGGACCAGCTGACAAACTTCCGCTGTTTACGATTGCAGCGGATGTCGTGGGGGGGTCATGCATTTCCACGCCCTAAACCCAGAAACAGGCAGAGATGAACCAGTATGTTGCTGTGCCTTTACGGGCCACCTGTCCACAGTACATTGAGGGTGGTCCAGAAGTAGTTAAGGAAAGCATAAAAAACACATGTGCTGACAACAAAAATCTGGTAACAAATATTCCAGAGTACTCAATGGGACTGGATCCCTCTGATCACAAGTGGCCTGCTTCTTTCTGGTTACTGCCATAGCAAGGGACAGGAGTTATGTGAGGTAGAGGCACTGATTTGTTATATAGACAAAAGCAATTCTATTAATAGTAGAGTATAAACCTGTCCCTGTAAGTAAATAATAAATGTTTGGGTAGCACTTGCACTGTGGACAAAATACAACAGTTACAATAAAACATTCTCATAAAAAAAAGTGTCAAACAACTCCTAGGATAGACTGGCAGCACTTACTTATAAAGACACCAGCTGTAGATGACTAGATTTGCTGTGTCATGTAGTCCCACAATGTTCACGATACCTGTGGAGCATGGACGCCTCTATAGCTGTAAGGCCCGGTTCAGACTGCTGCGTGCGGGAGATCGCATATGATTCGCAACGCACTGCAGTTCAAATCATATGCGATCTCTGTGCGATGCAAATTCAGCCATACAGATAGTATGGCTGAATTCGCATCGCATTCGGCCCAAACTCGCACAGGACCCTTTTTTTCGGTTCGTTGCAGAATCGGATCGCATGGTGTTCTCACCATGCGATCCGATTCCTGTCCGAGTTTGCAGATCGCACTGCGATATGCGAGCTGATATGGGGGTGTCATTAACATTTCACTGACAATCCCAGCAGCTCGCATAGGGCAGTGTGAACTGCCGGCGGGAGACATGCGGTGCGGGAACTCGCAGTAGATTCGCAGCGTTCCCGCACCACAGCAGTCTGAACCGGGCCTTAATGTGGAATACTTGCAAACGGAACATAAGGGCTACCATCATAGTTTCAGCTGCAGATGCTCAGGTGGATTGTGGGCTGAATACTGCTTAGGTGTAAACAGAAAAGGGTCTCTCGAACTAAAGCTAATACTGACACATTTTGATTGGAAAACACCAATGATTGCCGTTTTCCAGTCGAATTGCGTCAGTGGGGGCTTAAAATGCATGGTTTCATATCCCTCACTAGGACAGGTAAAATTACAACATCCAGCTCTCCTTGCTTATATCTGTTCATAATCTATTACAGCAGCAACAAGCACTCTCATCTGAAGTAAGCAATATTAAACCCCAAAACAAAAAAATAATGTACTGCAGCTTAACAATTCTTAAATGTGGCTGCATTCGTTTTTCTTTTTTCTTTACTTTTACCTGGTAATCCAGCCAGTAACGCAATTCCTATCTTAGGGTGTCTTCACTCTGGATGGAGGAGTAACCGAGACATCTTGGGACAGCAGCATTGTCAATCTGGGGAGAGGGTAGCTGTCACGTACCTTGGTTGGAGGCTGAGTTGAAGAGAGGGCTTCCTTTGCAGCTCCGCTCGAGCACCCCTGAATGTGGTGACAGAGGTACAAGGCTCAAAGAAGCACGGGAGTCAGTAGCTTGGTAGCAGGGGATCGCCATGGACAGAGACGTAGTCAAGGTGAGCCAGGTTCATACATGGTGTTGTAAAGTTTTACTATGTCCTGCAGTTTTGGTGCGCTCTCTGGAAGCATATCAAAAGTCCTGCATACAGGACTCTTGATGCGCTTTCAGAAAGCGCACACAAACCATGGGAAAGGTGCAGCTAACCCACAAGAAAACCTCAGGTACCCTGTGCTGCGGGATCAACGCGAAGCCACTCTAAATAAATAAATAAAAGCTGACCATTGTAAGTGCCCCTTTCAGTGATAAATGGTTTGTCTCAACCCTCTAACTGCCACTTTTGCTAAGCAGTTTGTTCTAGGAAGTTGAAAAATAACAGACCTACTGGACAGATCACCAGTTGAAAATAAAGGAGAAAAATCCTAAAAAAGGAAACTAATCCAACCACCATATCTAAAAAGTAGTAAGCTGCGATATATTACACTTTTGTTTTTGTGTTCGATACCACTTTAATTTAAAAAAAAAAATGGTAAGTGTTTTCAGTGTTTTAATTTCTTAGCTCTCGCTGTGAATAAAAATGATATAAGATTTTTTACTTGCTGCTATCGACAGTCCTTCATAATAAACAAAAAGAGTGTGCAAAACCTTGGACCATAAAAATTACAATGAAAGCAAACAAAAAAGTGATACAAATAATATCGGCATCAATAAAGTGGAAAAATAAAGGCATATTCAATTTAAATCAAACAATGATATAATATAAATGAAAGTCCATTCCCAAAGGGATATACAGGTCTCCACTAGGGGGCCAATATAAACATTCTTGTGTGAAAATGAAAGTCCACTCCCAAAGGAATATTTCAGGACTCCACTAGGGGGCCAGTGTCGAATCTTGTGTGAAAATGAAATGCCACAGTTCCCAGATTTTTAGTCACAACCACCTCGGAACATAGATACACTATTACCAAAATTATTGGGATGCCTGCCTTTACATGCACATGAACTTAAATGATATCCCAGTCTTAGTCCATAGGGTTCAATATTGAGTTGGCCAACCCTTTGCAGCTATAACAGCTTCAAGTCTTCTGGAAAGGCTGTCCACAAGGTTTAGTAGTGTGTCTATGGGAATGTTTGACCATTCTTCCAGAAGCGCAGTTGTGAGGTCAGGCACTGATCTTGGACAAGAAGGCCTGGCTCATAGTCTCCCCTCTAATTCATCCCAAAGGTGTTCTATCGGGTTGATGCCAGGACTCATAAGCAAGGTCTATATAGACCTGGATGAGGGAGTTTGGGGTGGAGGAATTGACTGGCCTGCACAGAGTCCTGACCTCAACCCGATAGAACACCTTTGGAATGAATTAGTTTGGAGACTGCGAACCAGGCCTTCTCGTCCACATCGGTGCCTGACCTCACAAATGTGCTTCTGCAAGAATGGTCAAACATTCCCATAGACACACTCCTAAACCTTGTGTATAGCCTTCCCAGAAGAGTTAAAGCTGTTTGCTGATAGCTGCAAAGGGTGGGCCAACTCAATATATAGCCCTACAGACTAAGACTGGGATGCCATTAAAGTTCATGTGCGTGTAAAGGCAGGAGTCCCAATACTTTTAATAATGTAGAGTATATGAATTCCCTTACCAGATAACCAGGATCTCCAGATGATAAGAGATTACTAGCGCAGGATACACCAAATATGAATCACACCAGGGTATGGTAAGAACCTCCACGACTACCAGGTCCTCTACTGGCTGTCTGGAAAACTCAATTCTCCACAGTAAGATTTAAAAAAAAAAAAGCTGCCAGCCCCTCTCTACGTGTTTTGTCTATGAAAGGAACATCCTCAGGGGACATAAAGAAAGGTCCACAATCCTTGTTCAGAAGAGGAAACATAGTATCTACTTATCTGCATGCTCAGTGAATTTTTAGGGATGCCTGAAAGGATTCTGAATGCCTTTCTGATGCCATCAACATTTAGCAAATATTTGCTGATCACCTAAAAAGCACCACAATTTGACTAATGTTAAATAAAACTTGAAAAGCAACACAGATGCTTATGTAGCCTAACCGCTCCTATTTCAGTAGTCTCTCTAAAGTACTATACTAAATTACTATCTATTCTTGTTATGCTATAATAATAACCCTTTTAGTATTTAAGCACACCTCTTTGAAATAATATTACTTAAAAGCATTGTTGACATGTGATAAGGAAGAAATATGCAGAACCAAAGGTATGCAGTATATGCCTTATTTTATATTGCTACAAGAAACAAGACAGCTTTATTCCTTCTCCTGTTTTCTGACAAAAATTTAGATGATATATTTCCAGATTGCAAGCTGTTGGCATTGGTTCAAACAGTTAAGTATAACAACATAATGAATTTACAAAGGTGTACTTTTTTTAACCATACTGATGATTTTGTCTTTGATTAGTATAATCAGTTAGAAACCGTGTAATCATTAGGCTTTGGCCAAACTTGGACTGGACCCCAGGTAGTATCTGCTACTTTATTACCTAACCAGAAGCACCAATGCCGCTTCCTAAATCCTACCTGTGTAATCTATCTGCTATTATTTCCTTATTACTCCAGTGTTTAAGGCCATTCTAACAAAAGCAAACATTTTAGATTAATAGTCCTTAACCACTTCTCGCCCGTAGGGCGTCCAGGGACGTCCTTGACTTCCAGGGGGTATATCTGAATGATGCCTGCAGCTACAGACATCATTCAGATATTGCCGTTTTCAGACGGCGATTCCCTGCACCATAAGAACGATCATAGCGGCTGTTCCACCGCTTGATCGTTCTTACAGGCGGTGGGAGGGGACATCCCCACCTCCCGCCGCTCTCCGGTGCTTCTACCGACTCACCGCTTCCATCGGTGAGTCGGACACAGGATCCGCCGGCCCCTGGATGGTGAACATCGAGATTTCATCGAGTCTCTATGATCGTTCGGAGGCCGGGCGCGATGTTATAACGTCACGCCCGGCCTCTGCATTCAAATAACGGTGCCGCCTCGGCTGGGAAGCAGAGATTGTTTTTATTTATTTTTTATTTTAGGCTTCCCAGCCTAGAGGTGAGATGTGGGGTCTTCTTGACCCCATATCTCACTGTAAATAGGTCCGATCATGTCATATTCCTATTACAAGGGATGTTTACATTCCTTGTAATAGGAATAAAAGTAATCAAATTTTATTTTATTTTTTTAAAGTGTCAAACTAACAAAATAAAAGTAAAATTAACAATAAAAAAAAAAAATGTTTTTTGTAAAGCGCCCTGTCCCCGTGAGCTCGTACGCAGAAGTGAATACATACGTAAGCCCCGCACATATGAAAATGGTGTTCAAACCACACATGTGAGGTATCGCCGCGAACGTTGGAGCGAGAGCAATAATTCTAGCCCTAGACCTCCTCTGTAACTCAAAACATGTGACCAGTAAAACATTTTAAAGTGTCGCCTATGGGGATTTTTAAATACCAAAGTTTGGCGCCATTCCACGAGCGTGTGCAATTTTGAAGCGTGACATGTTGGGTATCTATTTACTCAGCGTATCTTTATCTTTCACATTATGCAAGAAAAATTGGGCTAACTTTACTGTTTTGTTTTTTTTTAAGCATGAAATTGTTTTTTTTCTGAAAAAAACATGTTCGATAAATTGCTGCGCAAATACCGTGCGAGATAAACGTTGCAACGACCGCCATTGTATTCTCTAGGGTCTTTGCTAAAAAAAACATATATAATGTTTGGGGGTTCTATGTAATTTTCGAGCAAAAAAATTATGAATTTTACATGTAGGAGAGAAATGTCAGAATTGGCCCGGATGTGAAGTGGTTAAATGTGGTATCTGCATTCGTTTTTTTTTTGTCAGGCTTTTCTCCCTTTATGTTTACTTGGTCCTGTCTGTAACAAATCTCCTATCCTGGAGTGACAACGGTTACTCACTGTAGTGTATGTGTTGAGAAGCAGCATTGTCACCCTAAGAAAGTAAGTGTGTTAAGCCCCTTTCACATGGACACCATCCAGACTGATCAGTCCAGATCCATGACCTGATCCCCTGCTGAAGTGGAGCAGAAAAGGACAGATGGTCACTACCGTGACATCCATGCCTGTTCAGGTTTTTTCTGCATTTTAAAATTGGATCTTTTTAGAAAAATAAAGGGGCTGCACACCAATGACGATACCGTGCTTAAATATAAATTATCCAGGTCACACAATCTACACTCACATCCCACCTGTCATAATCTCCCCCCCCCCCCTTTCCACGTTTTTCAACCTTACAGGCTTAGTCATAGAGATGGAGCTTTCTGGGCCCCTGTTGGACTGCTTCTATTTAAGTCCAGCTACCTCTGATTCATCACATTTGCAGTGCCTTGAAGAAGTATTCATACCCCTTGGAATTTTCCACATTTTGTCATGTTAAAACCGAAAATGTAAATGTATTTTATGTGATAAACCAACACAAACTGGCACATAATTGTGAAGTGGAAGGAAAATGATATATGGTTTTCCATTTTTTTTTACAAATAAACATCTGAAAAGTGTGGTGTGCAATTGTATTCAGCCCCCTTTACTCTGATACCCCTAACTAAAATCTAGTGGAACCAGTTGCCTTCAGAAGTCGCCTAATTAGTAAATAGAGTCCACCTGTGTGTAATTTAATCTCAGTATGAATACAGCTGCTCTGTGAAGCCTTCAGAAGTTTGTTAGAGAACCTTAGTGAACAATCAGCATCATGAAGGTCAAGGAACACACCAGACAGGTCAGGGATCAAGTTGTGGAGAGGTTTAAAGCAGGGTTAAGTTATAAAAAAAAAGATCCCAAATGTTGAACATCTCTCACAGGGCACTGTTCAATCCATCATCCGAAAATGGAAAGAGTATGTCACAACTGCAAACCCCTACGAAGACATTGGGCGTCCACCTAAACTGACAGTCCAGGCAAGGAAAGCATTAATCGGAGAAGCAGCCAAATGGCCCATGGCAACTTTGGAGGAGCTGCAGAGATCCACATCTAAGGTGGGAGAATCTGTCCACAGGAAAACTATTAAGCCCCATACACACGGTCGGACTTTTTCATCAATTTGGTCCGATCGGACAAGGTTGTTGAAAAATCAGACCGTGTGTATGCACCATCGGACAGTGTTCGTCGGTTTGTCCGTCGGACAAAGTCTTATCTCCTGCTGGAAAGATTTGCCGTCAACCCGGTCCGATCACACCAAATCCGATCGTGTGTACGGTTGTCCGACCGGACAAAGTGCTACGCATGCTCAGATCACATTACAAGACCAAAGCTATTGGCTACTAGCCTCTACGTAGTCCCGTCGTAGGCAACAAACGTCACCACGTTCAGAATGATCGGATTTTCCGACAACTTTGTCCGACCGTGTGTACGCAAAACCAACATCGGACAAAGTATGACGGACATGGTCCGACGGACCTGGTCTGCGGATTGTCCGACCGTGTGTATGGGGCTTAAGACGTGCTTTTTGGCCTAAAAGCAAAACGCTATGTGTGGCGGCAAACTAACACTGCAAATACCCTGAAAACACCATCCACACCGTGAAACATGGTGGTGGCTGCATCATGTTGTGGGGATGCTTTTCTTCAGCAGGGACAGGGAAGCTGGTCAAAGTTGATGGGAAGATGGATTGAGCCAAATACAGGGCAATCTTAGAAGAAAACCTGTTAGTATCTGCAAAAGACTTGAGACTGGGGTGGAGGTTTACCTTCCAGCAGGACAACGACCCTAAACATACAGCCAGAGCTACAATGAATGGTTTAGATCAAAGCATATTCATGTGTTGGAATGGCCCAGTCAAAGTCCAGACCTAAATCCAATTGAGAATCTGTGGCAAGACCTGAAAATTGCTGTTCACAGGTGCTCTCCATCCAATCTGACAGAGCTTGAGCTATTTTGCAAAGAAGAATGGGCAAAGCTGGTAGAGACCTAACCAAAAAAACGTGCCACTGTAATTACAGCAAAAGGTGGTTCTACAAAGTATTGACTCAGGGGGGTTGATTACAAATGCACGCCACACATTTCACACATTTGTAAAAAAAATTGAAAACCATTTATCATTTTCCTTCCACTTCCCAATTATGTGCCACTGTGTGTTGGTCTATCACATAAAATCCCAATAAAATAAATTTTGCTTGTAACATGAGAAAATTTGGAAAATTTCAAGAGGTATGAATACTTTTACAAGGCGCTGTAGGTCTAGAAAATGGAAAAAGGATGCACACCTTTACCATTTTTTTTTTGTAGACCTGGGCAGACTTGCATGGATTTGCATAGAGCTTTTGATCAGGTCCACATGAAAGTCTGACAGTCGGATCTGATTGTACTGCCCATGTGACAGGGGCCTTAGAAGTACAGATCATTTTCTCATCTTCTCAACTCCATAGCATAAAAGGGAGGTCATGGTGTTCAGTATGTAAGGGGCAGGGTGCATTTTATTGTAGGCGGATGACACCTCCTCCATATGTTCCCCAAAAACTCATTGGAGGCATATCCCCGGGGTTGGTTCTTTAGACTACACCAGGCGATGGATGGAGACACTCATCCCAGCACAGGGGTAACACCTTGCCCCAAGCCATGCTCACCAATACTAGGGACCAGGTGAGGGCCACAGTCATGTGAAAGTCAAACATTAAGGTAGTCCCCCAACTCAGATGAGCCACTTATAACATACCTGGTGACAACTAGAATGTTGTGGAAGCCTCTTTTGCACTTCCTGCCCAACACTCCTGAAGGTGGAGACAGAGAGTGTGAGGGCACGGAGTGGCACCAGTGCTGAAGTAGCTGGCTGGTGAAGTCTGCTCTAGGTGGATGAAGCTGGGGGTCGCAGTCCTAAGAAAAAGATACTGAAGCAGCTTGGCACCAAAGCAGGAGATGGTAACAGAGCCAGTATGCAGGCAGCGACCAGCAGCAGCTGAGTAAAAAGGGACAGAGTGAGCAGGCAGAGCAAGTCCAGGAAGCAGGCCAAGTTGGGTAACAGCCAGGCAGCGCAGTACAGAATCAGCAGGCAAAGACGAGTACAGTAAACAGGTCGAAGCCAGAAAGATCACGTGAACAAGGTTAATGCAGGAAAAAGGCCAGGAGAAAGCCAGGTCAAACACAGGTAATTAGATTAAATGGATCGGGTCTCAGTAATACAGGTACAAGCTGAAGATCATTCAGCATTTGCTCAAGGTGACAGACCAGTTTAAAAAGATCACCAGGCTCCGAATATGCAGACTAATTCGTATGTGTACGTGTGTGAGTGCGCACACGGATGCGACGATAAACTGGAATAGTACATCTATTGCCTCTTTGCCTAGAAGTATTGGCATGTGAGCAATGCATACATGCACGAATATGAGCATAAGCCTGCACTGGTTTTCTGGTGCTGGGAATCTGGTTTACTTTACACCACTTGTGTGTAGTGTTGTATGTGGAGTTCTTTCAAAAGATGTTTTCCCTTGTCCTACACTTGAACAGGTGTATGTGTTGCATTAGGAGGGACATGCAGAGCCTATGCCCACTACTTCAGTCAGCGTGGACCTCATGCGTGCTCCTCTTAACCCTTCTCATTCTGTACCAAATGACCAGATATTAGATCTCCGTAACGCTAATCCACTCCCGGAGTTCGCCAAAGACAGACAGCTAGGGAGGGTGAAGAATACCGACCCCCCCCCTCGCTACTGGAGAACATGTCACCTATTCAGGTACCACACCAACAACTGTTTGCTGTTCTTCCTTCTAGTTACCCATAGAAACTTCTTTGCAAGTTAACCTTTTGTTGTAGTGATGTTTCACAGACTCCAATGTGCTAATTCAGACCCAGGTTTCTTTGAGAGACACCGAGACCCCACATGCACCCCTTGAGTAACTTCAGACCAGGCTTTGAGCAGAGTAAACCACTTTACTGACTATTTGGCAGAAGATGTACAACATGCAACAATGTCCTTTCCCTAAATAAACTTAACTGTGGCTGCCCAGGTTTACCTGTACAGGTGTGGCATCTTTGGGAAAAGTCCAAACTGGCGATAGCTAGAACAAAGGAGTTCATATGCTTGGGAGTATTCCGATGGGTCGGCGATCCAACAAGCTTCTGAGGACATAATTCAAAGTCTCTGTATGTGCATCCTGAGCCTGTTCTAGATTCCGGGCTTGTTCCAGGTTTTTCCCCCGTTCTTGGTTACCCCCTCCCCAGGATCCAGGCCTTTTCCCTTTATATCACACAGGAGGGAGGCTGTACTCCAGAGGAAAACCCATGAATACACAAGGGGAGTCAGTACAAACACTAACCACTTTTTTATTTTCTTTTTAAGTCCGCTGCAAACACACACAAAAATGTGCACTTAAAGGTGTGTCTTTAGTCAACCCCCGAAGAAGTAGGACCTCTACCCTGACCCCTGGGGCGCAAGGCTCCTGACGGGCACATAGGTTTACATGGTCTGCCTAGCCAGAAGGCCTGGCAGATCCCGTTCTTCTAAGACAGCCAAAGCCATCCTCGAATACTAAGTCAGGGGAGCTCCCCCGAAGAGTGACCCCCCCCCCCCCAGAGGCAGTGGAGGAAGGAACCTAAGGGCCACACATCCTACCCCTCAGGGTAAGCCCAAGGACTCACACCCTTCATCAAGTGAAAAACACACACAAAAGTGAAGGTGACAAACATGAGAGGAAAATAAATAAAAATTAAAAAGTGGCCATGCAGAATGTGCACTAGCTAGGCCCTGAGGCCTGGTAGACCTTCTGCCTTCGCAGCCCATGGCCAGACAAGGTAGAATGTTCAAACCAGGGGGTAATGGGCTCTTCCAGCATTCCCGGGGGAATTACCTCCGTGCCCCAAAAACTGCCTGTGGGCACCCCGCTTTCTGTTCCAGCCGGTACTAACCTTCCAAGCCCCTATCACTCCAGCAGGTTTGCACAGCCACCACCCCAACCTTGGTCAGGTCAAGATAATGGCACAGTGCCCCCACTGGATCACTGATAAGTACAGATACTACACTTGATCTTATCCAAAAGGCAAGGAAGCAATTAACCCCTTCCCTCTCAACCTAGACAGCCAGGTAGACTGACTTACCAAAACCTGACTAACCATTGGTAGCTTACAGAAGAGAACTGGGGACGCTGATAACTTTAGCTCCTGGTGCAATTTTTTTCATTTTTCTCACAAATGTTAAATTATAATACTAAATTGCCTTAAGCCTGCTAAAAAAAAAAAAAAAAAAAAACAGGCTCACAGCTGTTATTGCCAAGACATAGGGGACATGCAATTTGTAGCAAAGTTGAAGCAGTTGTGTATCAATTAATATGCAATTTGCATGCAAAAATGTTGGCATTATTCTTTGGGTCTATTTGTGCCGAAAGCAAAATATTGTATTTTATATGATAGTTTGACTGAATAGCGAAAGATCACAAGTACACACCGCTCCAAGGCAACTTTACTTTGGAGTGCCGCTATTTCTATTTTCTATCCCATGACTAAATAGAGACTGCCTGTTTTCTCAGTTGTGCAAAAAATAAATAATTCCTAACTTGTATTCTAAATTATCGAGTGAATTAGCAGCTTCAACAATAAGCTTTTATAAAATTGTTTTTAGATTTTAGTTAAATGCAAAAGTAATTACAGGGACACTGAATTTCTGGCAGGATCAACAAGTATTTTTCTGTACTCAGCCTGAAAAAAAGAAAACGAATGCAGCTACTACATCTGGGAACTGGTTAGCTTTAAAGTGACACTAAATGATATCCTTATTCTTCCCCTGTAATCTATTTTTTTTTTTTTCAAATATAAATTTTTATTAAGTTTTCCAGAAAGAAAGGGGGGGGCACAGGCCCCAACAGAACACACAATCATAAACTCAAAGTGAAGGTTGCAGCCTCCCAACAATATGTGATATTCATGAACAGTACACATCTTAGCAGCTTGTATGTACCCCTCTATCGCCCAATCCTGATATGTAGAGTCGCTTTCTGTACTTGGGTTCATAGAGATGGGTGTAAACTTCCAAAGCCAATTGTAATGGCTTAGGTCCGGAGGTCACTTCTGTAAGTAGAAGAGTAGAACGATAGGAAGGAAAGAAAGAATAAGTATAGAGAAGAGAGGAGTGGAACGGGATGAGGGGGTGAGGGCGGGTGTAGGATGAGGAGGGGGGGAGAGGAGGGCTGGGAGTCATGAGTCTTTATATGCTGGTAACAAACTATATACCGGGTACAGGTTTACCTACGTATGCAATTTATTTCAAGTCCCCAATAGGGATTTTCCTTCATCTGATAGTATGAACATGTCCCATAATGCCCAGGTTTTCCTGTAGGTTTCTTGTTCATCCTGGGCCGTCAGTATAAGATCTTCCATTTTGTTTATTTCTTCCACTTTCCGCAACCACATTGCTGCAGTCGGTGGGCATTGCTGTTTCCAAAGTAACGGAATGCAGGATTTAGCTGCGTTAGTCAAGTGGCGGAGTATAGATTTCTTGTATCTTTTGGGGGAAAGGGAGCAAACATGGAGCAGAAAGAATGCCGGATCATCCGGGATCTGGAATTCAGTGAACTTTTGGGATGTAGTGCGGACTGCGGTCCAGAAAGATGTTAGCTGAGGGCATGACCAGAACATATGCAACATCGTTCCTCTTTCTCCCTGGCAGCGCCAGCAAAGTTCTGAGGTTTCGGGAAAAATCGTATGTAAGCGACTAGGTGTTAAATACCACCTAGTCAGGATCTTGAAATTGGTTTCCTGTATTTTAGTACACAGGGAGGATTTGAGGGCGAAGTTGACCATGTTTTGTTTCTGGGCCGCAGTTGTAATCTATTTTTCACAAAATTGTTCTATACTATATTTTATTTGCCTCCTTGTAATGTTCTTTGTGAGTTCCCAAACCTCATCATATTCCTCTTACTTCCATTTGTTTGGAATGAGCACTTCATGTTAGTTGTGGTCATGCACTGCCTTATGCACATTACAAATCCCATAGTCCATATTCTATCTCATGAGGGAGCCGGAGAGGGTGGCTACATTCCTGCATACAGTTGGACCATGGAAAAGGAACGTAGCCACCCTCTAACGGGAGGTTGGATCACAGAAGCAAAAAATAACTGATTTGGAGGAGACTGAGAACAGATAGGAGGTAGTTTTTTTTTGTTAAAAATACATACTTGAATAAATTCTTTTTTTTTTAAACCAGAGTTTGGTTTCCCTTAAATATACTAAATTTTTGATTTTAGGTTTAGATATACTACAGGGAATGCATTTTTCTTTCATAAAGGCTTACCCTAATCCTTTTAATTTCCACTTTTACTACCAGCCCCCGGACATGAACTGAGCCTGCTTGCGTAATTTTTTTTTTCTCTCTTATTTAATTTTATTTCTATGAAATTGTATAATAAAAACTATATTAAAAATAAATGTTTTAATAGATTGATTTCATAGATTAAATTAATAATTGGTTAATAATAGATTATTTCTATAGACTAAATTTCTAAGCATCAGTTTTAGAGATTTACATTTTTATCTCAGTTTGCCGTTGTTGTTTTTAAAAACTCAGTAGCTATTTTGTGGCACCACAAAAACCACTGTTGACTGACAAATACTATACAATATTGCATTATGGCATATACCCATTCTTTTGGGAATAATATTTAAATTATTATATATATTATTATATGTTGTAATATTATATGTTACTTAAATAAAAAATAGTTATTTCTCAAATCAAGATTTCCTAAATGTTTTTAGAAATTAATTACAAACGAGTGTGACAGTAAAATTAGAATGATTCAGAATTTCTACCTTGTTTCTCTGTAACAATAAGGAATTATTTCAGCAGGGGGCAGTGTTGAGTGAAGACCCCATTTGTATTGGGATAGCATTTAGAGAGGTGTTCAGTTGCCCTTGAATATGTCTATCATGTGTGCATATTAGTAAAATATCAATAACAAAAATAAAGAATACACATATATATATCTATATACAGCATCTCACAAAAGTGAGTACACCCCTCACATTTTTGTAAATATTTTATTATATCTTTTCATGTGACAACACTGAAGAAACACTTTTGCTACTATGTAAAATAGTGAGTTTACAGCTTGTATTACAGTGTAAATTTGCTGTCCCCTCAAAATAACTTGACACACAGCCATTAATGTCTAAACCGCTGGCAACAAAAGTGAGTACACCTAAAATTGGGCATAATTAGCCATGTTCCCTCCCCGGTGTCATGTGACTCGTTAGTGTTACAAGGTCTCAGGTGTGAATGGGGAGCAAGTGTGTTAAATTTGGTGTTATCGCTCTCACTCTCTCATACTGGTCACTGGAAGTTCAACATGGCACCTCATGGCAAAGAACTCTCTGAGGATCTGAAAAAAAGATTTGTTGCTCTACATAAACATGGCCTAGGCCAGGGGTTGGCAATCCATGGCCTGTGGGCCGTACCTGCCCCGCCACGGCTTTGTCCGGCCCGTTAGTGCCCATGATTAATTTTTTACATTAAACAGCAGGTGATTGGTTGCCGAGTGATCGTAGCAACCAATCACCAGCCTGTTGATGTAAAAAGTTAACTTCAGCAGTTCCCGCCCCCATCCAGCCCTATGATACCAGCCACTCTCTGCTGTGCTCTACACCTGTGTAATGTAGGAGAGTTCTACCGACACAGTGTGTGTTTTTTTTGTGTCCATGGGGTGGGGTGCAGGGGGAGCAGAGGACACTATGAGGACAGATGACCCTATGAGGGCAGAGGACACTAGAGTGGGGGGTTGCAGGGACAGAGGACACTGCTTTGGGGGGGCACAGGAAACTTGCTATGGGGGAGGGGGCAGAGGACACTATGGGAGTGATGTGAAGGGGACAGAGGACACTGCAATGGGAGGGGGCCATATTAGGGACCCCATCACCCCTGGGGACCCCTTCTCACTTGGGGACAGGGACCCCTTCTCACCTGGGGACAGGGACCACTTCTCACCTGGGGACAGGGACCACTTCTCACCTGGGGACAGGGACCCCTTCTCACCTGGGGACAGGGACCCCTTCTCACCTGGGGACAGGGGCCCCATGTCAATAACAAAAATATCAATATTTGGGGGTGTACTCCATTTTGTTGCCAGCGGTTTAGACATTAATGGCTGTGTGTTGAGTTTTTTTGAGGGGACAGCAAATTTACACTGTTATACAAGCTGTACACTCACTACTACTGCAGCAAAGTGGCATTTCTTCAGTGTTTTCACATGAAAAGATAGAATAAAATATTTACAAAAATGTGAGGGTGTACTCACTTTTGTGAGATACTGTATATATAGCCTTCCCAAGGGTTAGTGTGTACAATAATGTGTGCATTTATTCAGGTAAAAAATAGAAATAGCCAAAGTGTTACGTAGCTATGCTTTTTATTATTCTAGGAGTTGATGCACTAATTACAGTGGGTCCGCTTGTTACCTGCGGGAAGCTGGCTAGTCATCCTGCCTATCTTGGCTCAAATTAAAGTGCAGAACCAGCTTCCTGGCTGAGTGCGGCTTGTAGGACAGGGTATGAAACCTTAGATGAGAATTGAGATTATCCATTGGACTGTGACCTGCAGTGTCCTTTTCTTGCAGCCTGATTGATGACTTAGGTTTAATTCAGAGGTGGGTATTGATCTGCATGCTGCCTGGTCAGTGTGTGTGACAAAAACAGGCTCCAATGTATAGCGCCAGTGTAGACTCTTTTTCCGAGTCTCAATACCATCAACCAGCTTTATCGACTCTTTTATTGACAACACTGTAGCCTAATGAGGAGTAGAAGAGCACACTTCATTATGTCCATACTAGTGACATTCTGTATGAACAAGAGGAGATTGTCATATAACATTGTGTATAGTGTAGGTTGTATAAAAAGCAGCTAATCACCATGGACATACAGTGTCTCAATCTGCTTCCATTTAGTGGCTCTCTAATGGTAAGTGTCATTCTCCTAACATTATTCCTGTTCTTGTTAGTGGTAAAGACTTCAAGTGTTTATTTTTCACAAAGCACATTGATTAAAAAAGGCACAAAAGAACATGCATAGTTGAATGAAATAGAATAGTATTCTTAAATAAATGCTGCCCAATAATATTAATCATAAAATAAAGTATTTATACTGTATACTTGAGTCCACACTAATCTCTGTAATAGCAACATCCTGTCTCAATGTTCATAGCTGTTTGTCTTTTTTTTTTAACAGAGGTAAGTAGACATCATGTGGTCCTGTCTAAATTGCCCCTTAGACCAGTGGTCATCAACCCTGTCCAGGTTTTAACAGGCCAGGTTTTTTGTATTACCTTGGGGAGATGCAGACTAGAATACTGCAATCACTGAGCAGCAAATGATATAACCTGGGATGTATTTCAGTTATCTTACAAACCTGGCCTGTTAGTGGGCCCTGAGGACAGGGTTGATGACCACTGCCTTAGACACCCCAGTTATTTCTATGCTCATAAGGAGGACTATCATACTCGACTGAGACGTGTATTCTAAAATGTAGTTCATTAGGTTTCTTTCTTCTACTTTCTTAACAAGTTATTTCTGCCATTGTAAATTATCGTAAGGAATGAGACTTTATTTCCAGCGCTCAAAATGAATATCCATAACAAATAGTTTGTATAAAAATATAGTATTTATGTCATGCTAATGTAAAACTGTTCACACAAAATACCAGTTAAATTTGTACTCTTGAGTAGTTAAAAACAAATGGACTTGGTAATACCAGACCAACCAGCAAATAGATTATAATAGAAGACCATCCCACAAGTATATGGTAGCTAAGGGTCTAGGTCAGTGGTTGTCAACTTATGACCTAAAGAGGCCTTCAAATGTGGTCCCTGACATCATGTTCATTATATTTAATGCTTTAGAGCACTGTCAGAAACTGCAGCCCTAATAAAGTAAATGAGGGTCGGAGAGTGTGGACATCATACATTGTTGGCTGGGGATATGCTACAGAAGACACTATGAAACTGAGAACATGGTACATGAGGCTAGTGAAGATCAATGTTATTACTGTAATCATTGTTCCCACTATAGACTGCTGAGGGCTGCACATCATATGCCGCAGGTTCAGGATCAGGGGTCTAGGTGTTTTTTGTTTAGATCTGCTTCCTCATTCCTTGGTAGGCTTGTTACAGTAAGTTGATTTTTATGTAAAAAAGCCCCACTGAGTGGTGATCACAAGTATTTCAAAATATAATCAAGTGTAACCACTTCCTTACCGCGCTATAGCCGAAAGACGGCTACAGAGTGGCTCTGTTGTTTCGGGAAGATGTCCATGGACATCCTCCTAGAAAAGTACCCCCCGGGGCACACATCCGGTGCAATCTGTGATTGCTGTGTCCTTCGGATACAGCCAATCGCAAATCGTGGTAAAGGGCCAATCACATCAGTCTTTACCATGTGATCAGCTGTGTCCAATCACATCTGATCACAGTGTAAGCAGACTTGCTGGTTTTTGCCATTCCTTTCCTTTCCAGTGCGATGACAGCATGAGGAGAGCCGGTAACCGGCCATCCTAACAGGGGACATGTACACAGATAATCAGGGCACTGATGGTTTATCTGCTTTTTTTTGTACTATAAAGGGCTCATTTTAGCTTTTTTAACCCCATTATGTTACTAAACGTCTTAGACCTGGTTCATATCTATGTGTTTTTTGGTGATTTTTGCAGAAACACACTACAGTTCATTTAACATCATATCTATGCTTTTTTCAGCCGCTGCATATTTGGAAAGGGTCAGGGACGCAAAACGGTGCTTTTTTGGTTCAATATACTTCAATGGAGAAGCTGCAGAAAAGCATGTAATACATTTTTGCAGCAATTTATGTTTTTTAAATTTGCCCAACAACAAATTGGCCATAAAACAGTATGTCTCTTCTAATAGTATATACAGTATATCTCCTCTAATAGCATATATACATATATACAGTATATCGCTTCTGTCTGTTATTCTCAGAGTGGATTCGATATTTTGCTCCCTACCATGGTTGGTTGTTTACATTTACCACTGCATAGAGATACAGTATTTAAGAATGGATTGTCTTTTTTTTAAACTTTACATATTAACTAAATTATACACCACACTTTTTTTTTTTAAGGTTATTAACCGATTAATTGAAACAATAATCGGCCAACTAATCGATTATCAAAATAATTATCAAAAAAAATTATCAAAATAATCGTTAGTTGCAGCCCTAATCAGTGCCTCCTATCAGTACCTCCTATCAGTGCATATCAGTGCAGTCTCATCAGTGACGATCAATGGCGCCTCATCAGTGCCCTCCAGTGCCGCCTTATCAGTACCGCCTATCAGTGCCCATCAGTGCAGCCTATCAGTGCAGCCTCATTAGCGCACATGAGTGAAGGAGATAAATTACCTATTTGCTATATTTTATAACAGAAACCAAAAAAAAATTTTTTAAAAAAAAAAATTCTCACTTTCTTCGATTGTTTAGCAAAAATAAAAAACCTAGTGGTGATAAAATACCACCAAAATAAAACTCTATCTGGTCAGGAAGTGCCCAGTAAGCAAGTGGTTAACATAAGGCTGACCTGTCAGTCCCCCAATCACACATGTAGTGCTGGAACCAAACATATATAACACAGTATTCCCCTGGGTATGGGCACAACCATGCCACACCACCAAAAAGTAGTTCTATGCCACAAAACACACAGACCCTTTGCTCCATACTACGTACTGGTGTGATCATTTTCTACTGTAAACTGTAAGGTGGTTGATCAGTTTTAATCATTATCAGTGTTTTTTAACTACTCAAGAGCATTATATATTGGTATTCTGTGTGTATAGTTTGAACCTATGTATAAAATACATTTTTATATTTTTATATATACTATCTGTTTGTAATAGATATTCTGTGTGAACGCAGGAAATAAAGTCCTGCTGTTTACGATACTTCCGTTTTACCTCCATATTACGTCAGATATTAAATGATGGGAACCTCATATCTGTCACGCAGAAGCTGAGCTATGGAGAAAGTTAAACTTTTGGGCTATATTGGCAGTTTTATCATAGATTGGGGGAACTTGCTTGCTGATAAAAGGGTAAATCGTGCCCCTCCATCAATGAGCGATTTGCAATGACATCATTGTTTTATATGCAATGTTGACTTTGTGATTATCTTTCACACAAAGATCCAGGTAATTATAGTCAAAGCCTTTTGCTGAACATTTTATTAACCTTTTAAATGTTTGTGCGGCCATTCTTTTTACTATGCAACCCTTCTGCATGCTGGTAGACTAACTTTAGACCATGCTGTTTTTAAAAAGCTTTAGCAAAGGTAGTGCAGATATTTATCCCTAACCTGTGAAAAGATGGTATAAAATTATTCAGCTCACCATGGCAAAAAAATTCAACTGAAAAGGACCTACATCAGATGGCTGTAAAACTGTTGGAGATACTATTTTAAAATGGTTTGGAAATATGTAAACCTTCCGTGAACAACTAAAACCACGCTTCGTTGACAGAGTCTTGTTACAGCGCAGGGTCTGGGAGCCATTACACTTGGCTCCACATCTCCCGATCATTAAAAGTGCAGCCATCAGTATCATTTCTACATATTGAAATGCGTAAATGAGTCTACAGCAAGAGTTGCCATGGAAACCCAGTGACATCTTGCTTTACCATGGGGACAGCAATTTATCTCGCTCATATAGGCTTGAATTGATAGATGACGTGTTATATACATTTTTTTTGCTAGATGTAAAGTTTGTAAAATAATATACAAATTGCTTAAGTAAATTACAAATATAAATTGTGTAGATAAGATAGACCCTGTGTCCACAAATAGTATCTATTCTTAGTGTTGTAAGCTGGTACATTCATGTGGCATGTATGGGACATGTGCACAGTCACAAGACATTATGCTATCCTTGCCAATGTCATTTGGGAGAGCTAGAATGTGTAACTCATTGAAACAGGGCATCCCATGTCCCCAGTTGCCCTTAGTGCTATAAATCAGCCTGGTAGAAAGCAGAGAAGAACTCTTCCAATTTAGATTCAGAACTCAAGTCTAAGAGGCCACCCTATATCACCCTAAACACAATCTCACAGGCATCCATGTGCCTTACATATGCAGGCTCATGAGTCATTTTCAGTCAATTTCTGTCCGTACCAATTCCCTGTTTGTAGAGAAACTTTACTATACTCGCCAGTTTTCCATGCATGTATGTGTTAGCGCTAGGAGCCGCTTGAATATTACCCAGATAGTCCTTATGTCTTCACTGGCAGCAAGGCACAAGGTATTTTCTGTAGCCAGTTAAACAAACTCACTTCAGCTCAATGTAGACCAGTCAAGGCAGTAGGATACTCAAGAATAAAACTATGCACAAAATGAGGACTCTAGCTGATCTAAAAATTTGCAGTAGGTTTTGTCCTTTGCTGGTAGCAGATGGCAGACTTCTTCTGTGCAGCAGTGCAGAAATAAAGAGGATGATCGAAAGTCTCTTGTAGTGAAGGACAGGTAGACAAAGCTCTTCGGATCACTAGCCAGTAATTCCTTTAGTTGGACCTTCGACTGACTGTACTAGCACAAAGGGGTAGTTGAAAATAACAGGCCATTAGATCTTTGGTCTGTACTCACAGGAGTCACAAACATATCCACTTAGGCATGGCTCCCCTTCAGTCACCTCTTCAGAAGCACCTGGCCTTGGATTAATTAGTGGGAGACCGGGCACAAAAATTCAAGAGGCTTACATTTTTGTGCCCGGGTTTCCCACTGATTAATCTACAGCCAGCCACAGGATATTTTCACACAGCCATGTGCACACACTCTTCCGCTCGTCGTCTCCAATAACCAGTCTAGGGGATGTGTTTTTGTATTTTATTTGGAGAACTTGGATAGGAGAAGGGATTTAGTAGGATACTCCAAAATAACTATTTACAAGCGAGGCCAACTTCTTAATAGAACTGTGTAGGAGACTGGCAGTAGAACCATGCAGCAGGCTGTACCGAATAGAGCAAGTCCCTTTGTACCAGAAGGAATTTAATGGAATTTTGCTTCTTCAAGACACCAGCCAATGTTACCTTTAGCTTACACCCAGTATGCTGACTTCTAGCACCAAGAGGGGGATTTAGCAACAACAGTCTCTAGGTTCCTTTTAGGGGATCTGTACTCACAAGGCCCTGGCCGCAGGTCTTCTTACTCCATGATACCAGACAGGATCTGTGGATATCCTCCCTCAGTCAGCTTGCAAGAGAACCATGGGTTTTAGCTTCTGTGTTTCAGGCCCTCGGGTTACCCACCTGAGCCCGCATGGCAGCCTGTGCTGGGGAGAGTCAGCAGCCCCCTCCCTACCTGGAACTCTCTCTGTAGAGGAAGATCCAGAACTCCCATGCTCTTCAGATAAATACAGTTACACAAAATGCATTGAGGCACATCCCCTTCTAAATGGCCAGGGCTGTATGGACATCTATGCTCGCATCTGCAAGGTTTCCACTAACTGACCAGTACCTCCCTAAGCTACTAGACCAGTGTGAAACCTCAAGACAGCATGAGCAGCATCAGAGCACTAAGCAGACTCTGCTAAACAATCACAGCCTCTGTTAAGCAGACAGCACTTGAATTTTTCTGACTGTCTCCATATTAGGCAGAGAAACCAAAAACTATATTCACTCACTCTAGCACCTACTATACCTAGGATGGCGCTACACTTACATATTCTGAAGCTACTCAAGTTCAGCAAAATGCTCTCTCCAGCGGCGGCAACCAGTATTGAGGAGAGATTGCCGACAATGGCTGCCAATGCGGTGACATCAGTATGGGGCATCCTTTGTCGTGCTGCCCCTTTTCTACACTAAAGCTGCCGCTGACAGCTGATCATAGAACCGGCTTCAGAGTGGTTAAGTATACAAATCTTTTCTTTACAGGCTTAGATATATAATAGGCTTAGAATGGCAGTGGGAGTAGGTTTATTTTTAGTTAGAATTTCCCTGAATTTCCACTGAAGGCAGGCTATAGATGGGCTTCCAAGAACCTTGGCCATGGACACAATTGCATTACAACTTTTTTTTCTTTTGCAGCTCACCTAAAAGGCAAAAACTGTACATTCCTGGCTTTTTTTTTTTTTGACAAGCTGTAAGGATCAGTCCCATTATCACCCTTTTTGGGTTGGCATTAAAAGTCCTAATCCTCACCTGAGCATTGCAATGGGCTGTCAAACTGAGGTCTGGATCAGCATTTCATTACCATACTATCTCTACTGTTCAGAATCTACCACTCTACAACTTTCTTTTTCACTTCTCTGCCTTCAGCCTGTTGACTGGACTATGAATGATCCTCTGACTGGTGAAGTCCTCCCTGTGCTCACCCTCTCCTGAAAGCCTGCCGAAATACTTCCTCCACCATCATGCAAAGATCACACCATTATGAAATGCAATGGAGCTTAGTGGAGTGTCAACTTGCAAAGAAACCCCCACTCTATGCCTGAACTGTGTGCAAGGGAGTAAGGGAAGGGAATATAAAGATAGATTTCAGACTCTAGCAATTTTTAGAGCCCAGAAGTTAACAAAATAAATTTGCAGTCAGACAGACATTTTACTAAGAACTTTCATTTTGATAATTTGACTCCCATTTTCCGGTTACAGCAGTTGTATGTAGTGTCTGAATACTGTGCAGTCTAAAGCTGGCCATACATGTAAAGAACAAGAGAAATCCATATACATAAAGATTAAATGTAGGGCTGAACAAGGGAAATTCAAAGATTCCCCCACCACGCTAAACAGCTTGGCTGGTCAAATCTCCTGCATATTGTACTCTGACAACTGTGGCTATTAGAATACCCAAACAGTGAATGCCCAGCCAACTTTTTTTCGTGCCGGGATCCTTTGACTTTTCAATGTTGTTTGCAGGGCCACCTATGCCTTGAATTTTTGCCTATTCATAAGAATTGGCCTACATTTGAGATGTGTATGGCCGGTTTAATAAGCACCAGAAGAGACCTACCACGTGATTTAACCAGACTTGGTCAGGCACACCTTCTCCCCTTCTATACAGTATGTCTGTGCGGGCAAAGCCGGCGCTTCCACTAGGCAGCTGCCTAGGGCGCACTGCCTCTGAGCGGTGTCGGTGTCTAGTCATCCTGTCAGCTCTCTGCCCGCCTCCATCTCTGGGTGATGTGCAGCCACTGGAGTAGCAGGGTGGCATTGTGGACGGAGACAGCCAGGATGGATCCACCCAGGCCCAGACTGGTCACATAGAGCATATGCCTGGGGCCGGGGCCGCCGTAACACTTATCCTGGTGGAGCCCCCCCCCCCCCGACACCCCCCGTTCTCTCTTTCTCCCTCCCCCCCTGTTCTTCCTTCTTTTCCCCCTTCCTTTCCCTAGATATTTTATGTGATTTGTCCTTTTTCCCTCTCTCTATTTCTACTATTGAACTTTCCCTTCCCATTGTGTTAAAAAAAAAAAAAAATTTTAATAAGTGTGTCTATCTCCTTTAAGTTTAGTGTCTGAGGCCTCTGCCGGCCATTTTATTCCCTTTTAAATTTCCCTCTTTCTCTCTTTTCCCTCCCCCCGATATTCTCTAAATCTACATTTCCTAATTTCCCCTTCCTATGTGCCCTATATGGGGGTGTTGGTTGGGGGTGGGGTTCGCCTGGAGTGGATCTGGGCATGGGATTGTAAGGGTGCTGGAATGGGTGGGGGGGAGGGGGAAAAAGGGCCATAAGGGCTGAGAGACGGTGGGAAGAAGAGAGAGGAAAGATATAAATAAAAAAAAAAAAAAAAATTGAGTTTTTTTGGTTTAAATAAAACAAAAATAGATATGTACCGCCTCTCTCCCACCTCTCCCTTCTTTGAACATTCTATGTATATTTGCTTATTCAATTTCTAATGAGCAGGTTTCCCATTCTGTCCAGATTTGCGTAAACCTTTCCTTTCTATTATGGACTATATGGATCCATCTTTCAGCCTCTTTTATCACGTTCACTTCCTTTTCCAGTCAAGTAGGTTTGGACTCTTAGTCTGTTTCCATAGTCTAGGTATCAATAGTTTTGCAGCGTTTATCAAGTGCGGCGTGATACTATTCGTGTAAGCTCTACGTGATTTCATTGACCCATGGAACAGGAAGTTTAATGGCGTCAGCTCCATCTTCCCCCTTGACAACCTCCTAATCCATGGTGCAATCTCTTGCCAGAACCCTCTGATCATGGGGCATGACCACCATATATGGAGGAGGGTGCCCCTCTGCCCACATCCTCTCCAACACCTTCCGTCCACTTTCTGATACATCTGGGCTAGTTTCACAGGTGTCAAGTACCATCTGGTTAAAAGTTTGTATGACATTTCTTGAATTTGAGCACTTCTCGATGTACAGTATATAGACTCGATAAGCTCTTTAATTTGCGTCGAGGAAAATTTATATTTTAGCTCCCCTTCCCACTCTCTAATGTAGTAGGATGTTGAGCTCTTCCTGGTACCGAGAACTAACTTGTACATTTGTGACAGCAGATGTTTATACGTCGTCATCTTTGAGCACTTAGATTCAAATATGGTAAGTGAATCAAGGGTTCTCAGCATAGCCTTTTTTTTATTGTAAAAACACCCCAATTGGTGATATCTCCATTCGGCCATTTGTATCGTTCCGTACTTCCGTACCAGGTCTGCTAACGGTAGTAGAGTTCCCTTTGGGGCGAAGTTACCACATATCATGTCCTCCTCTCTCCCCCAGTTTCCCATAAATCCCACCTCTTCTCCCGGTGGGAACCACGAGAAGCCCTCCATCGGGGTTAACGGAGATATCTGAGGGGCGTAGTCTCCTGACTGGTTAAGGTGGTCCCAAATTAGTATTTTGGGTTAGTGGTGATACCCATTTTGAAAGACCCCTGTTTACCTTTGGGATCCATGATATTCCTTTTAATCTCCTTCCTGCTATTGTTTGTTCTAGATTAACCCATATTTTATTTGTTTGGTCGTGGTTCCAGTTTAAAATGCGCACTAGGGCCATCGCCTTATAATATAGCTTGACGTCTGGTAGCCCCATACCTCCTTCTAACTTCCCTTTACATAGTATCTCATGTGCGAGTCTGGGACGTTTGTTGTTCCACACAAATGACGTAAAGGCCTTCTGTATGTTTCTAAAGAAGTTCTGGAGAAGTGGGATTGGGACAGTATAAAGTGTGTAGAGGATTTTAGGCAATATACTCATTTTTATTGCACTCACCCTTCCAAACCATGTTAACACTTGTCCTTTCCACTTCCTCAGATCTTCTATGACCCCCTCCATCAAGACTCTGTAGTTCAGATCATATAATAATTTGAGGTCTGATGTTAGGTGTATCCCTAAATATACCAAGGATTTTTTATTCCATATAAATGAGTATAGACCTTTCAGGGTTCTCACCATTTCTGAGTGGATATGGCAGGGTAAAATAACTGACTTTTCGAAGTTTATCTTAAAATTGGATAGTTCTCCAAATTTAGATACTTCTGTCATCAGTGCCGGTAGTGATCTCTGTGGTGTTGACAGGTAAAATAATAAGTTGTCCGCATATGCCCATACTTTATGTTCATATGCTCCTATGCTGGTCCCTTGGATTTCGATGTTTTTTCTTATTCTACATAGAAAGGGTTCTAATGTCATGGCAAACAGTAAAGGCGACAAGGGACACCCTTGTCTCGTTCCGTTGTGTATTTGAAAATATTTTGAAAGAGTGCCATTCACTTTCACCCTCGCTCTTGGGTCTGCGTATAGTGCCGCTATCCAGCCCATTACACGTTCTCCCACCTTTATCTCCCTTAAAACCTCTGTCATGTAAACCCAGTTCAAGCTGACCTGTAATGAAGGAGGAGCTGAAGGTCTCCCCTGTGTGAGCTGTGCCTCACAGCCTGTAGGAGAGACCCCCATCTCCTGATAATAAGACAGGTGTCACTGGCTGCCTGACATGTGGAGGGAGTGATGATATCCCCCAAGGTAAGAACCCCTCCTCTCCTCTTCACCTGGCTGCATCCCCCTCTCCTGTCCACCTGGTTGCACCCCCTCCTGTCCACCTGGCTGCATCCACCCTCTCCTGTCCACCTGGCTGCATCCCCCCTCTTCTGTCCACCTGACTGTACCCCCCCTCTCCTGTCCACCTGGCTGTATCCCCCCTCTCCTGTCCACCTGGCTGTATCCCCCCTCTTCTGTCCACCTGGCTGTATCCCCCCCTCTCCTGTCCACCTGGCTGTATCCCCCCTCTCCTGTCCACCTGGCTGTATCCCCCCCTCTCCTGTCCACCTGGCTGTATCCCCCCTCTCCTGTCCACCAGGCTGTATCCCCCCTCTCCTGTCCACCAGGCTGTATCCCCCCTCTCCTGTCCACCTGGCTGTATCCCCCCTCTCCTGTCCACCTGGCTGTATCCCCCCTCTCCTGTCCACCAGGCTGTATCCCCCCCTCTATTGTCCACATGGCTGCACCCCCCTCTCTTCTGTCCACCTGGCTGCATCCCCCCTCTCATGTCCACCTGGCTGCATCCCCCCTCTCCTGTCCACCTGGCTGCATCCCCCCCTCTTCTGTCCACTTGGCTACACCCCCCTCCTCTCCTGTCCACCTGGCTCTGTCCTCCCCCACCTGGCTGCATCCCCCCTTTCCTATCAACCTGGCTGCAATCCCCCTCCACCTGGCTGCATCCACCCTCTTCTGTACACCTAGCTATGTCCTCCCCCCACCTGGCTGCACCCCCCTCTCCTGTCCACCTAGCTGCACCCCCGCCACCTGGCTGCATCCCCCCTCTCCTGTGCACCTGGCTGCATTCCCCCTCGAGCTGGCTGCATTCCCCTTCCACCTGTCTGCATCCCCCTCTCTCCTGTCCACCTGGCTCTGTCCTCCCCCCACCTGGCTGCAACCCCCTCTCCTGTCCACCTGGCTCTGTCCTCCCCCCCCCCCACCTCGCTGCAACTCCCCCTCTCCCACTACTGTCAACCTGTGTTCCATCAACTGTAGTGGAGTACAGAGGAGACATCCAAGGCAATTGCCCTACACATGTTACATATAACCGCGCACGCCAAAGTGAGAGCAATAATTCTAGCATCAGAACTACTGCATAACACTAACCTGATGTCCTGCAGGTGCTTTTAAAGCGTTGCCTATGAAAAAATATAGGGTACTGAAGTTTTTCGCTGTTTCATGGGTGCACACACACAAAGCACCTATAGGTCATCAGTTTAGTGTTATGCAGGAGTTCTGGTGCTAGAATTATTGAATTAATTTCGATATTTTTTTTTTGGGGGGGGGGGTCTGTTCCTGCCTAGGGCACAAAATAGTCTAGCACTTGTGTGCGGGTAAGCTTGCGCTGATGGGTGTAGCTGTTACTAAGCTCTGCCAGCACAGGGTACTGCAGTGTGAGAACAGGAAGCAGAGGGAGTAAAAGGTATTTACAGCAGTTTCAAGCAAACATCAGTCACACATCATAATGTGTGGGATACAAGACTATAAAGAGATAGAAAGCTGTAAGATTGTAATGGGTTTTAAACATACCATGCTGGAATTGCAGCCATAAACTAGCTAGCTGTGCATGGTTTAATCTGATTTTGCAGAAACAAATTATCCGACCCGTCGGAGAGCTTCCTGTTATTCAAGATGCATATTCATTAGGAAGCAGATGTCTGACTATCTTCCCTTTTGTGCTACATATGCAGTGGTACAGCAGCATCCCTGTTCATCACTCCTAGTCACTAGCCTCAGCAAGTCTGGCAGTGCCAGTACACATCATGGGTGAGTAGCTGAGCGCAGAGACCTTGCCTCCTCACTAGTCAGCAGCCCTGGGATGGAAAATATGGACAGGTTTTCCACTTTTTGTTCTCTGGCCCGATTGGGCAGCAGTCGTGGGAGTGAAAGCTTACTTCCGGGTTCTTTCTGAACCCAAGTTTAGACCAAACCTGAGCTCATCCTTAAAAGTAATAATATGACAAAAGCTTTCTAAAATAATTAAAACTAGCATGTTTCATGTCAAAGATTTTCAGCAAATAATATAATCCAGTCACCTCCAGGGGGGGTACAAACTTGTGCAAACATTCGGTACACAATTTCAGAAAAAAATTTGTGAGACCATGCCAATGTTTCTTATTTAAAATTTCAATTTTGCATGTGGCTCTATTTAAAGTGTAACTCCATTTTTGTTGAGAAAAAGATTATCAATGTACATTATAGAATCAAAAAATGTAGGAATTTGGATAAACCGCCACAACCCAAACCCCAACCACTGCGCCACAGAAAGAATACTATCTAGGCTAAACTAAAGCAACTACTTAAAAATGGAATATATGTTAAATGATCAAACTGTGGTCCTCACTGGATTTAAGTTAGATAATAGCGCTTAAACAATTCTAAACTAATCTAAAATAATAATTCATGTGTAAAATACATATAAACGTGACACAATCATAAAAACAAATATAATATGTGTACACTCCCACGTGGTAAGTGAATAAAACTTTAAATCAGTGAAAAAATATTGCAATAATTTCTCCAAAAAAAATATTCTACAGGTGTCACACTGTTCATATAGTGTCCAAACAGAAGTAAAGAAAACACAATTAAAAAATAATTAAAGTGAAAAATAATTAAAGTGATGCTCCTTTAAAGAGACAGTGAATCTTCTCAAAAATATTTTCAAATGTTTCTTATGGGAGAGGACACATTGAGCACAGCGGTGTGGTGGAAGGTTAAGAAGAACATTTGAAAATATTTTTGAGAAGATTCACTGTCTCTTTAAAGGAGCATCACTTTAATTATTTTTCAATTGTGTTTTCTTTACTTCTGTTTGGACACTATATGAACAGTGTGACACCTGTAGAATATTTTTTTGGAGAAATTATTGCAATATTTTTTCACTGATTTAAAGTTTTATTCACTTACCACGTGGGAGCGTACACATATTATATTTGTTTTTATGATTGTGTCACGTTAATATGTATTTTACACATGAATTATTATTTTAGATTAGTTTAGAATTGTTTAAGCGCTATTATCTAACTTAAATCCAGTGAGGACCACAGTTTGACCATTTAACATATCAATGTACATTGTAGGGATTTTAACCACTTGACCTCCGGAAGATTTACCCCCTTTATGACCAGGCCATTTTTTTGCGATACGTCACTATGTTACTTTTACTGACAATTGCGCGGTCATGCAACGCTGTACCCAAATAACATTTGTGTCTTTTTTTTTTTCCCCACAAATAGAGCTTTCTTTTGGTGGTATTTGATCACCTCTGTGTTTTTTATTGTTTGTGCTATAAATAAAGACAATTAAATAAAAAAAAAAAATATATATATATATATATATATATGTAGCACCCTGAAGTTTAGGCAGGGTTGCTCCTCACAAATTTATTTGCCAGGAGTTGTTATTGTGGTTGATGGAGATCCATTGATTTCTCCCTAAGTTTGGCCTTGTTGCACCTTCCTCTTCTACCACTAGGTGGCGGGGTACTTGGTGGTACTTGATATGAGAAGGGCCCAAGGTCAGATTATGGGTATATGGGTGGTCTCAGGCAATGGGCAGGGGTTTTCTTGAATCCCTTGGCCTGCTGGGAGAGCCTATATATTCGGGTGAGGTCAGGTGATCTGTGTTCTGTGCCACCTGGAAGGCTGTCTGGGTGGACGCGTGTCGTATTTCCCAGGCTGCTAGGCCAGAGATTGTGCCTATCCCGGGCACATCTGGCCAGTGGCGGCCCGTGCATTAAGGGGGCATGGGCACTGCCCCCTCTCTCCTGCCACCCCCCTCTAGCACCAATAGATAGATTCATGCAATGCATGAATCTATCTATGGCTGCCACTGCCACCCCCTATTCAGGCACTCAGCATCTTTTCGGGTGCAGGGCGCCTAAATTACAGCGGCAGGGGGTGGTTTTGAAGCACCTGATTAGAGCCATTAGCGCTTTCCTAACACTAAACCGCCAATCAGGTGCTCGGATCTGTTACCAGTCACCTGATTGGCTGAAGCGACAGGCGCTGTGATTGGATGCCAGGCATCCAATCATAGCAGAGGACGGGAAGAGAGGACGGGAGAAGACATCAAGGAGCTGTCCCACCGAGACAGGTAAGTGCACACGGCGGGCCGGTGGGGGGCACAGTGGTTGCGTTTGATGGGGCACAGTGGCGGCAATTTATGGGGCACAGTGGCTGCATTTGATGGCATAGTGGCTGCATTTGATGGCGCAGTGGCTGCATTTGATGGCGCAGTGGCTGCATTTGATGGCGCAGTGGCTGCATTTGATGGCGCAGTGGCTGCAATTGATGGCGCAGTGGCTGCATTTGATGGGCGCAGTGGCTGCATTGGATGGTGCAGTGGCTGCATTTGATGGTGCAGTGGCTGCATTTGATGGCGCAGTGGCGTCAATTGATGGCGCAGTGGCGTCAATTGATGGCCACAGTGGCTGCGTTTGATGGGCACAGTGACAGCGTTTGATGGGCACCGTGGCGGCAATTGATGGGGCACAGTGGTGGCGATTGATGGGCACAGTGGCTGTGATTGATGGCACAGTGGCTGCGATTGATGGTACCGTTGCCTGCGATCAATGGTACAGTGAGGCTGCAATTGATGGGGTTTTTTTCAGAATTTTTCAGTTTGTTTGCGCCCCCCCAAAAATTTTGAGCACCAGTCGCCACTGCATCTGGCTGCTAGGCTGTCTGAGGGCCTACCCAGACTTAAGAGGGTAGTGCAGGGTTGGGATTGCGGCTTGCAGTCCAACCAAAAGTTAAAAAAAACGGTGAGCCAATCATACAAGCAGGAAATTTTATTTCTTGGGGCATACTGTGGCACCAACAATGTATCTCTAGTTTGTAATATTGCACTGAATTTTACAGAAAATTCCAGTGGCTGCAGATTGAAAAGAAAAGGTAAGTTTTTATAACAATAAATACAGTATGTATGGCTTGTGCAGCAATTGTACGGTATATGCTACGTTGTATATTTTTTAATTCGTTTTTTTTATGTATTATTATTATTTCAGTAGTTTTGTATTCGTTTTTCTTTTCTTTTTACAAAATGAATGTACATGCAAAAGATGACCAATCGATGTGTACAATGTCCACATGATTGCACAATATAGATTGTATGCAAAACATTATAAAGGAGACAAATGAATGTAAAACATGACAAGGTACATGCCAATAGCTCAGGTAGAAATGAGCAGAAGTCCCTGAGATCATCGTCAGGTAAACATAGAACTAATATTTCAGAAAAATAGTGCAAGTGTGCCCTGGGGGAACATGGAAAGATTGGAGGATGAGGGTGGGAACTAATATACCTCCTTCCATGAGAACAATCCCTCATGTACCAGACTTATCAAGATGAACTACCACCAGGTGCCTAGTAAGAACAATATGGATCATATTAAGAGACTTTTTTGAAGGTGGAGTTATCCTTTAGTAAATAAACAGATTGCTTTTATTTCATAGGAAATCAAACATAGTATAATAGAATGAAAAGTTTATTTTTATTTAAAATAATATTTTATATTTTCTTTATTATAAGTACTTATATAGCGCCATCAATTTACACAGCGCTTTCTTTATACATCTATTGTACATTCACATCAGTCCCTGCCCCCAAGGAGCTTACAATCTATTGTACATTCACATCAGTCAATGAACTTACCAGCATGTCTTTGGGGTGTGGGAGGAAATGGAGAACATGGAAAGTCCAGGCAGGTAGTGACGGGCTTGGGATTCAAACTGAGGACCCTGGTGCTGCTAGCGTTTCGTCGTCATGTGTGGATACACTGGATGTGGATACACTCAATATATCACCATTTACTAGAATTTACTTATACTGTATATCATTGAAACTGTACTATATAGAAACATTTATTTGCTATTTCATAGATCCCCATATCGCATTAACATTCAGAATTTTGCTTGTTCAGAAGAAAAATGTTCAGCCATCCTCCTTTGATTTTTTTTGCCTCCCTGCATGTATGGTCAAAAAACGATTGTCGGTTTGTGCACATTAACTGATTCAGCTTTCTAGACTTTTCTAGTATATCCAAAATTTGAACAGGTTGCAGCAGCTGCTGTGAACTTGTTTCTGTGTTACTTAGCAGGCTTCCAGATTTTGTGATCTGGGCAGCTGTGGAGCCACCCAGATCACCTTTACAGTACTCACGGGTCCTGCTCCCTTACTCCCACCACACCCCCACCAGGAGGTATATAGTTACATATAGTTGGGTTGAAAAAAGATACAAGTCCATCTAGGTCAACTAATATAAAACAAACTAGAAAACTTCCATATACACAATCCTATACCCACAGTTGATCCAGATCAGTGGTTCTCAACTCCTGTCCTCAGGACCCACTAAGAGGCCAGATTTTAAGTATTACAGTGGAACCTTATATTACGAGCATAATCCATTCCAGGAGAATGCTTGTAATCCAAAGCACTCGCATCATATGAAAGAGAGTTTCCCCATAGAAGTCAATGGAAACGAAGATAATTAGTTCCGCATTGACTTCTATTGCATGCAATACCGCATGTGGCCAGAGGTGGGGGGAGCCGGAGAGCCTCGGAAATACTCGGGGACAGCTCGGCTGAACTCGGAAACAGAATTTCCGAGTATTTCCGAACGGCTCCGAATCGTTCTGAGTGTCAACGGCCCCCCGGCACCTCTGGCCAAATGCAGTTCTGCACACCACATTATCTTAAATTCTGCTAGTTTTGAGAGACAACACTCGCAAACCGAGTCATAATTAAAAAAATAAAAAAGTTGCTTGTCTTTCAAAGCGCTCGTTAACCGCGTTACTCGTTAAACAAGGTTCCACTGTACCTCAGGGAGATGAAGACTAGAATACTGCAATCGCTGAGCAGCAAATTATATCACCTGTGATGTATTTCAGTTATTTTGAAAACCTGGCCTGTTAGTGGGTCCTGAGGACAGGAGTTAAAGTGGTTGTAAACCCACTTTTTGGACTTCTACCTATAGGTAAGCCTAGAATAAGGCTTACCTATAGGTAGTGGAAATATCTCCTAAACGTGTGCCGTTGCAGTTAAGTGGCACATAATGGGCTAGTATGAGATACACGCTCCCTGTGCACCCCCTGCAGGGCACACGGGTCGCACGCTGTGATCATCGGGTCACTGAGACTCGGGTGATCACAGTTCTCACCCGGCCCCTTACCACGTGATCAGCTGTCAGCCAATGACAGCTGATCACGTGATGTAAATGCAAACACTCGGCAATCGTTTTTTTTTCTCCTCGCGCTGACATCGGTCCCGAAGAGGAAGGAGGCACATCTGCCTCATCTGTGCCCACAATTACCACCTGCTAGTGCCACCTCTCAGTGTCACCTCTCAGTGCCCACCAGTGCCGGCTTATCTGTGCCCATCAATGCAGCCCATCGGTGCCCATCAATGCAGCCTCATCAACGTACATCAATGAAGGAGAAAAATTACCTGTTTGCAAAATTTTATAACAACATATAAAAATATATAATTAAAAAAAAAAAAACTCGATCTTTTTAAAAAACTGTCTTTTTAAGAAAATTTTACAAAAAAAAAAACCGCAGAGGTGATCAAATACCGCTCTATTTGTGGGAAATAAAATGATAAAAATTTTATTTGGGTAAAGTGTTGTATCAAATACCACCAAATACCATACCAACAAAAGAAAGCTCAATAGCTTTAAAAAAAACTATTTGTGGGAAATAAAATGATAAAAATTTTATTTGGGTAAAGTGTGAAAGACACCTGTATGCACCAAACACCCAGTTACACATTCTGACAAAAAAATTTCATTCTAGTCCCCATCAAACCAAATTTTACTGTTAAGAAAAATCACCCGCCCCTTTTGATTTTTTCCTCCCTCCAGACAAACATGTCTTGCCATTACTTCTGCCCATTATCAATTTGAACGGGTTCAAGCACTGCGGATTTCCTTTTGCACAGCTCCCAAATTTTGTATCGGCACTTGAGCCACCAGACACCTTACGACACACCCCCCCCCCCCCCAAAACCCAAACCAGAAGAATATATTACTATATTTAAAGAACAATCCATCTGGGTTTCAACTAACATTAAAACCCCAAACCCTAGAAAACTTCCTAACACACCTGACCCGTTACCAATCATGTGTCTCACTTGTTCAGACCATGGCATTTTAATAACATAGGAACCATTTACGAGCAAACCAATTCTGGTCTTGTATCCTACTTTCCATAAAAACAGTTTCCCTTTGAAGTAAATGAAACGAAAAAATTCCAATGACCCTTTCATCAAACCCCTGCAAAATCCGGGAACCTGGGAAATACTCGAAAACTCAATAAACGGGACCAGAAATTTCATATTCGACGGCTTTACCTCGTTCAAATTAAACGGCACCCCCACCAGCCAAATTCTGCACACCCCCATTACAATTCCATTTACAGGGGAACAAAACTCCAACAGTCAGAATTAAAAATAAAAAATCTTTTTCAAAAAGCATTGTACGCTTTGTTAACAATTTATTTACAAGAAAAGACATGAAACCCTGCAACGCTGCAAATAAACCGTATATTCGTATTAAAATGGCTGTTATTTGTCCGAGGGAAGGAGAAATATTGAAAACATTTTTTGGGAATTCTCTTAGGAAGCCCAGAATTGTTTTCCTTTTTGGGAAAATAGCTCCTAACTGTCCGGCATAAGTGCCATAAAGGCAATGACCAACCTCCCATGCCCCCCCTCAAACACCACATCCACCTGTGCCAAAAATAACCTTTCACGACAATTGTCATTTAAAGTGCATCAGCGCTGAAAGCTGAAAATTGGTCTGGGCAGGAGGGGGGGTTTAGGTGCCCAGTAAGCAAGTGGTTAATGTCTTAACCGCTGGCAACAAAAGTGAGTACACCCCTAAGTGAAAATGTCCAAACTGGGCCCAAAGTGTCAATATTTTGTGTGGCCACCATTATTTTCCAGCACTGCCTTAACCTTCTTGGGCATAGAGTTCACCAGAGCTTCTCAGGTTGCCACTGGAGTCCTCTTCCACTCCTCCATGACGACATCATGGAGCTGGTGGATGTTAGAGACCTTGCGCTCCTCCACCTTCCGTTTGAGGATGCCCCACTGATGCTCAATAGGGTTTAGGTCTGTAGACATACTTGGGCAGTCCATCACCTTTACCCTCAGCTTCTTTAGCAAGGCAGTGGTCGTCTTGGAGGTGTGTTTGGGGTAGCTATCATGTTGGAATACTGCCCTGCGGCCCAGTCTTCAAAGGGAGGGGATCATGATCTGCTTCAGTATGTCACAGTACATGTTACATTCATGGTTCCCTCGATGAACTGTATCTCCCCAGTGCCGGCAGCACTCATGCAGCCCCAGACCATGACACTCCCACCACCATGCTTGACTGTAGGCAAGACACACTTGTCTTTGTACTCCTCACCTGGTTGCCGCGACACACGCGTGACACCATCTGAACCAAATAAGTTTATCTTGGTCTCATCAGACCACAGGACATGGTTCCAGTAATCCATGTCCTTAGTATGCTTGTCTTCAGCAAACTGTTTGCGGGCTTTCTTGTGCATTATCTTTAGACAACAGCCATGCAGACTAATTTGATGCAGTGTGCAGCGTATGGTCTGAGCACTGACAGGCCTAACCCCCCCCCCCCACCCTTCAACCTCTGCAGCAATGCTGGCAGTACTCATACGTCTATTTCCCAAAGACAACCTCTGGATATGATGCTGAGCATGTGCACTCAACCCCTTTGGTCGACCATGACGAGGACTGTTCTAAGCGGAACCTGTCCTGTTAAACCACTCTATGGTCTTGACTACTGTACTGCAGCTCAGTTTCAGGATCTTGGCAATCTTCTTATAGCCTAGGCCATCTTTATGTAGAGCAACAATTCTTTTTTTTTTTTCAGATCCTCTTTGCCATGAGGTGCCATGTTGAACTTCCAGTGACCAGTATGAGAGTGAGAGCGCTAACACCAAATTTAACACACCTGCTCCTCATTCACACCTGAGACCTTGTAACACTAATGAGTCACATGACACCGGGGAGGGAAAATGGCTAATTGGGTCCAATTTGGACAATTTCACTTAGGGGTGTACTCACTTTTGTTGCCAGCAGTTTAGACATTAATGGCTGTGTGTTGAGTTATTTTGAGTGAACAGCACATTTATACTGTTATACAAGCTGTACACTCACTACTTTACATTGTAGTAAAGTGTAATTTCTTCAGTGTTGTCACATGAAAAGATATAATAAAATATTTACAAAAATGTAAGGGGTGTACTCACTTTTGTGAGATACTGTACACCATTTTATCATTAGGAGCACTTGCTATACAACCACAACACCCAACATGTTTCAAGACGTATTCTTATCCTATTCATCAGTGGTGTGTAGAAGGTCCTAGGTCTAAAAAGAGAAATATTAGACCATACCATAATTGTATACATTGGTGAATCACTGTCTTTAATAGTCCCATGGGAAGATTTGTTTCTTTTTTGCAATTACAGTAGAAATGTGGACAGTGTAACACATCGCAACCCACACACCAATTTCCCCTTATCCACTTCAATACCGGGCACTTTTACTCCCTCCCTGCCCAGGCCAATTTTACACTTTTAGTGCTGTCAAACTTTGAATGACAATTGCACAGTCAAGCAACACTGTGTCCAAATTAAATATTTAATTTTTTTTTGAGACCGATAGAGCTTTCTTTTGGTGTTATTTAATCACCACATTTATTTTTATTTTTTGCCAAGCAAAAAAAAAAGACTGAAAAGTGTGAAAAAAATAGTTTCTGGGTTGGGTGGGAAGATGTTATGTCAAGTTTCTTCAGAGTAAGAAAAGGTAGGACTCTTCTACAATACAAAGTTTGTTAGGATCCTTGTACTATAAATTGATTCCCCAGAGGGGAATGTTTTTTTTTCTCAACAAAAGTGGAGTTACTCTTTAAAGCTGAAGAAAAAACACCTGTGGAGAAAAGTTGGGAAATATGTTTATCTTACCCCAGACTTCCACCCACCTTCGTAAGGGTGATGTTATGATTCTTCTGTCAAGACCATGGGAACTCCCAAATCTCAATTTCAGTAAATCAACCCCAGTGTTCCCAGGATCTCACTGGAAGGACCGTCACACCACTAACTCCACTCTGGGACAAGGTAAGCATATTTTGGAACTTTTTTTAACAGGTGTTTTCTTACAGCAAAAATGCAGTTTGTAAAGAGGGAAAGTCTAATGGAATAAATGCAAATTGCTTTTAAGTGCAAGGGCTGCTTAAATCGCACAAATATATAGAACACTTAGTACTCAGAAACCAGCACACATTCTTACACATGATACAACAATGCACAACACGTATTTTCACATACAGAACGCACACACAGACTCTTTGGCTGTTTAAATTCTAGGAGAGATAACGTCACAGGCTATGGCCCCTGATCTGTAAAGGAGCAGCAGATACAGTGTGCCAGATGGACATAACATTTTTAGAGATATCTCTAGCTGCAAGAGGTGAAAGGTCATCATAGAAGCCCCCAGGAAAGCATGTGGGTCTCTAGTTTGATAGTGCTGTCATGAAAGGCTCAACATGCTACCATAAAAAACTGCTCTTTCAGTTTAGCTTTTTTTTTTTTATATAATTTGGATGATCAGCCTTTTTTCTTTTTTTTTTTTTACAATAAATATAAGTATATGAAACCCCTTGTACAGTAATTTATAGTATAAAATAGGAGGTTATTACATTGGATTCACCACTGACAATCTTCAATTTAAGAGGATCCTTGCCTGATTGCGGATTTATAAAAATAATATATTAGCAGGGTCTTATAAGTGTAGTTCATCCCTCACACCAGCATGTACAAGGTGGGTAGTTCATTTGAAGAGTAAAAGTAAGAAGTGAAGATAAGATGGGGAAAGAGAAAGTGAGAAAGAAATGTGTAGGCAGAAAGATTGGGGGGGTTAGAGTAATAAGTGAAAAGGAAGACGCTTGTGGGGCTTAGGCAGCCCATACACAATTTTATTTTTCATTTGTTTTTTCGTTTAACCAATGGGTTGAATGAAAAAAAAAATACTTGATTCACCCATCCAGTTGGATGGGGGAATAATTCCCGTTGAGGTATTATATTGTGACAACGGGGAGACTTCCCCACCATCAGAATACAATGATCATCACTGCCAGCTGTAGCTGGTGGAGATGATCGTGCGTAAATTTTTCAACAGGCTGGTTATGCAGAAGTTGATCGGTAGATTGACTTCTGTACAACCGGTCTGGCCATACATGGATCTAAATTTGTCCATTTCCTGCTGAACCGGCTGAATTTTGATCCCTGTATGGCCGGCTTACAGTAGGCCACACACCAGTAGAATTTTGTTTAAATGAAAATTCTAAAAAAAAAAAAATTCATCAGAGCATGCCAGCTTGCCTGTCAATTAATTTAGTTTGAAAGCCCTGAAAATTTAATCCGGACCTGCAACTTGAAAGGAATCCTAGGCTTATTTAACAGGACGGAAAATACATTCATTTAGTTTTGTTTGAAAAAAAATTCCAAGAAAATGAAAATGAAAGGAAATTCTACTGGTATATGGTCAACTTAACGAAGCCCCTTGTCCTGGTCAGGGAGATTGGATGGTTAGTTTATTCATGAAAATCAAGTTTTTCACTTCTTGGAATTTTTGTAGATTAACATTTTTAAACGTAAGCTTTGTGCAAATAAAAAAAAATACTATTTTCCCAATTCTATATCAAAATCTATTGTATCCATTGATTGTGAAATTCCACGAATAACCACTAAACCTAAAAAAGTTGGGGGCCTTCGGAGCCAGGGACACAGTAGTGTGTAACTGTAATTAGCAAAGCACAGCTATATAACACTGAAATTGTCAGCTCATAATTGCAAGTGCAGTCTACCATGTAACTCATTCCATAGGTCCCATTGTTTTCAGCTTTGGGAATCCATTGCAGCATTTCACTTCTAAATTTATGTGTTATCTGTGTCACGTTTATAGCCCAAAATCATGGATCATTATGAGGAGCAATTTAGATAAATTTTATCATTAGAAAAATTGTAATATTTGCAGGTGATTTCTTTTTTTAAATTTGATAAATACAATTATTTATTAAAGCAACATAAAGACCAATGGAGTTGTGCAAATTGCATTCATGGGGGTAGACTTCAAGTAAATTTTCCCCAGAGCTTAGTGAATGAGGTGAAGTTGTACTGACTTCTATCATCCAATCATTTGGAAACAACGCAAAATGCATTTTTATTCTATAAATTTCCCATACACGTGATTGGGCATTCTTTGCGGAACACTAAGTTCTGGAGAAAATTCTCTTTTAAAATGAACAGTATTTTTGCCTTTAGTAAATCAACACCCATGCAGTACAGACGGCAGTAGCTCATAACAGCCAATCATATTTTGAATGCATCATTTGGCATGTTGCTGTTTGCATTCTTAAATACATTTGACATGGTGCATAATTCAAAGTGAGTACTTGACGTTTTTGACAAAAACTGTGCAGTGCATGTCAGATGAAAGACTGAAAATGTACCAAAACCTGTAATTATGTACGTTGCTATTTTAAGTTTATAGGTTGTAAAATAATTGCTTTCAAGTTCCTCTATCCTTTACCAGACTATACAGTTATATTTTAAACTTTTTTCTCTGAGATTTAAATAATTTGGGGATTTTCTCTGCCACGTCTCATCCTTCAGTGTGACGTACAGTAGCTCAAGGCTGGTGGAGTTAGGGTAATATTACATGTGGAATACTTGATTGATCACCACCGTCCTTCATAGTATCCGCCACCTGTGACAGCCTCTCACCCCAGCTGCCTGTACCTGAGGCTGCTGATCCATGCTGTCAGGTAGGACTGCAGTTTTCCTCTTGTATGCCTTCTGTTAGTATATCCTGACCCCCTGATGTCACACTAATTTAAATACCAAAGCTCTAGGCACGGTCTTCGTAACATGTCTGCCTACATGTGAAGCTTTGATCTTGGTTTATTGTAAGGGCTTATTTACACCAATGTGGCTTTCATCTGTTTCCCTAAAAACGCCATTACATTTGCTTGCAATATATGGCAAAATTCCATGTAAATATTGATTTTTAATTTTTTTCCTTTTTTGCTCATCCAGTAGTCAACGTTTGTCTTTGAATTTCATCTTCAAGTGTGGAATTGTTACTCCACTATTAGGGATGCACCGATGCCAGTTTTTTAAGACAGAGTACCGATACTTTTCCTTAAGTACTCGCCGATACCAATTACCGATACCTATTTTTTTATTTTATAATTTTTTTAACACTGTACCTTTAACTTTTTTTTGATCAACTTTATTGCTATTACAAGGGATGAACAACATCCCGTGTAATAGCTTGGGCCATGAAAGGTCTTCTTAATGGAGAGATCTGGGGTCTATTGACCCCAAATCTCTCCTCTGGCCTCCAATGCAGCCAAGTAAAAAAGGGAGAGTTATAGGCGCAATGGTTTGATACCTAATCTGCTATGAACAATGTTCATGAAAGTATAATATGTGAGTCCATAATAAGTCCAAGCAGATCCAATGCTAGGACAAGCTTCTTGTAGAGCTGTAGCAGACTCTAAATACATGAAGAACTAGAACAAAAAAAAGAGAAGCTCCTCTAAGTGCAGCAGAACATGTAAATGCTTTAATTACCCCAATAGTGGGCTACTCACAATTTAACAGTTAAAACAGGCACATCATGTAGTGTAGGTCCAGAACGCCAGATGAGCTGGGTCTCCGGAGGTGCTGGTGCCGCCGGATGTCATATGAAAGATGCCCCAGGACACCTATCCCTACACGTGGCAATGGGGTCTCCTCTTCAGCTCCTCCTCTTCATGTTTAGATGACTTAGTCTCCGCCCCATGGCCCTGAAGCCCGTGCAGAAAATTGAATTGGTGGCGGCTGGAGCAGCCCAGCCACCGCAGCAGCCTGGGACATGCGGTTGGTGGGTGTCACCCGGGTGCGGCTCCCACCCCCCTAGCAATGCCACTGTCTGCCCCAAGGTGACATAATTTCTGGTATTGGTCTCAGGTACCGATACTAAAATGCTTAGTATTGCACTGATACCGGTATCAGTGCAACCCTATCCACTAATAAAGAATTACTTCTAATAACTCCTGTGTTTCTTGCAGTTAGGCTCCATTCACACCTGAGCGAAATGCAGCGAAAGCTGCAGCTGCTAGTTTTTTTTTGAGCGGCACCATTCATTTGAATGGGCCTGCCTCCACTCCAAAATTGCTCCAAAAGAAGCTCATGTACCAAATCTTGTGTTCTCGGTCGCGATTCTGGCCACAAATGTATCGTGATTTGTTGATCATCAATCGCAGCAAAATTGTCTCGCATTTGGAGTGCCATAAAGAAATAATGGAATCGCAGGCAGAATCACAGCAATTATGCCCACGATCCAGAACACTTAGGTGTGAATGGAGCTGACCGCACAATACAGCTTTCCTGTAGATACAATTAAAATACAAGTACTGCATAAATACAGTAAAATTCTTAGAACTCCATATTTTGGTTTCCTTTTTTACAAACAGAAACTACAATAGCATTTATCACTTATGTGATCAGAGTCACCAAATCGGGTGATCTTCCTCAATGAGAGGTCCCAGATTTTTTGTCAAAGTTTAACCACTCGACTCCCCTTCGTGACAAAGCCATTTTTTGCCATATGGCACTGCATTATTTTAACTGACAATTGCGCGGTCGTACAACATTGTACCCAAATGAAAGTCATGTCATTTTTTTCCCACAAATAGAGATTTCTTTTGGCGGTATTTGATCACCTCTGCAATTTTTATTTTCTGAGCTATAAACAAAAAAAGACAGTAAATTTTGAAAAAATAAATAAAGCAATATTTTTTACTTTCTGCTATAAAACATATCCAATAAAAAAATTTATATTCATTAATTCAGGCCAATATGTATTCTGCTATATGTTTTTGGTAAAAAAAAAAATCCCAATAACTGTATATTGATTGGTTTATGCGAACGTTATAGCGTTTACAAACTATGGGATATATTTGTGGAATTTTATTTATTTTTTTATACTAGTAATGGTGGCGTTTGGAATCTTAACAGCGGGACTGCGATATTGTGGTGGACTCTTTTGACACTTTGCGGGAACCAGTGACACCAATACAGTGCTTAGTGCTAAAAATATGCACTGTATTAATGACACTGACTGGGAAGGGGTTAAACATCTAGGGCGATCAAAGGGTTAACTGTGTACCTGGCCAGTGTTTTTGTGTACACAGTGTGCTACTTTCACTAGGGGAAGAGATCAATTCTAGTTACTGCTTTGCACAGAGACAGGATCGTCCCTAGCCCTCATGTAAGAGCTGAGGTGAGCCTTGTTTACATATCTCAGTTCTCCGTGTTTTCCTAACAATCTGCGGGTGCCGGAGGACATCTAGTCCACGGGACCCGCAGATCAGCTTCTGCTGTGAATTATCACAACAAAAGTGTCCCACCAGCAGTGGCGCGCGTGCCCCCTGCAGGCAGAAATGCAAAATAATATATATATATATATATATATACATACATACATACACATGATTATGCCCACCACTTCCACCCTGTAGCAGTAAAATGGCTATAGGGTAGTCGGCAAGTAGTAAGCTGAGGTTAGAAGCTGATTGGCTACCATGCACAGCTGCACCAGATTTTGCACTCTCCACTTTTAGTAAATCAACCCCCAAGTGTGTTGTTCTGTCTGGAGCCCAAAATTCTTCAACAGTAGTTTTCTTTTCTCCTACAAACAGTGGCTTTCCCCCTTTCACACTTCACTGATGGTCCGTCTCTTTTATGGGAGCCCCCAACAACTAAACTGAATTATTATGGAAAGCATCAGAAAGGGGTTACCAAAGTAACTTACTACAAAGCAGGTTTCTGTGTGCAAGAGAAAAAAAATGCTATTTGAAGTTTTCGGGCATTGGACAGAAGACTGGGCCTCTTGTGCAAGCACCCAGAGGTGCCTACAACACAAGATAAATATAATTATTATTTTTTTTCTTACATGGGCCATAGGTTTGCCATACACACGAATATCTCATTAGTCTCTCATTATTGATAGCAAGAATTCAAATAAAGAACATGAAACTGGGTAATAAGGTGTGAAACACAAGGCAAAAAATGCAGCTTTCACATATACTTTGTAGGATATACTATATCAAGTTCAACTGTAAAGAAAGTGGGGCATTAATTTTTAAATGATCTAATTACTGTATCTCAATGTACAATGCAAAACAAACACGATCAATATTTCTTCAAAAATCAACATATCAAATAAAAATGAAAATACAGGTGAACACGCCACAAACGTGCAAATAAAGTGTCACTCAAAAACATAAAATATACAGTAGGTGTCGCTCAAAATGTCCAAGCAACTGCAAATCGTCCTCCAATTGTGACCACAGGTGCTTAAAAGTAAATCTTCATGAGTATTCCACCACATGTCCACCCCACTTTGTTACACATAAAGGCTCACAAAAATTGGTGTGACCCCCAATGTATGAGAAGTAAGACTGTGCTAGATGTGACCACCAATTCTAACATGATTCCCCTCCTCAGCAAACAATGCACTTGAGAGAAATAAAAGAAAGGGTCCCATGATCCAATAGTGTAAAATCCATGGTAAAAGTTTTATTGTTTTGGTTTAAGGATGACCCAGCGAGTTCTCACTGGTCCCCTACCTCTCGCTTGACCCCAATACACCTTCCGTGGTAAGGGGAGGGTATGGTACAGGAACAGTCGGCCCCTTCAATGGGGACAAGGACACCCCGTTAGGTGTCTCACAGCGGCCACCCTATGAGCATATTCATAGTGCGTTTGCAAACCAGGAAAACAGACAAAAAAAATATAAAAAAAGAAATATAGGAAAAACAAAAAATATTATGAGAAAAACAATAATGGGGCACACGTGGAGTCGGATATTCTGATACGGTTTCAGTTAGCTGTGAACCCTACTAGCATCTCTCCAGACACAGTCCCATCTCAGGGCAGAGACCAGTATAGGTGCATTTGTTAGATGCAATAGTTAATTCTGCTACTTAGGATGCCTGGCCCGAAGGGGTTTTAGGGTTAGAAACTCTATGCATGCAAGTTAGAACCGGTCTTACATCAGATTTGCTAAATACCCAACCGGCAACTCTCCAGACACAGCCATAGCCCCCCCAGACTCCTACGCAATCTTCCCCTGAACAACTCCGATGGGAGAGCTTCAGTATATAGATAAAGCGGGAGCAGAGACCAGTATAAGTGCAATTTTTAGATGCAATTGTTAGTTCTGCTGCCTAGAGTGCCTGACCCATGAGCGTAAGGGGCCGGGAACTCGATGCATGCATAGTAATACCAGCCTTACATCTGGGGGGTTATTGGTACAGCAAAATCTTTCTTTAACTGGGATCCACAGAAAAAAGAAAAAGACAATTAATAACCCGCTCTAGGTCTCTCGTTGCCACCTATTGCTCACCCCTCGGCCAGATATTTATGTAGTATTTTTGTATTCCACCACAATGACGTTATCAAAGGCTCAAATAAAGGCTTACCTCATCCTGGCGGTGTGTGCTATCTGGAGAGTATACTCACAGCTCCAGACCCGGCTGTTAGCAGTTGTTGTTGGTCCGCGAGCTCGCAGGTGGAGAGGGAAGAGGGGACGTGGGATCCAGGCAGGACCAGGGGATCGGAGGAGGAGGCTGGCAGTCCCGTGGCGACAGGTCGAACTCGTCGTCCGCGTGTTCAGTGTCTCCTCTGGTGCTTGTTTAGCCCGCTGGTCGCCATCTGCAGGTCGTTGATCTGGACCGGAGGGGCTGTCGGCCTCGGAGTCTCTCACCCTCCGTGGCTTGTCAGCGTTCTCCTCTCCTCCCGTCCATCGTCCTCACACCCGCCCGATGTGTCAGGCCCCTCCCTCCGTGCTGCGGTCTACGTCAGCACGTCCTGCATCTCCCCCTAGTGACCACCAATTCTAACGCAGGTAAAAAAAAAAAAAAAAAAAGGGTCCCACGATCCAATAGTGTAAAATCCATGGTAAAAGTTTTATTGTTTTGGTTAAAAACACTTACATGAACAAAACAATGATCAGCATCAAACTACATTTACCGAAATTCCATCAGCAGCCACATGCATCAGACGTCACTACTACTCATGCCTGTAGAAAGAGTGCAGCATGGTGCGACAGCAATAATTCATACAATAGGGTGCTATGGAAAACTTGTATTGAAATCACAGAGCAACAGTTCACAACAAATCCAGTATTGTGAAGACAGCAGGTATCAGCTGGACTGACAGTGTCTGTCAAGAGAGCTGAACGCGGCCTGGCCATCTCATGCCCAAGCGGAATGATGTCTAAAAGAGTTGCAACCCTATGCTTCCCCCCCTTGTCAGGAACCTTTCCCTAACGCTAGTACTGTCCCTAACAGAAGTGGTACCTGTCCCCACTATACCAACTCGCAAATGCGTGCCAAACCTGGGAGCCAAGGCTTTAAATAGGCTCTGCCTGACCGAAGATGGCTGAAGGGGGAGAGTGTAGTATATTAGATACAATTTATTAGCAAAGTAAGTAATGCACGTACAGGAAATAACATAAAAACAGGCTTATCTGTAAATGGTGGTGTCTGCAGGTGTAGAACGGCATCCAAAATGAGCGTCCACGGATCTGGCAGATGACTGGGGGAGCCTCAATCCGTCCTGTGGCCACCAGGAGGTCTGTCTGGGCCACCGTGGAGTGCAGGGAGATGACGTCACCAGGAAGCAGAGAGACACCAGGGGAGAAACAACTGAATAAAAGAGGCTACGTGCTCGGAGCATCAGCTGCTTCTACAGGCCTAAGATGTCTGCTGGAGTCTTGTGACTTCTATCAGTGTCTAGTTGAAGCTTGTAGGAGTTTTCATTCTACTCTGACGGTCCTCTGAGGCTGCAGGACCCCTGACCCTTTGTCTGGATAGTGCTGATTGGCCATGTGCTGATCACCTGCAAAAAAAAAAACTCTCTAGCAATACACACCAAACTGAGCATTTGCAGAGTGCCCCCAAGGCTCTGTTCTGTCAGCAGATGGATTGGGGACTGTCGAAGAAGGGGAGGATCAGAGAAGACAGGATCAAACAGCCTTTTTACACAATGCAGAGGATTAACCCCTTAGATTTCACAGTGAGTATAACAAGCATACTTTACTACATATACAGACTGATTTTACTGTTGTGGGTTTAGTAACACTTTAAATAGGCCGCTTGGTGCCAAATGTGCACGTCATTTGCTACGTACAGTGCAATGCACACGTATATGACCATAAGTTCACACTGGTTTTCTGATTCACCTTACAATGCCTTAAGACACGTAGTGGAATACACATGAAGATGTACTTTTAAGTACCTGCGGTCACAATTGAAGGATGATTTGTCACAGTTGAATCTTGACGTCATAAATTTTAATGACACCTATATTTTATGTTTGCGTGACACTTTATTTGCATGTTTGTTGCTTGTTCACTAGATATGTGCAATTCGTTTCATTCTGAATTAGTCTTTTAACGAATTTTGACAAATTCGTTAGTTCGCAATTATCCGAATTAACGAAAACCCGTTTAACTAATTAAATTTGAATATTCGTAAATTTGAATATTTGAAAATTCGTAAATTCGCAAATTCAGAAATTCGGAAATTCAAAAATATCTAAAATAACTAAGTTATTATTAGTTAACTATTAGTAACTATTAAATTATGGGTTGCCTTACAAATTTGGCTGTTTGTGAACGTTACGAATTTATCAAAAGTTACAAATTATTCAAAATGACAAATGTCTTATCTAAACAAATAGAACGTATTATTAATAATAAATAATAATAATAAAAACTTTTTATTATTATTATTTATTATAAATTTGTTTAGATGCGGCATTCATTATTTCGGATAATTCGTAACTTTGGATAAATTCTTATTCGTTACGGTCACTAACAGCCAAATTTGAAAGGAAATTCCAATACCTATAATTTAATAGTTAGTTATTATTAGTTAGTTATTCTTTTGAATTTTCGTATTTTCTTTCTTATTTTCTGATTTTGGAATTTACTAATTTTCAAATTTACGAATTTGCGAATTGCGATCATAACGAATGACCCGAGAAAAAAAAAAAAAAACAATTTAAATAAAAACAGAAATTAACACATTTTTCAGCAGTGCACATGTCTATTGTTCACTGTGAGGGAGATTTACTAAAACTGGTGCAACTGTGCATAGTAACCAATCCTCTTCTACGTTCTATTGTCAAAGCTTAATTGAAAAAGCTGAAGTTAGACGCTGATCGGTTAGGCTGGCCATACATGGTCGAATTACGAAAGAATTTTCTTTTGAAAATCAGCAAATTTGTGCGTTTTGTGATCTGATGATGCCACCATTGATTTCGAAATTCAATCAACCAAGCCTTCAATTTCACCTCATGTTGCTACAGAAAATAATTTTCGTGGCTGGGAATTTTCTTTTCTTGCACATGCGCATTTCTTTTTCGATTTACATTTCTCAAACGATTCTCCCATCATTGATTAGAAAATCTTTTGTTTTTCCAAAAATTTCCAACATGTCCGATTACTCAAATTTGATTGCTGCACGAAAATCAGCTGTTGCTGCAGCTCACTAATGGTGCGAAATACGAACGAAAATTCTTAGATAAGATTTTTGGAAGTAAATTCTTTAGAAATGTGACCCATGTATGGCCTGCCTAATGCCTAATACATTATACGAAAAATCTGCCGAAATTCAGACAATTAGACAGTTTGTCCGTTTTTCGGCCAGTTAATGGGCACAAAATCAATAATCGTGATGTTTTTGAGCTAAAAAAAGGACAAGTTTGGTAATTTTCTGCCGAACTAACGATAAATTGAAAGGTTAATGTGTTTCCCGTCCGAACTGTCTGCACTAGGTATATGTAAAAAAACTAACAAAAAAATGCATTAATTTTTCATTCCAATTAATTTATGTCCACTAAACGTTTTTTTGGTCATTACGTGATGGCACTATCGTTTGTGCTCACGGCCGAATATTCGTTTTTCAAAAATGGGTTCGGACAATTTTTCGTATAGTGCATGGCCAGCATTACTATGCACCAGATTCTGTGAGCACCAGGTTAAATCAATCTCCCTGTGTGTATTTTCATTTTTATTTGATAAGTTGCTATTTTTGAAGAAATATTGTTCATGTTTGTTTTGCATTGCTCGTTGAGATGATTAGATCATTTATAAATGAGTGCAGTACTTTCTTTTACATTAGTAATGACAGCAGATTAGACATTGTATGGTACCCTCAACATGACTCCGCTTTCATTTCTCCGGGTCAGGTGGAGAACAGATTGTTCAAAAAGATTCCCCACAAAGCTGTAAATTCCCTGCAGGTGATAAACATTACAATGCTATAAGGATTTTATAAACTATGCTATGGACATAAGAAAATGACCTTGGAGCAGAGCCACCAGCCAGAGTCTCTGCCTGAAATTTAAACCTGCCCTTCAGCAAAAAAAACATAGCAATGCCATGGCATTTATCCTTTCTGTGCTACAGGTGCTGGAAAACCAAAGAAAATCAGACATTGTCTGCTTTACTAAGGTATTATAGCACTGGGATGGTACAACATGATTGTATCTCCATACTATTGTAGCACAGACTCCAGACTGGGCTGGTTGATTTATCCCTATTCCTGTGAGGCCCATGGCAGCCAGGCACAGAGCAGTTCACCGACTCTCAACTCAGAAACCAGGCAGTGCATGTTTCTTTGTAGTTTATTTGCTGGTTCGACATGGGTAGGGTGGGGGTGAGCCTTGGGATACTCCAAACTAGCAGAAGAACAATGGAGCACCTCTAACTGCACTGTCTCTTCAGGGTGCAACTACCCTCTTGTATTTAGTGTGAGCTCTCCCAAAAGGTGGCAAGCACAGTCCCTGAGATCTTTCAGACTTGTACTCACTGTGCCCTGTTCACTTCAATGCTTTATTGCAGTACCAGCCAGCCTCTGTACTGGGTTTCTTCAGATTAAGATCCTCTGTGGACTTCCTGCACTGCTCTTCAGGAACTCTGGATGTGGGTCCACTAAATCTAGCTGGAGGTAGGGACCCAGATAAGCTTCTTTTAAGCTGCATCTATTAGTCCAGAGGGCCTCAGGCTGGGTCTTCTCTAGAGCTGCACAATCAATCGTTAAAAAATCGCGATCTTGATTCACCCCCCCCCCCCCTGACGATCTCTCCTGCTGAGAGTAGGCGATTATTTCATATATTAAAAAAATAAAATAAAAAAAAAAATAATAATAAAAAAATAAAAATAAATTATTTCATATAAACAAGTGGAGAGATTATCTGCTTAGAGTCCATTCACACAGGGGCAACTTTGAATCCGACTTGAAGTCGCCCCAAGTCACGCAAAAAAATCAATCAATGTAAGGGAATGAGAGCCGTCCCTGTCTGCACACTACTGAAGTCGCTCTGACTTCAGAAAAGGTTCCTGTACTACTTCAATCCGACTTCTAGGGAACTTGTACCCATTGATTTCAATAGAAGTTGCCTCCAAGTCGGATCTCCTGTCTTAACTGAAGCAACTTTCCAACTTGAAATATTGTAACTAACCCTTACTTCTTAGATCAAAGGGATAGAACTTCTTGTGTAAACAAATAATCTGGGCAGTCTGCCAAGCTTTCAACCACGTGTAATTGCAGGAAGTTTAACCACTTAAAGTCTAAATCTTTTTCTGACACTTCTTTCTAAAGTTAAAATCAATATGTTTTGCTAGAAAATTACTTGGAACCCTCAAATACATACATACATACATACATACACTATGGCAATGGCAATTGCTGCAATATTTTATGTCAAACTGTATTTGCCCAGCGGTCTTTCAAATGCAATTTTTTGGGAAAAAATACACATCAATAAATAAAAAAAAAATGAAACAGTAAAGTTAGCACAATTTTTTTTGTTTTAAATGTGAAAGATGATGTAACACCGCGAGAATCGTGAGAGAATCGTGATCTATCTTCTAAGCAAAAAAATTGTAATTCTCATTTTAGCCAGAATCGTGCAGCTCTAGTCTTCTCCCATTGGAACAAAGACCCTGATGTCCCATGCCCAAACCTATTTATACACACCTCAGCCCTACTGTCAGGGATTGGCTGAAGCTGCATAAACACGCAGGTGAGGGTCTGCCTCCTCCACTAACTAAATCCTGCAAACCTACCAGGATCCAGGGGAAAGCGGCAGAGCCTGCAACCAGCAGAACCCAGAACAGCCAAAAGAAATCAAACTTCGCTCCACTGACTAGTGGAGCCAAAAAACTAAATTTTCCTCAATTGTAGCAACATATTGAAGAGGATGCTACACTAGCATAATGAACATGATGTTGGAAACATTTTTGATGAATACATACTATATATTGTAGGTTAGTTACTGTATATAAGTCATATTTTAACTGCTTCCTGCCTGCGTCATTGTAAAATGACTAGTGGGCGGGAACCGCATTGTTCTGGGAGGACATCATATGACATTCTCCAGAGAATGCGCCAGAGCGGATGACTGATCAGTGTACTGGCCTGCTGCCGGTACCATATGTGACCAATCACAGCAGATCACATGACAGTTGTAAACAATAAATTGGCTTCCTTTCATCTCATTCATTGTATACAATTGTGTTGCTAGCTGTGATTGGTCACAGTGATCACATGGTACAGACAGGGCCAATCACAGCCCATTTGAACCATGTGGCCAATAGCAGCTAATCACAACAATAGATGGTTCCACACACTGTCATTCAGTAAAAATGTTTGCTTATAATCTATAGCTATAGGCTATAAGCTATAAGCAAACATAGTATGTAAAAAAAAATCCTGATCAACTCCCCAGAGTGGTACAGTGTTATTGTGGTAACACTGTATTGCTTTGGTCACAGTTTGTAAATAAAAGTTAAAAAAAAAATTAAAAATGTAAAAAAATATTTTTAAAGCGTGAAAAAATATATATTTTTTGTACATACTGTCACCAGTCAGTGTCCCTGGTCACTTCCACACCAGTTATATGATGACGCTGTACTGCACTGGTTACAGTATGTAAAACATTTTTTAAAAATGTGAAAGGAAAAACTATTTGTTTTTCTTCATTTTCCAAAAAAATGACAACTTTAAAAAAACACTCCAGGATCAGGATTGATTGATTTATATATAACTCTAACTTTTTCTACAGACTAAATAATATACACTGATTTTCATCAATGAAATGTAGCAGAATACATTATGGTCTAAATTTATGAAGAAAAATTATTTATCTGCAAAATTTTATAACAGAAACAAAGAAAAATAATTATTTTTCCAAATTTTTGGTCTTTTTTTGTTTATTTTGCAAAAAATAAAACCCAGTGGTGATTAAATATCACCAAAAAAGCTCTATTTGTGTGAACAAAATTATAAAAATGTAGTGTGGGAGCAGTGTTGCATGACTGCGCAATTGTGTTTCAGAGTGCAACAGCACTGAAAGCTGAAAAATTGGCCTGGCCAGAAAGGGGGTAAAAGTGCCCGGTATTGAAGTGGTTAAAATCTCATTCTTCACATTAAAATGAAAAAAGGGAACAGTGTCAAAATAATCAGTGGTGAGAAACATCCATTTTACACAAAAAGAAAAAACGCTTTACTAACACAGGTTTGCGTTTCGGAGATAAATAATTCGCTTCAGAAAAAAAATTGATTTATAATACTCAATATATAAGGCTAATTAAATTCTGCATATGGCACTAGCATTATGCCAATTAACAGTCCATACCTTCTAAAAATCCTTGATAAAACATTTTTATTTGAGGTGATTATTTTGAAATTTAGTTTGGTATAATTAGACATTACATTTCATAAAAACTTGTTATTTTTATATTATATTAAATTGTAAAGAGGTGGTGCATGAATGGAAGATTTAGTTTGGCTTTCCATAATATAAATTAAAAAAAATAAACTTTTTTCTTTCTTTTTTTTTTATTTACATTTTTTGTCTGAGAGTGCTGATAATTAAATAGGATCTTACAGAATTGAGACACTTTACATATTATAGACTGTTACAGATGCAATATTTGCAAGAGGATACTCATGTCTGGCAGTTAAAAGATCAAGGATCCCAACTCATCCCTTTTAATTACTGACCCATAAAGTTTACCAAGGTTCTGTATCTGATCAAAGACTCTGACTTAATGCAATTAAATACAAAAACCTATAACTTTTTATACATATTTATTCATTATATGTACTTATATAGAGCCGTCAGAATCCGCAGCGCTTTACATATATTATACATTCACATCAGTCCCTGCCCTTAAGGAGCTTACAATCCCAACATGCTTTTTTTGATTGGTTAAATGAATAAATTAATAAATGAATAATAATGAAATTAATAATAGTTAAATTATTTGTTTATTACCACTTTCCACCCACGCTATAGCCGAATGACGGCTACAGCGTGGGCTTCTAGTGCCAGGAGGGCATCGATAGACGTCCTCCCGTGATCGTGATGCATGCGGGCGGCACGCTCTGTGACTGCCAAGTCCTTACAATTCGGCTGATCACAGAACAGGGTAAAGTGAAAATCACAGGGGGTCCTTTATCACATAACAGCCAATGACCACTGATCACGGAAGTAAACAAGCCGGTTAGGCCCCTTTCACACTATATTTAGCGCTGCTTTACCGTCGTTTTAACCGCGGTATTCGGCCGCTCGCGGTGCGGTTTTAACCCCCGCGAGCGTCCAAAAAGGGGTTAAACACCCCCCGCAGAGCGCCGCCGTAGCGGCGCTTTGCGGCGGTATTACCGCGGTTTCACCGCGGTGTCCCATTCTATTCAATGGGAAGGAGCGGTATAGGAGCGGTGAACACACCGCTCCTATCCCGCTCCAAAGATGCTGCTAGCAGGACTTTTTTTGTCATCCTGCTAGCGCACCGCTCCAGTGTGAAAGCCCGCCGGCTTTCACACTGGAGTTAAAGGGGCAGGATTTTTTCATGCGGTGAACAGGCGCTATTTTTAGCGCTGCACCGCATGAAAAACGCCTAGGTGTGAAAGGGGCCTTATTGGCTTTTTTTTTCCTCGCTATCAGCGTGAGGAGAGAATCAGAAAGCCGGTAACCTGTTTCTGTTACAGGGACATCGGTCTCTGCCTTGGTGCCCGCCAGTGCAGGTAATCATTGCCTATCAGTGCCCACCAGTGCCACCTCTCAGAGCCCTTTAGTGCCACCTATCAGTGCCCATCAGTGCCATCTCATCAGTGCCCACCAGTGCTGCCTTAGTGTCCATCAGTGCCGCCTCATCAGTGCCTATCAGCACCCATCAGTACAGCCTCACCAGCACTCATCAGTGAAGGAGAAAAATTATTTGTTTGCAAAATTTGATAACAAACTCAGAAAAAAATGTTTTGTTTATTTAGCAAAAAATAAAAAACCCAGTAGTGATTAAATTGAAAGCTTTATCTGTGTAAACAAAATTATAAAAATGTTATATGGGTACATTGTAGCATGACCACGCAATTGTCATTCAAAGTGCGACAGTGCTGAAAGCTGAAAATTGGCCTGGGCAGGAAGGAGATATAAGTGCCCAGTAGGCAAGTGGTTAAATGAACCTTCCTTTTAACAAATAAATATTAAATATAAGTACTTAACAGTAATCAGAGACAGAAAATCAGTAAACTACTCTCACTGTACATACTAAGCAGAAAACGTCCACAGTACATATAAAGCAGCAAATAACACTCTTTCCTCTTTTACAAATTTTTTCTTCTTTTTTTCTTTTGTTCCAAACTTCTTTTATTGAAAAAAGTACATCAGAAAGGTGCGTTACATACAAATTTACACATGTTGATGAGATTGTCTACATTGGCCAATCTCTTAGATATTTTAGAATAAATTTAAAAAAAAATGTATTGAAGCATCATTTTTCATTTACAGCCTATTCAAACCAAACGCCAAAAGTATCATTTCGTTTACACTTGTAACCATTCATTCTTTTATTATCCCTATAATTCATTTTCATCATCTTTTATACATTATGAGCTCTCTGCAAAAACATATTTAAGATGAAAAAATAAAAACCTGCCTACTGAGCTTGTTCTCTTTTAGGACATTCCAAACAGCAGTGATTCACAGTATCCCATAGCCATGAAAAAGCCATAAAGATGATTATCTTGTAAACAAATGCATGTCTGTACACATGTCTGCAAATGTGACAAAGTGGAGTGTAGAAAATATATATCGATGGGCGCATGCGCGGAGTTCCTAAGATGGCCGCTTAGCCAGGAGCTCCGCTCTACCTCAGCTGGACGGAACCCATAAACAGCTTCACAGCACCCCAGAGCGGCGGTAAAAGAGACCGCGTATTCCGCAAATGACGGGGCATCACCCCATATGATCAAAACCGAGATTAGACGCAGTTTGGAGCCACAATTTGAGAGGCTGGATCCGGCCGGCGGATCCAAGATGGCGGCCGCGTCGAGGCAGCACCAGGCCTACACTGAGGGAAGACTTGAGGGGAGACAGGTAATTACTCCTACTACCCTAAACTACACACCGGTGACACAGGGTTACCCACAGCAGGACCTGTCTCCCTCACCGGCATCCACAGAAGCCCTAATAGGCCGTTCCATGGACGGGCCCTCAGTTTCCCTTACAGAGCCTCCCACTGCTCACCAAGCTATTCCTCTACACACTGTTCCCTTGTCAGCATCCCTCACTATGGATGAACTCTATTTGAAATTATCAGACCTACTTTCCCTAACAGCAGCCAAAATAACAGGAGAGCTTAAACAGGACTTTCAGCACTTAGGCACCAGAATTGACTACATAGAGCACAAGATGGAACAAACTGTTGCCATGACTAACCAAACCTCTGACCACCTACACACAGTACAAGATCAATTGGATATTGCCTTATCCAGAATTGACGATTTGGAAAATAGGTCAAGAAGGTACAACGTCAGGATCAGAGGACTTCCTGAATCCGTTACCAACATACCGGCTGCGGTACAAAACATGATTCAGGCCCTAATCCCAAATGTGCCTCAGCACCGCTTGGAACTAGACAGAGCTCATAGAGCACTGGGACCTCCCAGGAAAGACGGAACCCCGAGAGATGTCATCGCGAAACCGCACTTCTACGCCATCAAAGAAGAAGTGATGAGACAGGCACGCTCAGCTCCCAAAGTCTTATGCCTTGGTCATCCTGTACAATTATTCGCAGATCTCTCTCCCTCCACCATGCAACGCAGACGCTCACTAAAACCCCTACTTCAGGTCCTTTCACAGAAAGACATTAAATACAAGTGGGCCTTCCCATTTGCAGTGAGATTCACAGATAGCGGAAAATCTTATTCTTTCTCGACATTCCCGGAAGGCGAACGGCTGCTACTGCGACTCAAACTTATCTCCCAAGAAACAGAAATGGAGGTGACCTCCAACTTGCCCGGATCTTCCAAGAGACCAACCCCGACGAGCCCGGTATCACCGCTGTGGAACAAGACCAAAATCAAGAAATCCAAGGAAAATGGCCCACCGTGATGACCAATAAGGGGTCATGAACTGTCATACGCCCCTTGGTTCTAATTTGAATCTGATCTTCCTGGACTCAGATACCTGAACGCTGTTCATTTAGAACACAGGCCTTTTTTTTTCTCTTTTTTTTTGTTTTATTTTAGAGTTAATATCTTTGAGACATCTGGTCCCACAGGTGTTGGCCGGTCCTGGACCGGTCAATTCTGGGGGATCACGCACCTACACGGTGAACGGGTGCCCCCCCTCCGCACCCCAATGGGGGCGAACGGGGGGCACCTAATGCGAAAACATACATTGTTTGCCTGTCCGCATTTTATATGCCTTTCTTTTTCTAGACGGCTGTGATCCACTTACCTCCTACAATATTAGGGGGTTCTCTGGCTGAGGTAGGCTCCTTGTGCCTCCACCTCACCCTCTGGTTCCTATTGGTATCCGAGGGTGCGACTGTCTGCTCCCTTTGGAAGCAGACATCGTTACCTATACGGTAGTAGCCCCTAGGGGGTGTCTCCACCCCTGGGGACTGTTTTTCTTGTTAGGAGACAATTTTCTTTTATTCCCCACTCTTTCCCCTTTTTCTTTTTTTTCTCCTTTTCCCATGTCCCCCCCTGTGATTTGGTGCCTAATGAGTTTTATCCTTCCAGGACAACCACCTTCATTGTTGGTTTCCAGCTCCCCATCGCCAGGAAGAAGTTATGCTACGTTGAACGGCCAAGCAGACAGGAAACTTCCAAAGGTGAGTGACGAGGTATGCCGAGCTGCCGCCCCCCCCCCCACTCCTAATGGCTGACACACTACAACCACATCTCAAAATAGCCTCCCACAATGTACAAGGCCTGAACTCTCCAGTCAAAAGGAAAAAATTATTTTCACACTACAAATCCCTTAAATTAGATATTTTGTTGATTCAGGAAACTCATTTCCCAATGAGGTACAGTCCCAAATTTATACATGCTCACTACCCTCACTTCTACCTTGCCAAGGTGGAGAACAAAACGAGAGGGGTTGCAATTTTTTTGTCGAAATCGTGTGGCTTTACTTTTTTATCTGAGCACAGAGATGTGGAGGGGAGGTTCCTCTTGGTCAAGGGGACTATAGGAGGTCATATTTACTCCCTAGTATCCTATTACGCCCCAAACAAAGGTCAGGAACAGTTCTTTAAACGGATCCTAAACGAACTTTCTCCTCTATTAGAGGGCACGGTGATTTGGGGGGGAGACTCTAATATAGCTTTCGATCAGACAATGGATAAATCCAAACCGCCCAATACACAGCTCACCAGACCCTCCAGGGCAAGTTTAAGGATAGCAAAACTTCTACATAACAGGGGCTTCATTGATGTGTGGAGAGAATTTAACCCCTCCAAGAGGGATTTCACTCATTATTCATACCCGCATAACACATACGCCAGGATTGACCATATTCTGGTCTTTCCAAATTCGCTACCAGCAATTCTTAAATCTCACATAAGTGATACGGTTCTCTCAGATCACTCACTAGTTATCATGCACATTCAATCCAGCTCACACACGACGAAACAGGGACAATGGCGCCTAAATGAATCTATACTTTCAGACCCGGTGCAAGTAATGGAATTAAATAAGGCCCTAACTGAGTACTTCACCCTAAATGATGTGGAAGACATTTCTCCAGAGACGCTATGGTCAGCACACAAGGCTGTAATTAGGGGAAAGTTCATACAAATAGGTTCCAAGCTTAAGAAAGAACGCATGATACAGATAGATAGATTGGAAAACTCGTACAAATCTGCCAAAGCTCAACACAAACGTTGCCCCTCCCCATCCCTACTTGCCCACATTGATAAGCTAAGACTGGAACTTAATCTAGCTCTCACGACGAAAGCCGAAAAATCTATCCGTTGGAGTTCGAACAAATTTTACACTCAGATGGGGAAGATAGGACCAATGCTAGCCAATAAATTATCTCCCAGAACAAAATTCTCCTCTTTCCCCAAAATCAGATTAGCAAATCACGGTTTAACGGCCAACCCCGCCAAAATCCTAGATGCCTTCCAAAAATTTTATGCAAAACTTTACAGTGCCCCCGCACAGTCCCCGAGTATCTCAATCTCTGAATTCATGGACAGTGTACCTATACCAAGATTAATAGACGAACATAGGGAAATCTTTTTTTTTTTTTTTTTTTTTTTTTTAACGAAAAACTTTATTCATTTTTGTACAGTACATGCTAAAACAACATTACATATATGGTTTGCGTCGTGGTATTACAACATATGCAATAAATCCAAACTGAGAAAGCATACATCTATCAAGTATCTAGCGATTGGTTGCCAGGAGCGATAGCAGTTAATACAAGTATATTAATAAAGACTGATGTTAGAGGGTTCATCAACAGACCCAGGGTCGTGCATGCGTGTTCAGGGTAAGTATAGCATTCAACATCAGCTCATGCCACATATCCCCAGAGGGAAACGTTACCCCCCACAGTGGTCTAGGCCACCCATGGGGTCAGGCTGCCACCCCAGTATCGGAGATCCCAACCTATTCCCCTGGGTGTCCCACCCCACATCCCATCCTATATCCTGTAGCAGTTCCAGCGTTACGGGAGTTCAAGTTGTCTTTCCTGTACCCAGGCCGCCCAGATCTTTTCAAACTTTTTTGGGCAGTTACGCCCCATGTAGGTTAATTTATATAGTGGTAGTGCTGCGTCCACTAAGGCCTTCCACTGAGAGATTGTAGGCGTGCTGGGATCGTTCCATTTAAGAAGGATCGCCTTTCTGGCGTAAAAGGCTGCGTAAAAAACAAAGTGTTTTTTTGCCTGTGTTGTTTGCAGAGTGTCCACTATCCCCAGAAGTAGCGGCAGTGGACTGCAAGGTACGTGTAGTTTCCCTATGGTATTAATTTCCGCCGTGATTGCCCTCCAGAATGTCTGGAGACGTTCACATGACCAGACAACGTGCATAAAGGACCCCGTGGTCGTTGTGCATTTAGGACATACGTCACTCCTAGTAGGGTATATACTAGCGAGTCGTTTCGGAGAGTAATATGCCTGGTGTATAAATCTAAGCTGTGTATAGCGATCCCGGGACGAAATCATGAGTGGGAGATACTGCTGTATACCTTCTTCCCAGTCATCGTCAGCTAGCTCTGGTATGTCTGCCTTCCATTTGTCAAACAACCTAGAGACCACAGAGGTGTCCAGACCAGCTAATTCAGCATAGAGGGCAGACATAGGCTTTTTGTCCCTGTCCGTGGATAGAAGTTCTTCCAGGGGATTTAGTTCTATGATGACAGGCTGGGGGAACTGTGCGCGGTAGGCATGACGTAGTTGGATGTACCTGAAAAACATATAATTGGGTAGTTCGTGTTTCCTTTTAAGGGTCGTCAAAGGAGAGTAGTTCGCTGCCGGAAACGACGTCTGCCAAGGTGTTGACTCCATTCCGTGCCCACAAAGCGGGGTCGGGGATGGTACCAAGGTGGGGGAGTCTCGGGTTGTCCCAAAGCGGGGTGTTCGGGGACCATGCGTGTAGCTTACCCACCTTTCCCCTGACCGTGTCCCATACCCTCAGCGTCGCCCTCATTGAGGGGGTCACATTGGGGCTGGACTTAGGTCCCCTGTGGATCAGATTCTGCAGCCCTGAGTGGGATCCCAGCAGTGCCGCCTCCAGTGTGGCAGCCGGGTTAGGTAGGTCCCCGGACAGCCACCACCTGACCGTCACAAGGACCGCCGCCCAGTAGTATTTCAGGAAATTGGGCAGCGCCAGACCCCCCAGCGAGGCCGGGAGCTGGAGCGTGCTCTGAGCTATCCTAGGAGTGCCCCCATTCCAAATGAATGACAAAAGTAAGTTGTTCAGTCTCCTGAAGAATGTCTGAGGGATATGGACTGGCGTTTGTCTAAATAGATAGGTAAACTTGGGGAGTACTGACATCTTTATTAGGTTAACCCTGCCCACAGGCGTCAGGGGAAGGGTTTTCCATGCCGAGCATTTCTGAACCAGAGAGGACATCACCACATTGAGGTTAAGGGGAATGAACTGTCTCAGGTCTCTGTGGATGTTGACCCCCAGGTACCTAAACTGGGATACTGTTTGCAGAGGGGTGTTTGTTGGCAGGCCAGCATCTGAGGGATGAAGGGCAAAGAGGACAGATTTTCCCCAATTAATCCGGATGCCCGAGAACGTGCCAAAGGTGTTAATAAGGTCAAGGGCTATGTTAAGGCAGGAGGGGGCATCTCGTATATAGAGCAGGGTGTCATCTGCGTAGAGGGAGATTTTCTCCTCCACAGGACCCAAGGGGATGCCCCGGATCACAGGGGAGTCGCGTATCAGGATTGCCATGGGCTCTATTGCCAGCGCGAAAAGCGCCGGGGAGAGTGGGCATCCCTGTCGTGTACCCCTGCGGAGGAGAAAGGGGGGGGATATGACCGATCCAGTACGAACCCTAGCCTTCGGGTTGAGATAGAGAGTCCTGACCCACGAAATGAACCTAGGGCCAAAGCCGAAGCGATGCAGGACCTCCCACAGGTAGTTCCATTCAACCGAATCGAACGCTTTCTCTGCGTCTAGGGAGGCCACTGCATCTGCCGGGGCCAGGAGTGCATGGGATCCCAGAACTGTATAGAGTCTTCTCAGGTTTATGTCCGTACCTTTACCGGGCATAAAGCCCGATTGGTCCCCGTGTATCAGGGAGAGGATCGAACATAGGGAAATCTTAGAAGCTCCTTTTTCGATAGAAGAAGTGACCTCAGTAATCAGAAGCCTCAGGATTGGGTCGGCACCCGGCCCGGACGGGTTGTCAGCTCCCTATTATAAAACCTTCAAGGAACCCCTAGTCCCATATATGGTTAAATTCTTTAATCACTTAACTCAAGGCAACCCCCTAGACCCTCAACTCAACACGGCATACATTACAGTTATTCCTAAGCCTGATAAAAACCCAGAAGAGATAGGGAACTACCGACCCATCTCACTTATCAACTCTGATCTTAAAGTTCTCACAAAAATAATGGCGGTTCGCCTTTCATCCTTTATTAACAAATATATACACAAAGACCAGGTGGGGTTCATTCCGGGCAGGCAAGGTCCCGACCAAATTAGAAGGGCGATAGATATTGTTTCTATTCTTCAATCTAACTGGGATGGGGGGCCAGCACAACAGGGACTACTGTTATCACTTGATCTTCAAAAGGCTTTCGACTCAGTGTCATGGTCATACCTTTTCCTACTCCTGGAGAAATGGGGCTTCGGCCCCCGCTTTAGAGGGGTGTTTCAATCCCTATACTCACGCCCCAAAGCCCAAATACGTATACAGGGACATTATTCCAACCCCATACCCATTGCTAGGGGAACTAGACAAGGATGTCCGTTATCCCCGATTATTTTCGCTATGGCGATTGAAACTCTTGCCATAGCGATAAGAATCAACACTGACATCCAAGGGGTCAAATGTGGGGATCGTACTCACAAATGCGGCCTATTTGCAGACGACATGCTCTTATTTTTAACGTCTCCCATCACTTCCCTCCCAAACCTACTCAAAACACTCTCAGATTTCTCTGGGATATCAGGCTTAGGAATAAATTACTCTAAATCACAGGCATTGAATATCTCTCTTCCTCCCTCCACGGTGGCCCTACTTCAAAATTCCTTTCAATTCCAATGGGGAACAGGTTACATCAAATACCTAGGGGTTTCCCTCACAGACAGGATAGAATCCCTTTACAGTAAAAATTATCCCCCACTATTTCAAAAACTAGCGGCCGATCTGAAAACATGGTCACAATATGAGCTTTCCTGGCTAGGTAGAATTAATTCCATTAAAATGACCCTGCTCCCTAGAATTCTTTATTTCTTTAGGTCTCTTCCAATACCCATTCGAAGAGATCATCTCAAGACACTACAAAGTAAAATCCTGAAATTCATATGGGGGACATCGGGATATAGAATCCCCCAACAAACTCTATATCTGCATAGGAAAAAGGGGGGACTGGGATTACCGTTTCTCCCTAAATACTATCAGGCAGCCAGACTAGCCCAATTATCTTCTGTCTACTCATCATCTGAAAAACCAGACTGGGTCTATATGGAGAGGCAAGCAGTACCCCAATACACTTTAGAATATCTATTATGGTGTCCACGAAAACGAAGGCCAGCAGTTCTCTCACCTTCCCTATCTCAGTCCTTTGCCCTTTGGGACAAAATTCGTGATAATCCTAACCTAATCTCGGAAGCTAGACCTCTCTCCCACATCTTTGGCAACCCAAACTTCCCGCCAGGGATGGTAATTAAGACATTCCAGTGGTGGTTGGATAAGGGACTGTACCGCATTGGACACTATTTCACGAATAAAGGACCTCTCACCCTAAACTTCTGCACTCACAAACTAGAAATGCCTACCTCTGAAAAATCCAGATTTGATCAAATATCACACTTTTTACACGAGATTTGGACAGATAAACCTCTACCCCCCAAATTTACTGATTACGAACTGTGGTGTGGTCAGGCCGAGGGCCGGAGGGGCGGCATCTCGGTAATATACTCGTCGCTCACACAATCTTCCAGTAAATCTACTTACATGTCTAATTGGGAGAATGATCTCCAACAAGAATGGAACTTAGACACCTGGCACCAGGCGGGTTCTAAAGCCTTTAAGGGTATTCTTAATATTTCTTTAGTGGAAGCAAACGTTAAAGTTCTCATGAGATGGTACATGACCCCATCTAGGATAGCTGCAATGTACCCCTCGGCGGACCCTTGCTGTTTCAGGGGGTGTCAGTTGAGGGGAACATTGGTACACATCTGGTGGGAATGCCCCAGAATAAGGCCACTATGGGCAAAAATATTCTCCTTAATCACCAAGGTCACAAACTGTTCAGTTCCTAGGACTGCAGCTGTTGCACTCTTGAATGCTAACATTTCGGGCGTTTCCGGGCCCAAGCGAAGGTTGATTCACTTTATTCTATTGGGAGCCAAACTGACCGTTGCAAGGGCCTGGAGACACCCGAAGATTTCCTTCAAAGCAATAGTCAGTAAGATCTCATGGATAATGACCCAGGAGAAGCTAGCCAGTATACTACTGGATACCACTCAAAAATTTGAAGCTGTATGGGAACCATGGGCATCTCACTGCGGTATATCCCTCATTCCAGGGGTCCTGTCGGATAAATCTCTGAATCCCAACTAATTTTAGGCACAACCACCCTTATTCCCCCTCATCCATTTTTTTTTTTTTTTTTTTTTTTTTTTTATCTTTCCCTTCCTCTTATTTATTATTATTTATTTTTATATGGTTTCTACGATAGCCGGGTTAGCACCAGCTACTTTCTAAGTTGACTTGAGGAAACTGTTATAATACACAGGCGACAGTTGTCGTCATTCTACTCACAGAGAGATCCTCACCCTTTGAGACGGGTCACTAGCCCCACTCTCTTCCATCTCTGAATCCCTATTTACCACTAGAGATGAAACTCAGGGGAGATGGCCCAGGGCACAGTTTGATCCCAATTGGGGTGCCCTGTGCCAGCTCTCTCCCTTCAATGTGAAAACAATCTTTAGAGGTTTCTTTGCTAGAAGCGAATCTCCTATTGGGAATTCAGTGAGTCACCCCTCCCTATGACACCACGTCCCACCTGATTTCAGTTATAAGCTAGTTATTGTATCACAAGATCGGTTTGGCTCGTTTTGACTTTCCTGACTATTGTAACATGTACGACAATGAGTGAATTTCTCTGTATGCCCGAGTTATATATTTTTTGTGCAAATTTAATAAAAACTTATTGAAAGAAAGAAAATATATATCTATATATATATAAACAGATTTTTGTTAATCAAATAACAGTTTATTTTTCAAATAAATACAGAATAGAAAGTGGATCAAAGTTTTTTTTTTGTTAATACTTTTTGTTATATCTGTTATATCACTATTTACACTAACCTAAATTAACAGATATATTATTTATAAGGTTGGTCACATGCAGATGGAAAGTGAAGCATGTTTATCAGTTCTACAAGGATAGATTAGAGGCTAAGCCCTTGTTAACAATAGCGTGACATAGTAACCCATGGTGCATGTGGATGTTTGAAGTTGCCTCATTTGCATATAAGAGGATGAGCGGCTTTCATGCATATTCGCATACCTCCAGGAAATGCTTACATAAAGGGGCTAGAGGTGTAATCCAGTCAGATTACAAGACTCTACAATGGAAAAGAAAAGATTTACTAAAGAGTAATATCAAACACATAGCAGGGTTGCTGCCTTAGAGCTAGGTAACTCCAAGGTCATATAAAGAGCACCAAGTGCCTTCCCATATGTCTGTCCCAAAGCTGTATGTCTATACTCTTTTTCAATTTAGTGGAACTTTCTAATATAAAAAGTAAGGTTATATTATATTTTTTTACAGCAATAAACATATATATATTTTTTTACTCAATTGGTGAAATATATACAAATATAGGCAGCGCTATAAACTCTAATGATATAATAAAATACCAGAAAGAAATAATAATCATGCAGTGAAATAAAGATGCATATAAGTCCATAATATGTTGCAACTAAACATCTATGAGATTGTCCAAGGTAGGTTTAATTCCTGCTTGCGAGATGATAGACTGTCCCCAACACCACCACACGTGAAGAAACAGGGGAGTACTTACATCCCCCTCTGAATTAAACTCTTACCTAATCTGATAAGGTTATAAGCAGATAAAACCCACTGTTTTAAATATTCTTATATACAATCTCCCAGGACCGACTGCTTTAGAGGGTGTAGGTCACACAATGATAAGCTCGTTTCAAATAATAAAGAGGGAAAGAAACAAATTCCATAGTGTAATTCTGTTAAAACGGTTTATTTATATCCTCAAAAACACCCCCTTTAGGACTTGCACTTACATCAATCACATAATAAAATAGCATAGCATCATACAAGGTTATGTCAGTAAACCAGAGCGGGGATAACACGGTGTTTCCTACCGCAATACGCTGCCTTTCCGGTGGTAGTTAGCGATGATGCTGTGGTTACTAATGGTCGTCGTTAAGCCACACACTGACGCATTTCGTCATCAACAACATCATCCGAGAGCGTGGCTTCATGACGTGACAGCCCATCTTATATACCGCTGCTAAACCACAGTGAATTAACCCGTGGCATCACGCGCCATTACAGGCTCAATCTGGACGTTACTATCCAGACAGAGAGAATGTGGACATGGGTAGAGTGCAGTCAGGCAACCAGCACCACCACACACACATCGACAACCGTATGTGTTGGCGTAGGCAAGCTCGGCACCGGACATGCTCAACAACCCAGAAGATAGCCTATTGTTCATTTTGCATTACTATATACAGGCTCTATTGCACAATATATAAGCTGTCATATTAAAACCACATTTCTAGTAACATTATCCTCCTTTAAAATAAATAAATAGATAATATCAATCTCAGTATAAAACCGTATTATAAGAGTGGTGTTACACATATTAAAACGGCCTAGATAATAACGATCTAGCAATACCGGTTAAAAATTCATTGATCAAAAAACCAATAAAATATATATCTCCATGTTAAAATGATATACCCCCAAAAAAATTTATTGAATAGTATTAAAATAAAAATGTAATTAGAAGACATGATATAGACCCGATGACACTAAATAATATAGCAGCAATAGTTCATTAATGAACACATCAAATATAATAAACAAATTTATATAAAGGGGCAACATAATGAATCAAATAATTCTATATAGTACCGGATATATCCAGACTAGAATTAATAAATAATTTGTGAAATATATATACAGTATCTCAAAAAAGTGAGTACACCCCTCACATTTTTGTAAATATTTTATTATATCTTTTCACGTGACAACACTGAAGAAATTACACTTTGCTACAATGGTTCCAGTAATCCATGTCTTTAGTCTGCTTGTCTTCAGCAAATTGTTTGCTGGCTTTCTTGTGCATCGTCTTTAGAAGAGGCTTCCTTCTGGGATGACAGCCATGCAGAGCAATTTGATGCAGTGTGCAGCGTATGGTCTGAGCACTGACAGGCTGACCCCCCACCCCTTCAACCTCTGCAGCAATGCTGGCAGCACTCATACGTTTATTTCCCAAAGACGACCTTGTAATGCTAAAGAGTCACATGACACCGGGGAGGGAAAATTGCTAATTGGGCCCAATTTGGACATTTTCACTTAGGGGTGTACTCCCTTTTGTTGCCAGCGGTTTAGTCATTATTGGCTGTGTGTTGTGTTGTTTTGAGGGGATAGAAAATTTACACTGTTATACAAGCTGTACACTCACTACTTTACATTGTAGCAAAGTGTAACTTCTTCAGTGTTGTCACATGAAAAGATATAATAAAATATTTACAAAGATGTGAGGGGTGTACTCACTTTTGTGAGATACTGTGTGTGTGTGTGTGTATATATATATATATATATTTATATACTGTACATATGTAAATTCTCTATACATGTGTGGGGTAAAGTAAAATCCCCAAATTTCAGTAAAATCAAAGAAAAATTTATATCTGCAGAAGAATACTAATCTTAACTGCTCCCACACCTTCGAACATTGCTACATCCAGGAGGAATCCTCCATTGAAGTTTGCTGAGACCAACACTTCAGAGAGCGTTGATTTCCTGTGTCCCCTGCATCACTCAATGGTACTTCCCATCGACCTCCACATCACTAAGGCCCCTTTCACCCTGGGGCGTTTTTCAGGCGGTACAGCGCTAAAAATAGCGCCTGTATACCGCCTGAAAAAATCAGGCCCCATTCACTCCAGTGTGAAAGCCGCACCGCGAGCCGCCTAATACCGCGGCTAAAACGACGGTAAAGCAGCGCTAAATATAGCGCTGCTTTACCATCACCGCGGCTCCCGCCCCAGTGTGAAAGGGGCCTAAAGCACACAGTAGTGACATGGAGGTTGGCAGGAGGAATCAACAACCACTTCAAGGCATACAGGAGATTAACATTACCAAAGGTGTCAGTCTCTCAGACGATTTTAGCAGAAAATTTATCTTGAGCTGAGCAGGGTTCACCGACGTTGGCATCAGAAAAGGTGAGTATTAACTTTCTTCGTTTTGCGTTTTTTTGTTTTTTTTTGTGCAAATTCATTTTGCTAACAGGGTCGCTTAAAAGTAAATGTTTCACAAGCCCAGGAAGTTCAAATAGAGAAATTGATAAATAAATGTATAAGCAGATATTACAATAATTGAAAGCTGCACAAACAACTAAAGCTGCAACTAAACTTATATGTGACCTTATCTTTAAAAGTTAAAGCTAAAGTTTAATCTGCCTATATTTTGCCTTCCCAGGTTCCTTCCTCCCACTTAATTAACATGCTAATGGTTAAAAAAAAAATAAAAAATTACTTTCCATTTTCATTATATATCAGATTTTAGACCCAGTGACATCATCACAAAGTCTCCGTGCTTCTCTATGCAATGTAGACAGATCATGGCTGAAAAGTATTCAAAAACATCATATATATATACACATACACAAATAAATCAGGCGCCAATATATGGACAGTAGACTAAAAGATCTAATTATACGAGAGAGCCCATAGCTGCTAGAAAGATCCCTTGAAGATGGAACACAAACAACAGCATCATGGAGGCCTCTTGAACCCCCCCTCCCGGCATGGCCAGGTGCAGGACAAGGTGGCTGAGTGGTCACCAGGGATTAGTTGTTATTGGGGGATGGGCTGGGCCTGAGCTCAGGAAAGTTTAGTTCCCAGGGAATTCTGGGTCTTTCGAGGAACGTGGCTGGAAGAGCTAACCACCCTCCCGCCCCTTTTTTCTATGGTATGTCGCAGCTTGCTGCGGTTTCTTGACCTTGCCAGCATAAAAGTGTCTGTAATGGGCTATACCCTTGATGAAAATCGGAAGTAGGTGGCCTGTCCAGCACTTATGGTAAGGACAGGCCCCCTTTGGAATTGTGTTATGTGTTGCATTTTAATAAAGCTGTGGCTTTGCCCTTCCCAACCTAATGGTTGTAAGTGTGTTGATTTAATGGGGTGAAGGGGCAAGGGTGAAGGTTTTCCAATACATTTATGTTACATTTAGTTTGTACCAGGCCCATTGTGCCTCAGCAGTCAAGAAAATCGGTATCATGGATGTATGGGCAGACAGAGTCCTAAGCGTTTCTGTACAGGTTTTCTTGTTGCTGAAAAGATCATGTGACTGTACTGACCAACCAGAACCGCTCTGATCCATCCTGGTGTCCCTAAGGAAGGAAGAGGAAGAAAGGCATGGTTTTCAAAACCAGGGACTGCTGACCTGGACTAGGTGGAAACTGTATCTCCCATGGAGGTAAACGCAGTGGGGATCAGGGAGGTGAGGAGGGTATAAAGGTGAGCTAGTCCCTTAAATCTCGTCTTCTTCCTATCTCCTAATTGGTTAAAGAACCCACCCATCACATTAAAAGCTAATAGTGAGGCTCAGACAGCAGTTCTCCAGATGAATGCTAATCTACTGATCATTTTGACATGGGGTTTTTCAGTATTCAACTTTTCAGAGAAAAATGAAAAGGTGAACTAACACTGCACACCCTCAACATGTATTATTATATCCTCTGCTTGAGCTGATTGGGTATGTGACAAGTTTACTTTAATATCAGAGATTTATCTACAGTGGATTCATTCAGCTGGTCAGTCTGGTTGGTGTTTCTTGGTAAATCCACCTGTCAGCCTTATGCCACTTACTCCTGTTTGCCTTTTTATCAGCCCCGAGTTTCTACTGCCTGCCTTTTGTTCTTGCGGCCTGGCTTCCTGCTGTTGATCCTCCTGTTCACCCTTGGTCCTATAGTTTTCCTTTTGCTGCTACACTTGTTGCTTATTTTCCTCCAGTTCATGCTGGTTCTATTGTACTTCCTGCACATTAAGGCCTCGTGCACGCAGGGCATTTGAATTTCTCCTCTGAACTTTACTCTTGGCAGGAAATAGCAGCTTAAAAAACATGCATAAAACTGGGTATTGCACATGAGTTTAGGCACATCAAGTGTTTGAGCGTTTATGAATTCTATTGGCCAGAATAGGAATTTATTTTGACCATTGGAATGAATGAACCCTCAAGAGCTAAAGGCATCTAGTGTTTAGGCGCATTTACATGCGTTTAGGTGCGTTTAATGTTTTTCTTCCTGTAAACCCTTCTTTTCTAATACACCTGTAAATCCCTATGTGTGCATGGACACATAGGCTTAAGCCTGTTACACACGATCAGATTGTTGGCCAACAGAGCGTCAGACTTTTGTCAAAAGGACGTGTGCCAGGAACTTGTCTTGCATACTAACGGCACACAATTGTCGGCCAACAAACAATAACGTAGTGACGTACTACGTGGAATTTCAGCTCTTGAGCGCCACCCTTTGGGCACCTTCTGCTAATGTCGTGTTTGGTGAGCATTGATTCTGAACATGTGTGTTTGGACTTTTGTGTGACGTACTTGTGTACAGACGGTACAAAAATCTGTCAACAGACCGTTGTCTGCCAAAAATGTACTAGCCTGCCATCCAACATTTGTTTGCCGAAAGTTGGACAACAATTGTCTGAAGGAGCGTACTAATGGGCCGTCATTTTCCGACAAACAAAATTTGAGAGCTGGTTCTCAAATTTTCCTACAACAAATCTTGTTGTCGGAAATTCTGAGCGTGTGTACACAATTACGACGCACAAAAGTCTACGCATGCTCTGAATTAAGCAGAAGAGCCGCACTGGCTATTGAACTTCATTTTTCTTGGCTCGTCGTACGTGTTGTACGTCACAGCGTTCTTGACGTTCAGAATTTCCGACAACATTTGTGTGACCGTGTGTATGCAAGACATGTTTGAGCCAAAATCCGTCGGAAAAAAATACACGGTTTTGTTGTTGGAAATGTCCGATCGTGTGTACATAGCATAACGGTCAGATTTTAGGCCAACAGTCTGTCTTCACACAATCCCCTGCCAACAATCGGATCGTGTGTACGAGGCTTAAGACCACATACACACTATTAGATTTTCTGCAGATTTTTGTCCTTCTATTTACCAAAACCATGTAGTGCAAGGGCCTGCCTGATTGCATACAAATTGAAACTACTAAGGTTTGACCTCATATTATATGGTTTTGGTAAATCTGAAGACAAAAATCTGCAGAAAATCTAATAGTGTGTATGGGGTCTTACATTGAGGTGCATTTACAGGCAGAAAAAAAAAAAAAAAACACCAAACGCCTGCAAAAGTGGACTTTTTTTTAAGCCCAGTGTGCATGAGCCCTAGCTCATATACACTTGTTCTTTTTATCTTCTTAGTTGATCAGTAGACGTGAGGGGTTGTGACCAAATGTACAAATCCTGTCTGGTGTATCTTCTTTTCAAAGGGCATCAAAGTGCATACTCCGGTTGCCTATTGTAGTGTTTAGGTTGTTGTCCCCAGGGTGTGCTTTTGCATGTAATTCCCCTACTTAGTCCACTCTGTACAGACTTTTTTTTTTTTGGAAGGCTTTGATTGCTGATTTGATTTTTAATGCCGCGTACACACAATCGGAGTTCTCGTCGGAAAAACCTCTGATTGTTTTCCAGATGGAATTTCGCTCTAACTGTCTTGCCTACACGCGGTCACACCAAATTCCGGCGGTCAATACCACCGCGACATACAACACGTTCGACAGCACTATAAAAGGGAAGTTTAATGCTTCCGAGCATGCATCGAATTGTTTCCGAGCATGCGTCGGAATTTTGCGTGTCGGAATTGCATACACACGATCGGAAAATCCGATGGAAAGGTTTTCCGTCGGAAAAAATCAAGAACAGGCTCTCAATCTAAAATCCGTCGGAAATGCAGACAGAAAAAGTATGTTGGGCATGAACAGCTCCCATTGGACTGTTTCCATCAGAAATTCCATCCGTGTGTACGCTGCATAAGGTGTAAGTTCTAGAACCATTATTATGATTATGCTTCACTACCCAAGGAATCACTTAAAGTGGAACTTCAGTAATTTTTTCATCTTTCCATCTATTAAATCTTCTGCCCTTGTTGTTTTAACTTTGTATAGTAAAACATTTTTTTTCTCTGCCAGTAAATACCCTATACAGCCCACTTCATGTTTCTTGTCTGGTAAAAAGCCTAAGCTTATGACATCATGCACAGCTCTCTCTGTCACTCTTGTGAGAGTTTTCCAGGAAGGTGAGTCATAAGAGGGCCAATGAGAGCTACAGCGCTGCATATCTGGAGATGTGTCTGTATAAATCCAGGAAGTTAACAGGCAGCAGGTTCAGCTGCCACAGTTAAAATGGTTGCAGCCAGATTGGCTTATTACTTGGTGAAGCTACAATCATAATGACAGCCTGGAGCCCCCATCTTCGAAAACAAACCAGCAATAGCATCCATTCTATTACTTTTAACACAGGTTTCTTGGTGACCAAGTACATCCCTTCATGAAAATGTTATTCCCTGATGGCAGACGCCTCTTTCAGCAGGATATTGCGCTCTGTTTTAAGAACATACCAACAAGTTCAATGTGTTCAAGGTGTTGACCTGGCCTTCAAATTCTCCAGATCTCAATCCAAACAAGCATCCATGGGATATGCTGGAAAAACAAGTCCAATCCATGAGGCTTCGCCAATCACGGCTTACAGGACTTAAAGGATCTGCTACTGATGCCATTGTGCCCGAGTTCTAGGGGCGTCCATGCCTTGATGGGGCAGCGCTGTTTAGGCAGGACTTACACAATATTAGGTGGGTGGTCATGAAGTTATGGCTGATTGGCATATATGGTTATGAAAAAAGATACCTCCAGATGAATGTTGCGGCAGGGTCCAGTCTCATGGGCCCCTGAGGATGATCACGATGCAGTGTCCATCTTGATGTCGAAGACCTGAAGAGAGAATCAGCGAAGATGGGGAGATCCTACAACCATTGTCCAACCAGCCTGAAAAGAAGCTTCTCACCTGCAGAAACCATGGTGTGACACTGGAACTCAGAATCAGCCTGTCTGGTCTGCTTTTTAGTCCTTAGTATCTTTTAATCTGCCATGCAACCAGAACTCCAACTACCTATGGGCCATTGGATGCCTAACCTGGTTTTCAGCCTTGCATCAGATCTCTGCCCCCTGCCTTACGAAGGTCAGAAATGCTATGTAAACTGTCGTTTTGAACAGCTGTGGATAAAAGATGGCTGCAGATGAACGGGTACAATATATGTTGGAGGATTTGTTTCATTACTGTGTATCACCTGAGGCCAGTCAGCTTCAGTGGTATATATAAAGGTTTACAACCACTTTAACTTTGTGAATGCACCCACGTACTGGACCTTTAACAAAGTGTTTTTGAAAGGCGGCAGCTAATGAAGGAGAAGCATAGCCATAGTTATCTGGTAAACACTCTAATTTTTTATTTAATACTTAGTAAGAGTTGCATAATATCTCAGGTGTTTCATGAACTTTATTTTTACCTTACTTTTATACTATATTTATGTCTAATTATAAGATATATAATTTTTTAGAACATTACACAGTTAGCTGTGAAAGTTTACCTGTTATTCAAGATTCTGGGGGGATTTAATAAAAACTGTCTGAGACAAGTTCTATCTCAACTGATACAATTGCCCATAGCAACCAATCAGCTTCTATCTGTCGCTTTTCCAACACAGCTTAGAAAATGAAAATGTAAAATCTGATTGCACTCCAGATGAGACAAAATTAGTTTCATACATTTTTTTTATTAATTCCCCTCTTTATGTTTTAAACTTTTGATTGTTACATCACAAACCCACCCTCTCCACCTCATCTAATCAGAAAATGTTGTGTATTTTATGAATGGTGGAGTAATAAAACAGGGAAAGCTATTTCCACAGAAGACAGATGTTTATCACTCTCATTGTTGTAGCATGGACTGCTGCAGTGCTTTACAGCGTTCCCAGTTGCTCAAAGGATATCAGACAGTGGCGGCCGCTCCATAAGGGGCGCAGGGGCGCCCCCCCATCCAGCCCCCCTAATCTGCATGCAGGGCGCCAGACGCATGGATTACAAGGGTTTTTTTGTTTTTTTTAAGCAAGTGATTAGAGCCTGAGGCTCTAATAGGCTTCCAAAAAGGGTGGGTTCAGGAGGGAAGAGCCGCCGTCCACCCAAAAAATGTTGAGCACCAGCCGCCACTGAAATCAGATATGGATACTTACATCAAATCAAGCTGTTCCTATGAAGTATGCAAAAAATATAATTTCTGGAATCCAGTTTTTAGAGACAGTACTTCTATGTGCTCTACTCTCCCCTACCCTACTTCTTTTGCTTAAAACAGTTGTAAACCTCAGACATGAAATATGAACAAAGGACATCCTTCTATACTGTGTACTTGTCTCCAGCCAAAGCACTGAGTGTGGTTTCTCCCTGTTGCCTGGTTCCTCTGTTATTAACATGACTCTCTTCTGACAGGTTTTCCCAACACCAAAAGATAAAAAGGTGCCAGCGGAGGAGAGTTCCAGCACATAGCCTGTGGTTCATATCCCTGGTTCTGCATGTTCTCCATGTTCAATGTTGTTGGCTCCAGTGCTGCTTTCTGATGCCCTGAATATCAGTAGCTACCTAGGTTGCTGGAGGGCTCCCTGCTTGATTCCTTAGACAACCCTGCCTCGTGTCTTGTTTCTCTTGAACCTTGAAGCCTTTGCTCTTCCCATAAACTATCTATTTAAGCCCTGCCTTTGCTCTTCCTGTTTGCCAGATTTTTGTGCTCTCTCCAGCCAATATCTCGCTCATGTCACTCCTGCTGTCGCTACCATTCGTTACCAACCTTGTCTTGTTCCTTGACTACGCTTCTGCTTGATCCCACCCTGCAACCACTTGCTACCAACTTATGGATTGTTTACTGACTACGCTTCTGATAGATCCCTACCTGCTATATCTGCTACTGGACCCCGGCTTGCTCACCTCCTGGTGGGGTGATCCTGAGGACTGCGACCTAGTACCAGGGGCAGACTGATCATTCGGGCACTTGGGCGTAGCCAGTAGGGGGCCCCATGAGAGGCTCCTGGCAGAGAGAAGTCCAGGATCTGTGCCTAGCAGAGGTGCACTGGTGACTGTGAAGAGGATTGTGTGGGCGGGCTATTTGAAACCAATAGCAGCAATTACATTGAGAATCCAGAGAGCAGCCTTGTGAGTGCGAACTTTGACTGGGTGTGGGCTGTGGCTGCCACTGAGTTTGGGACCGCCTTCTGCCTACATGACATGGTACAAAGGTTAGTCCTTATCACAATGCTGGAGGGGAGCACATAAGAAACATTTTTTTCATTAGAAAAGGGGATATTGTGTTGATAGAATAACAGTGCTGGGGGATATCTGGGGTGGGAAACAGCGGTGAGGGGGAATCTTGCATAGTCATAGTGCTAAAGGTACCAGGGGCATAGAGGGGTCACAGTGAGAGGGGATGGTTAGAGGGGTCACACTGTCGGGGGTATCGGGGGGCATAAGGGGTAGAGGGGTAACATTGCAGGGGGGTATCATTGGAGGTAGGGGATGCTGGGTAGAGAGGTGACAGTGTATGGATGTAGCTGGGGTGTAGAGGGGTCACAGTGCATGGGGGTATCTGGGGTGTAGAGGGGTCACAGTGAGTGGTATGGGGGAGTGGGTTGAGGGGACATTGTTCGGGGGTGTCAGGGGCATAGGTGGAGGGGTCACATTGCAGGGGGGATATCATTGAGGATGGGGGAAAATGGGTAGAGGGGTCACAGTGCTGGGGGGTATAACTAGGGCTGAGGGATAATAGGGGAAGGGTGTCACAGTAAGGGGGTATGGGGAGAATGGAAAGAGGTGGCAGTGCAGGGGGTATCTGGCGGTTTAGAGGGTTTGCAGTGCATGGGTATTGGGGGGAGAATGGGTAGAGGGGTCACAGTGAGGGGTATGGGTGGGATGGGTAGAGGGGTCATTGTGCGGAGGGTGTCGTGAGGCATGGGTAGATGGGGTCACATGGTGGGGGGAGTGTCGTTGGGGGATAATGGGTAGAGGGGTAACAGTACTGGGGATATCTGTGAATTAGAGAGGTGACAGTGCATTAGTATCGGGGGGAGAATGAGTAGAGGGCTCATAGTGAGGGGGTATGGGGATGATGGCTAGAAGGTTCACAGTGCAGGGGGTGTCGGTGGGCATGGGTAGAGGGGTCACTGTGCTGGGGGGTATCGGGGGGTGAATGCTAAGAGGGGTCACATTGCAGAGGGTTATCTTTGGGGGTGGGGGATAATGGGTAGAATGGTCACAGTGCTGGGGATATCTGAGGTAGAGAGTTGACAGTGCAGGGGGTATCTGGGGTATAGAGGGGTCGCAGTGCAGGGGGGTATCAAGGGGGAGAATGGGTAGAGGGGTCACAATGCAGGGGGGGGTATCTGGGTCACAGTGCAGGGGGGTATCGGGAGGGATAATGAGTAGAGGGGGTCAGTCTTTGCTACCTCTTGGAAAAGCAATCTGTGGTGGATCGCTTGTGGGGGATACTTCATGGGAGGTGATATGTTGCCTCTTAGCAGCCTGTTTTAACTCTATAAATGCCACACCCCCATGCTGCAACCACGTGCATTTTGTGGGACAGCTGCGGTGTGACTTTGAAGAGAGAGTGAGAGTTTGATGACAACAGCTGTGGCGCAGCCTCATGCACTTAAATGGATCACATTAGGAGTCTGTTTAATATGTGCTGTGCCATGTGTACAGCCATGAGCAGCTGCGTACCCTTCTTTAGGTGGGTGGTGGGCATAAAACCATGGCTGTCTGATTTTACCACCCCCTGGCCACCTGTGTGAATGAGTACTAAAGCAATGGGGAAGAGTAGAGACATTGTATAAATGTGATACATGTATTGATGTTACCCTGGTTGTGTAGAATGCGGGCAGGGAAACAGGGGACCCCATGATCTTCTATTGCCTGGGGGCCCCATGAGTTGTCAGTCAGTCTGCCCCTGCCTGGCACTAACACACAGCAAAACCCATCTCCACCATCAGGAGCCATAGTAAATAGTGGTTATTACTTAGGCTCCACACCTTAGGTGAGCCTGTGTCATCCACCAGGGTGACCTCCATTGTATACCTATCCTGCCGGACAGTGGAAGCCTCTCTATTGCTATAACTACTGGTCTCCGAACCTGACCCCTGACTGTGACAGTGCTGCTTAAATTGATGGGGCTATATAAGTACCTGTAACTAAGTAGTTCATTAATAAATGTATTAGCTAGACATAAAGCACATTTTTACATAATTAATGCTTTTAAGCACTTTTCTAGGTAATGGGAACTACGTTCAAATTGAAAAACCGGCCATGATTTACAGTGTTACGTCCCCCTTTTTATCTGTTATCTTCTTATGCAGGTTAGATAAATATCTAGTGTCATGAGTGAAAAAATAAAACTGCCTTCCCCCTTATAGTGTGTAATTGCGCTGGACACTCGGCATCTGCCCCTTTCAGATTAGGCATCTGTTTGTATATATCTCTGATTTGATGTTCCTATAACTTGCAGAGATTTTTTTTTTTTTTTTTTTATCTTTACAACCGTGTTTTGCCTGATGGAACCTCTGGGAATATTACCAAATATATGGCAAATCCCACCTCAGCCGTAACTCCCCTAATCTATTCTTCCTTCTGTTTTTAAATATGTGCATCTTTCTCCTATTCAGGCAATGAGAAAAAAAAATACTGCTCTCTAGGCCTGTTCTCAATAGCTGGGGATATACAATACATGGGCAGCCCATCAATAACTGCTCCTGACAGGGCTATAGTGGGAGCGGAGTCACTGCCTTAGGACTGGCTTTTCAGTCGGAGACAGGCTGCATACAGGAATCACAGAGAAGGCCAGCCAAGGTTCGGGAGAAGGGGAAAAGTGTCAGAGATGGAGGGGACAAATATATATTAGGGAAATCAGCAAGTAAAAGAAAAACATTTACCTTGGTTTCATACTGTATTTAAAAAGTTCTGTCTCCATTATTAAAATAAAGTATTTTATGTAATGCATGGACTTTGTTATTTTTTTTGTTTAATTTTTAGTCTTTCTCTAATTAAGGGTCTGGACAGCATGATGCCTAAATGGTTATTTTGTCCTTGGTTAAAATCCCACAAAGGATATCATATGCATGGGGTTTGCATGTCCTCTGGATGCTCTAAAGTCCTCCCATAATCCAAAACCTTACTGGTAATATAATTGGCTTCCATTCAAACTGACACTATGGTACATTTGAATGACCATAATAAGGACATCACATTATAATTTGATTTGGAGGCAAAGACTGATGTGAATAGTTCCATGTACTTTTAATTCATTGCAGAATCTGACAACTTTATATACATTCATAAAGCAAATCAAATATTTGTTATCTGGCATGTCAGGAGGCTTTATTGTTTTACCAAATAATTGCACAACCGGCTATCATCGCATATAGCAGACAAAAAATAAATTGAAACAAACATGGGTTGAATACAAATTTGTAAGCAGATAAAATGCAACAATAAGTTAATTAAATGGACAGACGTTTATATTCTTTGAAATATATAAATATTATATATATATTTTTTTATGTGATTCTACACATTTAAAACATATAGAAGAGTATGGGACTTTTTAGGTGCTACCAATCTCAGGAATAGACAATCGCAATATTAAAATTCCCTATTATTATACAGGATTTATATAGCGCTATATGTAGACACATATATGTGTATGAGCAGTGTAGCAAGCGATACATACATACATACATACATACATGCATAAATGGATACATAGATAGATTATTATAATTATTATACAGGATTTATATAGCGCCAACAGTTTGCACGGCGCTTTACAACATGAGGACAGACAGTACAGCTACCATACAATTCAACACAGGAGGAATCAGCGGGCCCTGCTCGTTGGAGCTTACAATCTAGGAGGGAGGGTCAATTGATACAAAAGGTATTTATATTTTATTATGTCAAATATATTAAAAACACAAAATAAAAATAGGTGTCAGAGTTCCATATAATCCCAATATACAGCACCAGATATAAACTAGAGATAAAACTGCGCAAATGTGCTAAAAATGCAAAAATAAATGGATCTAAAGCTGCAAATACAGATGAGATAGTATCCCTCCCATTAAACGTGTATATAAATAAAAAGGTGCTGCGCTAAAAACAAATATGCATAAAAAGTATTGCATAAAAATGAAAATGAATTAAAACAGTGAACGGTGATAAAGTGACAGTGATTGCTTGGTCTTTAGAAGACGTCCATTGATGATGAAACGCGTCAAGAAGAGCCTAAGGCCGACCCCACTGCATCCTTAGAACCAGGGATCTCTGACGGTTTGTGACATCTGTACATGCGCATGTCTTTTTTATTATTGTGAGTGTATCTCTGTCTGTTATATAAAGAAGGTACTAGTCTTTTATTGTACCATGGAGAAGCGTATTCTTTCTCTCTTCATATGGTTACCTGTATATGGAGTCTTGGGGAAGCGCATTCTGTGGCAGTCTCCGGATGACAGGGAGCTTTGGAGTCATATAGTGACAGTCTTGGGGTGATCTAATATGCGGTAAATGACTTCTCTTGAGAAAGGGGGTCATGTACATTTGGTAAGCATGGACTTTAACATACACGTGGTGATGGTGGTAGCTGCTGGTGGTCAATTTATTTAACCACTTAAGGACCGCCTCCTGCACATATACGTCGGCAGAATGGCATGGCTGGGCACATCAACGTACAGGTACGTTGTCCTTTAAGAGCCCAGCCGTGGGTCACGCGCCGCCGTGGCGCGCTCGCGACCCGGTCCTGAGCTCCGCGGCCGCAGGACCAGCGGACCGGATCGCCACTGGTGTCCCGCGATCGGGTCACAGAGCTGAAGAACGGAGAGAGGTATGTGTAAACAAACCTCTCCCCGTACTTCCTAGTGAGGCTGTCACTTATCGTCTGTCTGTTCCCTGTCATAGGGAAAGATGATCAGTGATGTCACATGCCAAGCCACGCCCCCTACAGTAAAAAAACACACACAGGACATACTTAACCCCTCCCCGCCCCCTAGTGGTTAACTCCTTCACTGCCAGTGCAATTTACACAGGAATCAGTGCATTTAAATAGCACTGATTGCTGTATAAATGACAATGGTCCCAAAAATGTCCGATGTGTCCGCCATAATGTTGCAGTCACAATAAAAATCGTTGATCGCCACCATTACTAGTGAAAAAAAAATATTAATAAAAATGTTATAAAACTACCCCCTATTTTGTAAACGCTATAACTTTTGCGCCAAGCAATCAATAATCGCTAATTGCGATTTTTTTTTTTGCCGAAAATATGTAGAAGAATACGTATCGGCCTAAACTGAGGAAAAAAATGTTTTTTTATATATTTTTTGGGGATATTTATTATAGCAAAAAGTCAAAAATATTGCATTTTTTTCAAAATTGTCGCTCTATTTTTGTTTATAGCACAAAAAATAAAAACCGCAGGGGTGATCAAATATCACCAAAAGAAAGCTCTATTTGTGGGAAAAAAAGGACGCCAATTTTGTTTGGGAGCAACGTTGCACGACTGTGCAATTGTCAGTTAAAGCGACGCAGTGCCGAATCGCAAAAATGGGCTTGGTCCTTTTGGCTGCATATTGCTCCGGGGCTTAAGTGGTTAAGGAGCACTTTAACATGGACCCTTTGGATTTGAATACTGGGATTTTTTTTTGGACTATTTAATGTCTCCTTTTGAAATTTTTATTTTTATGCTATAATTTTTATGTATTTTTGTTTTTAGCACAGCACTTTTTTTATATAGCACAAGATACCTTTTATCATCCTCCTATATAACTACATGTGTAGAAAGCTGGTTAAACAGTCATAGAAAACAAATTGCATTACAACACCTAAAGCTCCAGAAAACTAGGAGAATTGGGCATGAGAGAATGCTGTATCCCAATGTGTTTTGTAGGTTGTTCTTCATCAGGGAATCCTTAGGTGCCCTGCTATAAAACCAATGATGCTGCTTGATCATGAAAGAGGAAGGAGGTAGAGAAAGGTGAATTGGACACAACTCCGCAACCCCCAACAGGAGCAGATACACAAAAGGGGGGCAGAATCCAGTCTGACCATCAAGGAATATCTGCTGCAAGACAGAAGAATTGTGCCTAGAGTAATATTCCAAACAAAGAGGAACTGTATCCATTAAGATGTTGTCCTTTCTATACAGCAGCACATAGAACAACCCCCATCCACAATCACATGTCATCCTGTATGCTCATAGTTGGGTTGAAAAAAGACACTAGTTCAACCAATAAAAAAAACACAAATAGAAAACCTCCATATGTGCTCATATGTATACTTACCTACATTTGACTGCATTTAAAAAAAATACAAAGTGCAAACCAATTGTAATACTGTACATGTAACAACTAAAGGTTTTGTTTGTCTGTGCGTTCAAGTGATTTCAAAATTACAGAGAACACATAGGAGCAACGTACATCTATACACTCAATCACTGTGACAACCCCTAAGCTGGCCACACAGTTAGATCGTCATCCGAACATTCCTATGGAAATTCTAAAAAATCCTTTGTCAGAAAACTCTTTTTTACTTTCGAAAACCTTTAAAAATGTTGCCAGACCTGCTCTTTGAATAAAATCCCAGATGTATTAAACGTCTTCAATTATAATATGTATGATTTTTTCTGAAGGAAAACCACATTCAAAGTTAGAATTTCATTTGTTCAAGAAAAATTTTCCATCCTGCGCCTTTGAATTTTCTTGTCACTGCAGTCGAATATCAATGTCGATTTGACCCCACTAACCATTATAAAATTGAGCAAACATCCATAATTCCACTGGTGTTTGGCCAGCTTTAGCAGCGAAATTGTACACCTCTATGTTGAATAAAATTTTGCTTCCAAGCTTGACTACTAGCATACATTCCTGGAAATGGCAAACAAGTAAAAGGGTATTGCAGGAACTACCAGCTGGAGACCGGTAACATCATAAGCAAGAGTATATATAGTCAGCGCATAATGGATCTTTAAGATATCGTCCAAATATATACTATATTCTCCAAGGTGTTCTATCGGGTTGAGGTCAAGACTGTGCAGGCCAGTCAAGTTCCTCCACCCCAAACTCACTCATCCATGGACCTTGCTTTCTGCACTTGTGCGCAGTCATGTTGGAACAGGAAGGGCCCATCCCCAAACTGCTCCCACAAAGTTGGGAGCATGAAATTGTTCAAAATGTCTTGGTATGCTGACGCCTTTTAGAGTTCCCTTCACTGGCCCAACCCCTGAAAAACAACCCCACACCATAAGCCACCCTCCACCAAATGATTTGGAACAGTGCACAAAACAAGGTCCATAAAGACATGGATGAGCGAGTTTGGGGTGGAGGGACTTGACTGACCTGGACAGAGTCCTGACCTCAACCCGATAGAACACTTTTGGAATAAATTAGAGTGGAGACTGTGAGCCAGGCCTTCTCGTTCAACATCAGTGCCTGACCTCACAAATACGCTTTGAGAAGAATAGTCAAACATTCCCATAGACACACTCCTAAACCTTGTGGACAGCCTTCCCATAAGAGTTGAATCTGTTGTAGCTGCAAAGGGTGGGCCAACGCAATAGTGAACCCTACGGACGAAGACTAGGTTGCCATAAAAGTTCATGTGCTTGCAAAAGGCAGGTGCCCCAATACTTTTGACAATATAGTGTAATATGAGATGATCACACCACATTGTTAAGGTGCAACATTTCAGGGCCACATAGGAACCCTTTGTCAGGCATGTGACATGTTCACATGCCTGACAAAGGGGTCCTGCTTGGCTCTGAAATGCTGCATCTTACTGCTGAGATGTGATCACCTGAATAAACATTTGGACATTACCTTAAAGATCCGTAGTGCAGTGGCATCACTAGGGTTGGTGACACCTGGTGCAGTAAGACATGGTGTCACCCACACCCCCCCATATTTTATTCCCCATATAACACTGCATATAATGACAATAGTAGTGCCATTAAAGAGGAAGTAAACCCTGATGGGTTTACTTCCTCTTTGTTTCCCTGCAAAGGTAAAGCATAATGGGCTACTATGCATCGCATAGTAGCCAATTATGTGACACTTACCTGACACAGAAGCCAGCGATGTCACCGCTGTCCCTTCTTCCATGAAGCGTCCATCTTCCTCTCGGGTATCGCGGCACCAATGCTGGGGACCATTGCGGAAACTGACACCAATGCTGGCAGTTATTATTGCTGAAACGGGCACTGATCCTGGGGGGTTGTTATTTCCTTGGGAGTTCTATTTTTTTCATAACATAATAAAATTTCTAGTTGCTATAGTTGTTAAAGTGGTTGTAAACCCTTACATACCACTTTAACCTACAGGTAAGCCTAGATTAAGGCTTACCTGTAGGCGCAAGAAATATCTCCTTAACCTACACCATTAAGGAGATATTGTCCTAAAAAGGGGCAACGGTAGACAACGGCCCAAGCGCACTGAGCGTGCTGTCAGTCAAGGCTAACATGCCATCACTGACAGCTCCGTGTGCATGCAGCATATTGATAATCAGTGCCCTGATTATCAGTGTACATGTGTACGGCTCTCCTCCGATAACCAGCTTCTGTTCACCTCAGTGATCAGCTGTGATTGGACACAGCTGATCACGTATTAAGGAGCTTCTGATTGGCTCTTTACCTCAATCTGTGATCAGCAGGGTCCAGCAGAAAACAGAAAGCACCACCCGCACCTTGCAGCGGGTGCGGTCACGGCAAGCCTTTATTAGACTTTTATAGCTGTCATTCAGCTATAGCACTATTGGCAAGTGGTTAAAACAGCAACAGGTCATTCCGTCATTGATGTAGAAACCCGCTGCCAACCTATGGTCCGAAGGTGGCATGCAGCCCTTTGGCATTTACTGTGCATCCCCTGGGCCCTCTGCAGTGGTCTGTTTTAGAAATGTGCAGAATAAATTTAATAAATTTGTTAAGTTTTGGATAAATTAGCTTTAAGTCAAAAATTGTTTTTAGTTTTGTCTTCAATTCGGTTAGAATTTTTCATCTGTATTCCCATTGAATTTGATTCGAATTGATATCGATCCAAATTGAATATCAGAAAATTTGTTAGATACTACTTGTTCAAAGACTGTTTAAAAATATGTGATTTTATCAGATAAAAATAAGTTTTCACAACATGAAAGCCTCCATTATGGGCCCAACAGAATATGTCACATATACCGTATATACTTGAGTATAAGCCAAGTTTTTCAGCACATTTTATTGTGCTGAAAGTGCCCCCCTAGGCTTATAATTGAGTCAAGCACTTTTTTGCAGCAGAAAATTACATTTTCCAACCCGACTTTGGGGCCCCGTATCTCGGGGCCTCTTGGTGCTAGGAACCCCAAATTTGGTGTGCAAACACAGTGGAACCAACACTACAACATATCAGAGATGGGATTCCTAGCACTAAGTCGGTTCAGAAAAAGTAATTCTCTGCTTCAGAAAAGTGCTTGACATTTTCTGAACCGACTTTGGGGCCCCGTATCTCGGGGCCACTTGGTAATAGGAACCCAATTTGGATATGTTATAGTGCTAGTTTGACTGAGTTTGCATACCAAATTTGGGGTTCTTAGCACCAAGTGGCCCCAAGATACGGGGCCCCAAATTCGGTCAACTGTGTCCATCTGCAGCAATGTTATTTCAGGACTCTTTGGGTCCAGAGACCCCACATTTTTGCTGCAGCTAGGAGGCATCTAGGAACCCTTAACTACCAAGTTTGAAGTTTGGGGGACCTATGGCTGCAAATGGGCACAGTGAGGCTGCAAATGGGCATTGATGACCCTCTTTTCCACTTACAGTAGCTGTGCATTTCTCACCCTAGGCTTATACTGAAGTAAATACGTTTTTCCATTTTTTTGTGGTAAAATTAGGTGCCTTGGCTTATATTCGAGTCGGCCTATATTCAAGTATATATGGTAATTATAGGGAGGTTATCATCATTATAATTATAAAAATTGTTGAGTATTTGCTGGACCCCAAACACCTTGATGCTATTCATGAAATACCCCTAAATTCTTCTATTAGAAATTATAGCGGCAACTTGTTTAAAATATACATTGTATAAAAATGTAATTACAATTACTAACATGAAATTCAGGTGATCGAAGATTCTATTTTTTGTATACCTTAAGACACACATGCATAATAATTAAGTTGAGTATAGTCAATACAAGCATGTTATGCCTTCACTTGTGCACACCATCCACTGCTGCCAGAACAGGGTTGGGGGAAATGAGGCATTAAAATTAGTATACTATACATATATAATGCCATTTAAGAAGATCCAATGAGTTAAATACTGGTAATGGTAATGAATTGGATATGTACTGTACAATAGATTCCTATTTTATATTTGGTACAATTTATGCACAGTAGATTCCACTGCATTTAAAGGTAGCTGGCCTTCTTATCATTAGGTAAGGTAATCTAAAGGAATAAAGTCGGCAGTTTTATTAGGTAAGTTAGTGCAAGAGCTAAAATGAGCATGCTAAGTGCAGTAATAGTAACCCTAACCCATACCAAATCATTACATACATTTTTCAATAGAGATAGATTAGTGGAAGGTTATTTCAAGTTGATTACGGTAATATAAAAAAGAATAACTTGAATTTGTATATCAAAACTGGTTCTTGCCATATGCAGATATGTTCCAAAAAACAGAATGCTTTTTGGAGATTATACAAAAGCTGGGGAAGCCCTGTCAGTTACCATTGTCCTCTCCCCTGTGGCCAAAAGGGAACAAAAAATTATTTAGTTGGAAATGTCACATTTGGCCCAAATTTGCAAAATTTGGTCCTAACTGTGTATGACCATATCTATGGAATGGTAAATCTACCCTGTAACAGATTTTACGATCACTAATAGGGCCTACACATTATATGATAATCAGAGGGAAAGTTCTGTATTTGAAACGATCATAAGATTGTCATACTGTATAATGTGTACACAAATTTCAAGAGCCAATTCAGACCTTCCAAAAGAAAATTACAGAAGGAGCAAACTGCAAAAATGTTCTTGTTACTCCTATTACTGAACAGAACGATTTTTGTGTAATGTGTACTGGTTTCGTACAATAAAACATCACATAAGAAATATTGCACAGGATCGCAAAAAAAATTACAACCCAGAAGAACATGCAGCCAGTCGCAACCACTAAGTAAATATCATATGCATAATAATGTATAAAAATATGTACAGTATATGACAATATGTTTGACACAATGGGGCTGATTTACTAAAGGCAAATCCACTTTGCACTACAAGTGAGGAGAAGATCTGAAATGAGGGGAAACTCTGCTGATTTTATCATCCAATTATGTTCAAGCAAAAATGCTGTTTTTTATTTTCCTTGCATGTCCACCTCATATCTACAACGACTGCACTTCCAAGTGCACTTGTGGTGCAAAGTGTATTTTCCTTTAGTAAATAAACCCCAATGTCCTTTTAATAATTGCGATGAGAGTTGTGCAGCAATATGTGTCTTCTGGTTTCTGCCCTCCTACAGAGCAGTATGGAGAAGGTTCTACCCTATTTGACCAGCGCTCTTGGAATAACCACACCCTATTTTAATTTTTTTGGAACATCCTTGGTTGGTTTTGATGGTCTAGTTTGATTCTTAAGAGTTTGCTGTAACTACTATGTACGTACGCCACTGTTGTTTAAAAAAAAAAATTTTAGGAACGTTATAGCCTCCTTTTTTTGTATTTAGGGTGGTTAAGAAAAATACGGTCTATTCATTGGAAGCCCTGGGAGGTACAGAAAGTTCTATGAAAATTCTGTGGAAATTCTGGTGGAGATGCTGTGGTAATTTTTTCTGGCCAAATGCTATGGCCAAATGTTGTCAGCTTCTTCAAGCTTTTAGGCAGAGAAATAAAAGCTCAAACGCTTGTAAAAGCAGCTTTTTTTTGAGCTGCAGTGTGCATGAGCCCTTAAAGGGATTTCTCTACTGCTATCACTTGACAGAGACTACAGCTGATCATGGCTATCCCTTTATTTAACAGGATCTTCAAACTTCCTTGGTCAACTCTCTTTTTCCTCCTGCTGCCCTCTCGCATCTAGCTGAGACCTTCTGACACCGTTTGACAAGAGTACCCAACTTCCACCTGTTTTACTTCAGCTTCCTCCACTGTTAACCACTAACCACTGCCCAGATTGCCCAACATTTGACCAAGCTGGCTTCTTATACAGTAGATGCCCGTGATATTGTGTCAATCTCGTCGCTTTTATCGGTGAGATTGAGACCCTGCGGGCCCCGTTGCGGGAGCCAGCGCCAAGCAGGCTTGCATTGGGAAAGGAAAAATTTGTTTTTTTCCTTTCCCAACGTGCGACAAGCATCGCTGACATTGAGGGCAGGTTCACACTGGTGTGGAGATCCGACTTGGATCCCCGCCAATACCAGGCACTGTGTTTGGTATGCATCTTGAGGGGGAACTCCACGCCAAATTTTAAATAAAAAACCGACATGGGTTCCCCCTCCATGAGCATACCAGGCCCTTAGGTCTGGTAGGGATTTTAAGGTAATCCCCCTACGCCGAAAAAACGGCGTGGGGGTCCCCCAAAATCCATACCAGACCCTTATCCGAGCACGCAGCCCGGCCGGTCAGGAAAGGGGGTGGGGATGAGCGAGCATCCCCTTCCTCCTGAGCCGTACCAGGCCGCGTGCCCTCAACATGGGGGGTGGGTGCTTTGGGGAAGGGGAGCGCCCTGCGGCCCCCCACCCCAAAGCACTTTGTCCCCATGTTGACGAGGACAAGGGCCTCTTCCCGACAACCCTGGCTGTTGGTTGTCGGGGTCTGCAGGCGGGGGGCTTATCGGAATCCCCCAGATCCCGGCCCCCCACCCTATGTGAATGAGTATTGGGTAATGTGACATTTTCCTATTGCAGCTAGCGTGAGAACCATGGCGACGGGATCGCGCTGGTTCGAGAACCTTGACGCTGAGAATCAGCGCGACGGGATCGCACTGGAAACACAAAATGGGCGGCACCTACTGTACACTGGGCTTCCAGTGCTGCCACTCTATTCTTAGAATTCAATTAGGCATATTTGTATTGTGAGTATTAAAATGACCATGTAATTACAATTAAATGTAATAATTGGGAAAAAAATAACATCAGGTTGGGTTAAGCCGCTTATAGAATCACTTGTATTTATAGTAAATCTTTTACCTTCCCCCCCAATTCTCTTCATATTATTGATCATTGCACCAGCAGAGAAAAGAATGCTTCAAGTAATAGGATTGGCCTGCAGGTGAAAACATTAAGGTCAACAGGCCATACATTGATCTTTGTATTTACAATGACTTGATAATCAATGGAGTTAACCCAGATTTAAACCACTTTCTTTCTCGATAGATAGATAGATAGATATGTGTGTGTGTATAAACAGGTGGTTTTAAGCAAATTACATCTATACATCCATATAACTGATCCAGATAGATTGTACAGAATAATAATACATGGTTTCTTATTAATTGATTTGTGGTCACAGCTTGCCAGTGTGAGAAAGAGCAGAAAATGAATGCAATAAAGAGGGTCATACTAAATTAATATATATTAATGTATATAAGCCTCATTACCTTTTCAATGTCATGTACAATGTGTGACACTATGCTTAGGACAGAAATTAAAATTTGAATTAATTATGTACTGTAGCTGTCAGTAGCGTATAGAAAAACATCCTAAAGCAGAACCCCATTCACCAAAATAGAACCACCACCTAGAAGAACCTCTAAATCCATCAGATGTGTTAAAGTGATATTAAAGTCTTGTTTTTTTGTTAAAAATAACAAACTTGTTATGCTTACCTGCTCTGTGTAATGATTTTGCACAGAGCAGCCCCCATACTCCTCTTACCGGGTCCCTCTCCTGGCCTTTCCCTCCTGTTGAGTGCCCCCACAGCAAGTGGCATGCTATGGTGACACCCAAGCCGAGCCACAGCTCCCTGTGTCCATTTAGGCACGGAGCCAAGGCCCAGCCCTGCCCCCTTTCTCTCCTCATTGGCTGACTGACTTTGATTGACAGCAGCAGGAGCCAATGGCTCCGCGCTGCTGTCTCAGCCAATGAGGAGGGGAGTCCCGGGCAATCGAGACACTCCTGCAACATCACTGGATCTAGATGGACCTCAGGTAAGTATTAGAGGAGCTGAGGGGGTCTATTGCACACAGAAAGCTTTTTATCCTAATGTATAGAATGCATTAAGATATTAAAAAAAATTCTGCCTTTACAACCACTTTAAATACCTGAAATAGTGAATACAATTTTAGCTCCCATGATATGAGCTTGAATTCAGGATTTCCTCTTTTTTGTGTGGTCCACATCAAGGCCATGTATGTTGATGCCACCTGGGGTACAAAATGTCCTGCAAGCTTCTGTAAAATATCGAATGCTTCTACTCAGCGTACGCATTTAACTGCGTCGGCCTGCCCAAGCTTTGCATACATGATGTTCTTTGCATCTTGCAAGAGATGTACAGCTTAGGTGGGCCTCCTTTATTCTGATAAATGTCCATCCCTCAACACGTGTTAACAACAGCCTGATGGGTTTTTCCAGTGATGATATTACTCAATCCTTTGGTCCAATCTGTAAACTTAACCAATGGAAATAGGCTGTGATTATCTTGTCTACTATAAAGAACTGACAGCTTTCCAGGGATGTTCACAACCTGGGTCATACCAATATAGTCCATCAAATTAGGACTCAACACACAAGGTGCCCAAAGAAAACAATTGATACATTTTAACAGAAATTCACAACATGTTGGATTATACCACTTTTGTTTTACAATAGGAAGGAGTAAACGGGCTCTTAAAGAATAAATAGACCTAAGAACACAAATGTTATACATTACAGTTTACCAGTCCTTAGATGTGGTGTCTGCAACAGTTTTCTCTTCTCTGTCCAAGAACATTTTCTACAAGTACAGAATATTCACATTGATCTTGGCAGAAATGCATTGTCTTTGTCAATTCCTTTGAGCTAAATTTATTCTATCAGCATCCATGTAAAGGAGATGAATAAAGGCAGACACGCTTCCATTTTAGCCTAAATGGCAACCACAGCTCTCTACACAGATACAGTGCAGAGACAGGACATGTGTTATTTTTAGGCTTACCAGATAAAAATAAAAGGAAATAAATATGTAAAAAAAAAAAAAAGAAAACTAATGCAGCAATTAAAGACTGGTAGGCTGCAATATATACATATATATATATATATATATATATATATATATATATATATATATATACAGTATATATATTTATTTATTTATTTTTGGATTTAGATACCTCTAAAGCAATCAAATAGTGAAGCATATACCTTCAGCATGAAATAATTTTTGGATTCATTTTCTGATGCCTCTATGTTTAATGGAGACCATGCCAGTAAAGTGCAATCAGGTTTATGGAGCTCAGGAATGAGGGTATCTGCCTGTTCTTTTTGGTTAGTGTGTACTTTGCCATAGGAAATGGTGACTGAGCACAGATTTATACACACCACATGTGCTGTGCAACACCACTATACCTAGAAGAGCTTGAAGCGCAAGTGTAAAGTTTCCTACCCGTTTCCTTTTCTACCATCAGATGACCCACAATTTGATCTCCAAACTTCTGCACTGCCAGGTTGGCATGATCCCTTGTGCCTGGTACACATGGGACGAATATCGACCAGTTCAACAGAAACTGGATGACATTCGGCCCATGTGTACAGAAACCTGTCCAACAGAAACCTTCCTTCTGTAGAATGGCCATTCCAGAAATTTCTGCCGGTCGGCATTCAATCAGCACACGCAGCCAATGTTAGTACAGACAGAGACCTCCTCGTGAGCCCACTGGGCTGATTGAAAAAAACCTCATAGTGTGTACCAGGCATTATACATATTCCAAATACAGCCGTCCCCGAGGCCGTGGCTTACCAAACCACCTTTTCAGTTCTTAGAATGTCAGGAAGACACTCCAGCATCTAAGAATTGAAGAAGTGGCTTGGCAAGTTAGAAAACATCTCCAACATTACAGAACAAGTCCAGCTGAATGTGACTACCTACTACTAAATATACCATAATCTTGATAAATGAGAACCTTCACATACATAAATGTGAATCCTCCTTGGCAAACTTCCATGAACACAACTGTAATTGAGTGTTTTTCCTATGGTAGGTTATTTTCCTATGGTTTTCCTCACAGATCTAGATGTTTTCATGTGTAAGAGATGGATATCAGTTCCTTAGCTGTCACACTAGGGTTCTTGCCACTTGTCTGGGGATTGTACTCTTGCACTGATATATGTAGTATGCCCAATCCTAAAGAGCGTGTAACCAGTGATAAATGTCTCCTAATTGTAATCCATATGGCTGATAGTGTACACCAAAATCTGTAGAAATATTTTTATATTTTCAATACCCATGCTTTTTAATACCTTAGCCAAAAGGGTTTCAAAAACAGCTGCTATAACATAAACTATAACAATACTATACCTAAAGTTTGCTCCATATTTACAGATAAACACTTCTACGGAATAATTTTAGAGTTAGTCTTATGTATGTGAACATAGCAATAGGTTAAAATCTGAAAATTGAATAGGAAAATAAATATTTTTATCATTCAGGATTATCTTTTAGTTCAAGTTTGCATCCTTTTCTTGTTATTTGTAACATAACATGTCAATTTACTGGACCATTATTATTGAACTATCAAATTCAATTTACAATAGATAATAGATATTTTTTGCAGCTAAAGGGAGTTTCTTACCACATTTAAAATTACAGCATATACAACTTGGCAGCTATAAAAGTCATACCTTTTAAAAAGCATAGTAACTGCAAATGTATGTATTTGTGTTGTTGCATACTGGTCTATAAATATTTTGTAAGAGCTGAGATGTGATGGAATAAGGGAAGGCAGAAATGGATTCATAGCTGTGTTAATCGACTTTTTCCCCATTACAGTCAGAGAAAATGGGTCAGAAATCATCAGATGATGCAAAACCCTGTATATGTTGTTCTTTTTTTCATGGAGTACCATATTATACATCATAGCTTATTAACTACTAGCAGGCCAATGATGTATGTTACACAATCAAAGCATTAAAACAAACTTAAATCTGCAATAGAATCTATTTATTTTAATCTGTGGCTGCTCTGCTAACTGATAAAAATGATTCGGGTGGCTACAAAATATATAAAAGTGACCCCCTTCTTTTCCGGACTCATTCCCATTGTGACAATCTTGCTCAAAATGGTGAGCAAGAAGATTGGAGAATATGGGGGTGACTAACAGCAAAGAGACTGTTGCAAGAGAAGTTGCACTCTGCAAGGAAATCTTCCCCAGAGCTTAGTGAATATGGTGCAATTTCACTTTGCAAAGGATACCCAATCATGTGCAAAGAAAATAAAAAAAGCAGCATTTGTACTTGCACATGCTTGGCTGATGGAAGTCAGCAGAGCTTCAACTCATGCACTAAGCTCTGGGGAAACTTACCTTGCAAAGTGCACCATTCCTTTGCAAAGTGAAGTTTGTAGGCATTTAGTAACTCATACCCTATGAGTTTATGTTTAACCATCTCCTTTTGTTATGAATGAACTTGCTCAGTTCGAACTCCCGAGGTCTATTGGCATAATGAAAGGGCACGGGCAGGGACTGGAAGAGAAGGCTTCAGGCATGGCACCTTGACAGTCCCATTGTGAGAGTAATATGTTATTTAAGAACATTTTGTTACCTATTTTTTTTTTCTGACAGTTTTCTACTTATAATTCAGAACATTGGAAAAAGTATCTCTATAAACATAAACCCGGCCATACATGGATCGAAATTTGGCCGGTTCAGCAGGGACCAGATGAATTTGGATCCATGCATGGGCAGGCTGATTGTACCCAAGTTAATTCATCGATCGACTTGGATACAACCAGCCTGTTGGATTTTTGGCATTTGATTACTGCCTGCAACTATAGCCCTCAACAGTTATCATTGTGTTATTCCAGCCGGGAAGGCTCTTTGCGCCCCCCCCCCCCTTAATCACTGGCAGAACACAATAGCACTGTGGCACACACTGACTGTGTTGATGAGGGGAATCAAGCAATTTTCTTTCCTTCCACCAGTGGTGGAAGGGAAGAAAATATAATCATCTATGGGCTGCCTAAGGGAAAAGGGAGCTACAACTGTCCTTCAGTGTATGCCTGCCTTTGAGAACCCACAGTCTTTTGTGTCATTCAGCACAGTATGGTCCTATGTCTGCACACCACACCGAGGTGCAATGGCCAGGGTTTGCACTGGCTGAAAAGTCCCTGCAAATATTGTATGCCTCTTTTCTTCATTTTCTTAGACTGGCCATAATTTTATTTTTTATTTTTGGTTCAGTCCAAATGAAGTTTGTGCCCTAATTATGCATAACATTGCCAGGCTGCAGATGGCATGAAATCAGCCACCTCTCAGCTTGGGCCTGGAGAACTCTAAATAAATAATAGGCAGTATTTCAGACAGCTAACAATTTCAAGTTTCATATATTTATGAAAGGATGCCTCATATAAAAGCCATAATGCAGTACATGTACAAGATCTCCCCACAAATCATCTATCTAGGCAAAGGCAAACTCTCAGCTACAAGCATAGTATACATTTTCATTTGAACAGGGAGAAGATCCAGGCTAAAATACAGCAATTAATAAGCATCAATACACATGGATAGATACCAGGAACATACCAGGCAAAACCTTCAGTTGGCATGCAGACACGTAGGATCAGGTGGAGGTGGGAATCACATTTTCTTTTCTTTTTCCTTGCTCAAGTGACATCCACTTGGAGAGCTGCCAGCAGTTGTGGTTCCTTTTCCCCAGGCAGATGAGCTATAGCAGTGTATTGCATCTTTTGGCTTGATCAGTACCTGAGGTGCTTGGGAGCACCTGGTGGTGATGGTGGTGATGATATAGAGTGGTGTCCCTGAAGAAGGATGAGGACAGTGTGTAGGAAGAGTAGAGGTGATGGAGCCGACAGCTTCCCCTGCAAAGTCTAGTGAAGACACCTTGACTCAGCTACCAAAAGTTTAAAGTTTACAAAGCTTTCAGACCCATGGTATAATTTGTTGTAAACTTATTGTGTTCATTCAGGTAGGAAAAAAATATGATTATTTGTATTGCCTTTTGAAATGTACCTTTCCTTCCTAGCATAACACTGCCCAAGCACATTTATTCTGCTTCTTGTGTTTATTCCTTGGATTTCGACATTAATGATATTTGCCATGTTCCAGTGCTGGATACAAATGTGCACATACCCTGTTTCCCCCGAAAATAAGACCTAGCGTGATTGTCGGTGATGGCTGCAATATAAGCCCTACCCCCCCAAATAAGCCCTACCCTGTTTCCCCGAAAATAAGCCCTACCCTGAAAATAAGACCTACAAGGACTTTAACTAGGGCTTATTTGGGGGGTAGGGCTTATATTGCAGCTATCACCGACAATCACGCTAGGTCTTATTTTCGGGGAAATAGGGTAATATATGAGTAAGATGGAATTTCTATTAAACAAAACTGAAAATACATGGATCAGGGAATGCATATTTTAGATCAGGGTATCTCAACCAGGGTTCCATGGAACCCTAAGGTTCCTCCAGAGGTTGCTAGGGGTTCCTTGAGCAATGAGAAATGTCTGCCTCTCAGATAAGTTCCCACTGACACCAACAATGTTTTTAGCTATCGGTAAGGAGGTCATTTTTACCAATGCCCCCATGTGTAACAGGGACATGCGGTGAGGTCAGTGGCTGGTGAGGCACTGGCTAGTATCAGAGCCAGATGCACACAGGTTACATATGCCACGAATGTTAGAGCGAGAGCAATAATTCTAGCACTAGACCTCTCTAACTCCAAATATGTAAAAAAATTTAACCGGTTCCTGACTGGCCGCTGCACTGCGGCAGAATGGCTCCCCTGGGCGAGCCATCGTAGCTGTACGTCGGCTCTTTAAGATGCTGTAGGAGGCGCACGCACGCCCGCACCGTGTCTCCGGAGCCGATGCGAGTGCCTGGCAGGCGCGATGACCACTGGGCACCCGCGATTGCTTGTGACAAAGCGAGAACCGGGATCACACAAAAATCCCAGTTCTCTCAGGGGAGAGGAGACAGATTGTGTGTTCATACTAAGTTCATACTAAGTATGAATACCAATCTCTTTCCTCCCCTGGCCAGTCCCACCCCCCCCCCCCCCCACAGTTCTAACACACCTAGAGAACACAGTTAACCCCTTGATTGCCCCCTAGTGTTAACCCCGTCTCTGCCAGTGACATTTATAGTAATCAGTGCATTTTTATAGCATTGATCGCTGTATAATTGTCAATGGTCCCATAAATGTGTCAAAAGTGTCAAATTTGTCCACCGCAATATCGCAGTCCCGAAAATAATCGCAGATTAGCGCCATTACTAGTAAAAAAAAATAATCATTTAAAAAATTACATAAATCTATCCCCTATTTTGTAATTATAACTTTTGCACAAACCAATCAATATACGCTTATTGGTATTTTTTTTTGGCCAAAAATGTGTAGACGAATACATATCGGCCTAAACTGAGGAAAAAAAATTTTTTTTTGAAAAAAAAAATTGGGATATTTATTATAGCAAAAAGTAAAAAATATTGTGTTTTTTCAAACTTGTCCCTCTTCTTTTGTTTATAGCGCAAAAAAACACGCAGAGGTGATCAAATACCACCAAAAGAATGCTCTATTTGTGGGAAAAAAAGGACATCAATTTTGTTTTGGATACAGCGTTGCATGTCTGCGCAATTGTCAGTTAAAGCAACGCAGTGCCGTATCGCAAAAAATGACCTGGTCGCTGAGCAGCCAAATCCTCCGGGGCTGAAGTGGTTAAAGCGTCGCCCTTTGAAGATTTTTAAGTACTGAAGTTTGGCGCCATTCCACAAGTGTGCACAATTTTAAAGCGTGAGATGTTAAGTATCTATTTACTCTGCGTAACATCATCTTTCATGGTATACAAAAATATTGGGCTAACTTTAGTGTTTTTTTTTTTTTTTTCATAAAGCAGTTTCTTTCCAAATAAAACGCGTTTGAAAAATTGCTGCGCAAATGCTGTGTAACATAAAAAGTTGCAACAATCACCATTTTATTCCCTAGGGTGTCTACTAAAAATATACATATAATGTTTGGGGGTTCTGAGTAGTTTTCTAGCAAAATAAATATGATTTTTACATGTAGAAGAGAAGTGTCAGAATTGGCCTGGGTGACAAGTGGTTAATTACCATAAGTAATATACAAATAATTATTATATATTGTTTTTTAAGTAATTTACTATATTTTCAAAAACTGTACTCAAGCAGGTGGCTTAACAGACAAATTACTGAAGTTTGAAGTTATAACTTCCAACCAGTAATTTCACAGTAAATAGCTAAATAATAATAATTATTATCTTATAACATATAGCATAATAATATATGATTTAGCTTGATTAAAACAGTACCTTTTCAGCAGCAGCAGATTCTCATTCTCCCTCCTAAAGTGGATGTAAACCCAATGTCATCCTTTCTAAACTACTGCCATAGGGGTTATCTATAAGGATATACACGCCTCCTGCATGTATCTTTACCTGTCAAATGTCTCCCCTCTGTCTGTTGTGAGACCCGGAAAACTGCAGATTCTGTGGGTGGGTCTGTTGTCTGGAGCTCGGTGGGTGGAGTTGTGATGTCAGTAGACTCCCCGCCCACCTTTACACTCCCCTTGTCAATATGCATTTTTTCTGTGTATTTCTTACACTGAACTTCTGCTATGATCTCTAACAACCAGTGAAAAGACAGGAAAGTAACCACATGACTTCAGCATGCCCAATTATGCTGAGGTGTGGAACATCCAATCCTGGCAGAGCAGCAGAAGAAAGTAGTGGGAGGGAATTAAAAAATAATGCATGTCTCTTAGGCTAGTGCACGAGATATGTAAATCACCTGTCACTCACAGCAAGGGGGAGAATTTGACAAAGATTTTTGTCAAGATTTATCTCACTGAACAATAAAAGAGGATTGCTTAGAGCTGGTTTAACCCTTTGTGGCAAGACTGGGCTCAAATTATAGGAAATCGTATACTCTACATTATGACATGAAATAAAAAAAATAAAAAATTTCTGGTTTACATCCACTTTAACTGTGTGACATGGGTTTATGGGTAAAACTTATACTCATAATCACATGTTTTTCCTTCAAATTAAGAGGGCTGGTCTGGAAGGGAGTATTTGTCTTTTAGACACATACCCTCTTCCATGACACTGCATTGAGAGGCGTGCCTCCTCTGCAGAATTTTCATTGGACAGCTTGGGCCAATGGTACTTTACCACTTTAAGCTGTCAATTGAGCTCAGTGCCTCTGACAAGAAGTGAGGAGAGGCACTGTGAGCTCATCCTCTCAGTCTGCTGCAAACAAAGTGTGTCAGCTTGTTTTTATACTGGCCGTGCTGTATGTAGCTTCTGACAGGCTGCACAAGGTGCCCAGTATCTCCGGAACAATAGGTCCTAGGAGCCCCCAAATTTTGACCAGTGGTGGGGTAGGACTTCGGCTACCTACCCCTCAGGCCATCGAGCTACGACCCTTGAAGCTTATTTTATTTTGAATGTTCATGGCTCTGCCTCGCCTGCCTCCCCTGACAGCACATCCCTGATGTGCAAGGAGCATTCTTCCCATTGACCATCACACTAATGTGTCATGAGTTGTAGATATAGTCATTTTTAGCAGATGTTTCCTGAGACCATAAAATTATTTCAAGGGTTCCTCCTTTGTGTTGAAAAGGTTGAGAAAAGCGGTTTTAAATGTTAGCTATACCATGATCTGTATAATTGAGAACCTTCACAGACATTACCTATGTTGTGGTAATGTATGTACTATATATATATATATATATATAGATAGATATATATATATATATATATATAGATAGATAGATAGATAGATAGATAGATAGAGAGATATATATATATATATATATATATATATATATATATATATATAGATATATATATATATATATATATACTTTATATACGTAGCCTTCTAACTCGCAACCACTTGACCCTTTTTTGTAATCTCTTGTCTGTCTTAGTGTCAATAAATGCTTATCCATTTTTAAGACAATTTGTAGTGTTTGGAAAACTTGGTGTTAACCTTTAGGAGACTCTCTGACAGAAAGTCAACCTCCTGATATATTGCAAAGATGTGTGGCTGAGTCTCCAGCTTTTAAAGGTGTGATAGACAGAAGCTACAAGCACGGAGCAATCAGTCTTCTCAACGATGCTGTCACCTTTGGGGGAGACAGTTATACATTCATATAAATAAGATAAAAGGTTGACTGTATTGTTTAGATAACTTTAACCCCATGTTATATGTTCAGCCACTATAACTGGCTAAATGGGTTATGGTGTAAAGAGGCCAAAAATGAATCAAATAGACATTTTATTAACCCATTGATAAGCACAGCAAAACACAATGCATTTATGTATCATCATTCCTTTTACAAATCCAAAAATTTGAGTTTATACATCATCAAGCATAGTAGATGGAGCCAAGCCAATCATTCCTCTAGTGCTCAACTGTCCATTTGAGACAGCTGCTATATTGCATAGATTTTACCATTACAATAAAATAATGTTTTTGGCCTTGTGATTAGTATGATGCCAGGTAAACGCCTTACTATCCTGATCTTGATTTTGCAAATGTATGTACAATATATATGCTAACTATAGGTGTGCACAGCCTATTGCATTAGGGTGTGCACCTCAAAGCTCAAATACATATGTGTGTGTGTGTGCATGTGTATGTATACTGATGGTGTCAGTAGAGCAGTGGATTGTGTCAGTAGGGCACAGATTGGTGTCAGTAGGGCAGTGGATAGTGTCAGTAGTTTTATTTCTATTATTTTATTTATTTAAAAACATTTTTTTACTATTTTTTTTAGGATCCCCATTAGGGGGCTTTGGTGAAATATCAGGGGTTTACACAAGGTGAGTTTGCGCAACACAGAGTGATTAGGGTGTGCCCAGGTACAACTATCACTCCCTGTGCGCACGCCTATAATGCTAACCATTTGCAATGTGTGGTGAATTAATCCTTTCACTCAATCAGCTATCTGGGACCCAGTGAAAAGTTGGTTTGCATATTAACTTAGCGGTCAGCACTATGAACTTACACGATTTTTATTCTATATTTATAATTGTCAGAAATAGTGAAATGAATTTCCAAATTAAAGCAGAACTAAAGGTGTTAAAACTTACCTTTCTAACAGTCTCTCACCAGCGCCTACATCTTTTCCTGTGTGCCAGTATTTAGGCCATCTTCACAGGCCGGCAGGGGTTGATGTTGATGTCACTCCTGCAAATACACAGGAGGCCATCATACTAGCACAGAGAGACCGGCCCAGCACTGTAAACTGAGTTATGTATTTTTGCAGTGATTGAGAAGACAGCGAGCAGGCCGGTAGGGGCGTTTTTTTTGCAGTAAAGACATTGCATGTTTCTTCTGCAATAAAAGCCTGTCTGCTCACTGTTTGTTACAGGCAGCGTAACTTTAGTTCGGCTTTAGGTACTGGCTGTTAACCTAGCAAAGAGCATGTTTACTTTAAATACCCGACATCATATACAAGGATTTTCTTTTTTTAAAACACAGTTTTGCTAGCACATGACTGGGTATTTAAAGTGAACACACCTTTACCTTATTCACTAGCATTCATTTTTTAAAGTGAACATACACTTTTTTAAATTGAATATTCACTTTTTGAATTTAACAGAATTTACTTCTTATATAAATCATTCCCATTGGCTACATGGCATTTGTATGTTCTTGAAAGGAATGCCAGCACTTTGGTATGATCAGTAAAAGATAAACATGAAAATTCCTTATTATATATAAAGACAATACAAGGTAATCCCCAGGAAAAGGCCAACGCGTTTTGACTGTTCAGGCTTTAGTCATTATCAGAAACCATGAAATCAGATCGAGACAGAGGTACAGTTAAATCACACTTGTTTAATAATAAAAGTAAAAAGAACAAACGTAGTCAAAACATAGCCAAAGTTCAGTAACCGGAATGGAAAGTCAGCCAAGCCAGGAGTCGGGGATCAAAGTAGTGGAACAACAAGCAGGATCTGTATCTAGAAGGGATGTCAGCAAAGCCAGTCTTTAAACAGGAATGCAGGAGATAGTTTCTTGTGATGTGACCAAGGCAAAGGCAGAGCACCTCTGGACTGGACGGCTTAAGTAGGCAGGACTGACGAGCAGGATCAACAACAGCTGGGTAACTGTGGAGAGAGATGGGAGCTGGCAATTAGCTGACAGCTGAGTGGCCAGCTCAGAGAAGGAAGGGCTGAGCCCAGCCCTGAGAGTCGGCTCACACCAGGGCGACTCAGGATCCGACTTCAGGTCGCCCCGAGATGCCACAAGTCGTCCCAAGTCGCGCTGTAATGTTAATCTATGGAGCCGTCTCAATGCACACTACTGAAGTCGCTCCGACTTCAAAAAAGGTTCCTATACTACTTCAATCCGACTTCTAGGTGACTTGTACCCATTCATTTCAATGGAAGTCGCCTCCAAGTCGCATCTCTATCTATTTTGAAGCGACTACAGGAAAAGAAATTTGTTTACTCAGGCAAACTCCACCCTCCCAGAGAGCTGATTATTCTGTGATTGGCCACAGCCAAAGTCGCCTGGCCTGGGGGCGACTTGAAGTTGTGTTGTAAATAACTCAGTCACGTTGAAGTTGCTTCCAAGTTACGTTGAAGTTGCTTCCAAGTTGCCTTGCTAAGTCGCGCTGTAAGTCGTGTTGCCCCAGTGTGAACCGGCACTGACAGTCATACAGCTTGTCCCAGTATGACAGGCACGTGAGTGCTGGTGACTGGCCCTGAATGCACACTGCCTGCATTTGGGGCCGTGCACCCACAGGCCTATCAAGCTTGGTCAAGCAGCTGTGTCCATGCAGCCCCTCTGTCCTCATACACTTACAGTATCTCACAAAAGTGAGTACACTCCTCACATTTTCATAAATATTTTATTATATCTTTTCATGTGACAACACTGAAGAAATGACACTTTGCTACAATGTAAAGTAGTGAGTGTACAGCTTGTATAACAGTGTAAATTTGCTGTCCCCTCAAAATAATTTAACACTACTACTACAGATACTGTACATGGGCTGCCTGTATGCAGCAGCTGGTGGCTCAAGCTGCATAAACTTCAAGCCCATTTACTTTCTATGGGCCTTCTATTGTAAAGTGCTGCGCAAATTTTTGGCACTATAGAAATCCTGTAAAATAATAATTGTCTATGTAAATGAGGCCTTAATAATGTGAATAATAATTATTATTAATAGTAAGTAGTTCATGGCCCAAAAAACTTAGTACATAAGAGCATAATGTAATGCACGTACCCTAATGGGGTTATTTCTATTATTACTAGGTGGAAAAAAATACTGCCCAGTGCTTCCTGGCCCCTGATCAAGCAATGATCACATAATTTTACTTATCCTCTATCACTGCTCTTTAGGTATTTTTTCCTCCCCAATTCTTTATGGAGTTAAGTGCAGATCCAAAATGGAACTCCACTTCAATTGATAAAATTACAATACAGCAAGCTAAAGGTTAATAAAGTAATAATGAGGAAACACTTAATCCAGATCTAGAACAAAGTTTTGGCTAAAGTTGCCTGGAATATTTTTTATACTAGTCCAGCCTGTGTTTGGTTCAGACATTCACTTTAATACAGAAGCATTTTATTTTTGTATTCTTATGCACATGTTTGGGTGTTAGAAGTGAACAAATCAGTATAAAAATGGTTGCTTTGCTTAAGGTAATGTCTAATGTTAATTTAAAGCAACATTAACAGCCTTGATACCATAAATAAATAAAGAGTGCTAGAAGGGCTGAAATAATTACTATTCCTGGTGAAAATGCTGATTCAGGATCCCTTCAGTACCAGCTGCATTACCTAAAGCTTTGCCATGGACCCTGTGATCACCACCGAAGGGAAGAATAAGATTTCAGGTGTACAAAATATCTACAATAGAGTTTACTTGATCACATATTTACAATTTAGATCGCAGAATTAACATTCAAGGGGGCATAGAGCAGCTTTTTTCCAAGAAAGGTAAGTGTTTTATCCCTTCTATTATTCTTTATCTACTATTAAAGAGAATACACTCACCGGCCACTTTATTAGGTACACCCTTCTAGTATCGGGTTGGACCCAATTTTGCCTTCAGAAAGTCAGAACGGCCTTAATTCTCCATGGCATAGATTCAACAAGGTGTTGGAAACATTCCTCAGAGATTTTGGTCCATATAGCATCACGCAGTTGCTGCAGATTTGTCAGCTGCATATCCATGATGCGAATCCCCCGTTCCGCCACATCCCAAAGGTGCTCCATTGGATTAAGATCTGGTGACTGTGGAGGCCACTGGAGTACAGTGATCTCATTGTTATGTTCAAGAAACCAGTGATGAGATGATTAGAGCTTTGTGACATGGTGTATTATCCTGCTGGAAGGAGCCATCAGAAGATGGGTACACTGTAGTCATAAAGGGATGGACATGGTCAGCAACAATACTCAGGTAGGCCGTGGCACTGAAATGATGCTCAATTGATTATAAGGGGCCCACAGTGTGCCAAGAAAATTTCCCCCACATCCTTACACCACCAGCCTGAACCATTGATACAAGGCAGAATGGATCCATGCTTTCATGTTGTTTACGCCCGTCGGACACTTTTGACACTATTTTGGGACCATTGTCATTTATACAGCGATCGGTGCTATACAAATGCACTGATTACTGTGTAAATGACACTGGCAGGGAAGGGGTTAAACATTAGGGGGCAATCAAGGGGTTAAGTGTGTCCTAGGGAGTGATTCTAACTGTGGGGGATGGGCTACCACTCACATGAGAGCGATCACTGCTCCCGATGACAGGGAGCAGTGATCTCTGTCATATCACAAGGCAGAATGGGGAAATGCCGCTTCGTGACACGATGGCGGGACACCGGCGGACATCGAGTCTGCGGGTCTTGCGGACACAGTCACGGAGCTCGCAGCGGCAGTGCACGCCCACAATGCCACGTCTTAAAGGGGACATACCTGTACGCCCATTGTGCCGACATATCGTCGTGCACTGGTCGGCAAGCGCTTAATATTGGCTCTGCTAATTCATTTCTATACAAACAGAAAATACCCAAGCTCAACCACAGAATTAGAAAATTCTTGCTGAGATTCGGTACTCGGGCTGGGGGGATCCCCACTCCCCTGTTCGAACATACAAAGCAGAAATTCAGCCAGCAACTCGATAACTCGTTAGTACTATATTATCCTTTTTTTGGCTACATCATATACACAGGATCAATGCTGACATGTTTCAGCTATTACAGCCTTACTCAGCTGTACCCATAGCTATATCATGTATATGATGTAGCCAAATAAAGGATAATTTTCTGCTTTTGACTATTAATTTCTACCATTTAATTTTTTTTGGAAAGGGCTGCACAACATATAAACTGTACATGGCAACATTAGAAATGCTCCATACAGATATATCAAGAGGTTGAATTTGTATTGTATTTTTGAAGTTTTTTTTTCCTTTCGAAAGACCAACTTTTCACTTCTAGGCACAGGTGCTTAATTTGATTTAAATATTTTCACCGTATAACTCATTCCAATGGAGACTAGCTTCTCTGGCAGGAAGAATCTGCTTTTAACCTCAGCTTGTTCAATTAAGCTTTGACAAAAAAAAACTTGGAAGCTGATTGGTTTCAATGCAGAGCAGCACCAAATTTTGTACTCCTCCAGTTTTAGCAAATCAACCCCATTGTGAATGTCCATCTTGACACAACAACTTTCCTTGATGGCCATGGATGATAGCATGATTGAACTTTCTAGGGTTGCACTGATACTAGTATCGGTACTAATGTTAATGCACCGATACCTGAAACCGATACTTTCAGGCTCAGTTCTTTGAGCTGTCAGTGGGTCTCCCCTGTTGACAGCTGAAGTGTTAAAGAAGTCTGGTAATTGGAGCTGTTAAAAAAAAAGCAGCCGTCAATGTTTATTAACAACATTGCTCAGCCGCTGAAACACTAAAATAAAATTGTTTCTTTTTGAATCTTTCTGTTTCTTCATCTGCAGATCAAAGTGATGAACAAATGTTCCTCTGTTTAACCCCTTATAAACCCTTAATTTACTCTAATCAGCTTTAATTAACTCCCTATTCTCCTCCATTTAATTATTTTCGTGCTTTTTTTTGTCCACGTCTATTTTATAGACGATAAACAATTAAAACTTTTTTTTATTTGCTTTGTTAGTAAATATTTTTACACATACAGTATATGTTAACATATATTTATACATTTCACATTGAAAAAGCGCAAAATATATTGTAAAAAAATGTATTCTAGATTGTAAGCTCTAACGAGCAGGGCCCTCTGATCCCTCCTGTATTGATTTGTATTGTAAGTGTACTATCTGCCTCATGTTGTAAAGCGCTGCGCAAACTGTTGGCGCTATATAAATCCTGTATAATAATAATAATATTTGTAAATAACTTTTTTAATGCTTTGTACCATTGCTGACAGCTGAAGTGAAAACAAAACAGTTGAGGTAGGTATCGGTAATTGGTATAGGCGAGTACTCGGTACTCGTAAAAAAAATGTTATCGGTGCATCCCTAGTTGTTTTGATCACAAGAAAATAGGATTAAAATTGCCTAAATCGAACAAGGTGAAAAAAATTTGAAAATCACTTTCAGTTCATTTTCTGCAATTTTGTTTTTCCCATTTCTACTCCATTTCAATTCAATCAGTAAAAAAAAAACTGTGATAAAGCTGTCCATTTATTGACCATTTTTAACTCCACAGTCAACTGAATTATGGTGGAATTTCGGATAGTAGATTGCTTAGTCTCTTGCTATAATATTTGTAATTCCTGGTAATTCCTGGTGGCCCAAAAATAGTTGAAGTTAATTGAAAATCACCACGTATACATATGTCCAGCTTTTGGGGTTTTTCTCATTTGAAAATATTAGCAACCAACTTTTATCTTATCCATTAGCTGCCAATATGACCACCTAAAAGGCACTTGTGCTTATCTGTCTCTCAAGATCACCTTCTATAGCACACACTCTACTATTAGCATTGTATACTCTTTATCACAGAATAGTGACCTGCTTTGTGACCTTTTTCAGTGTTCATTAATGCACAATTGCTACTTTACCTGTGCATACACAGGTAAGGTAGATTCGGACAGTGTGATAACTTAAAACATTTCCATAAATGATAACCTATCTGCTCTCACTCCATCATGTCTCCACAGTCTGGCTATTTACCCTCTGATAACCTCTGCCCTGAATAGGCAAAGCCTTGTGTCTTGCTAGTTTACAACTGATAAGGGAGGGCAAGGTGGTCAGGAACCTCAAACAATAAAAAATGAATTTCAACAGCCCCTTCTTCAGCAGTAATTACCTTTTTCTCTTTGTATACGATTTCACTGCTTGCTGTCAGCATGTTTGTTTTCTCCTATTAAAAGATAGTCTCGGAAATATTGAATTACTGCAAAATTAGAGAAAAAAATATAGAAATCACAGTAGCACCTTCTTAACACTTAAGTTGTCTGTTGTCTCACTTCCATCACAATTTACCAAAACCAGGAGCTTATTCCTTTTAGAATAGTAGGGCAGACCCACACAAATCATTCCTTTATGCCCCTGGGCCAACTGTGCATTTACAACAGCTGGTTTATTGCATTGGTGCTCATCCATTTCAATACCACCAAATCAGCCTAAATAATTTACGGGACCCCCAAGTAATTGCTAAAGGTAAATGGCCGCCCTCCAGATTTGTTAAACAAACCATTAATGAGGGCTTTACTTCTTGAATTCAGAACTAAAGAATAAAAATAATTTTAAAATTGAACTATGGCTAGAGTCCTTTTTAACAAGACATTTGAGCTTGTTAGTGAGACATATAGAGGGGTTTATTTACTAAAACTGGAGTGTGCAAAATCTGATGCAGCTCTGCATAGAAACCGATCAGTTTCCTGGTTTTATTAATTAACTACTTTCGGACCGCCCACCATACATATAAGACGGCAGGGTGGCCTGGCTGCACGAAACAACGTACCTGTACGTTGTTTCCTTATCGGAGTTACCAAAAACATGCAGCTGAATACATATTTGCCTAAATTGATGAATAATTTTTCATTTTAAAAAAAAAAAAATTATTGGGCATGTTTTATAGTAAAAAGTAAAAAAAATATATTTTTTTTTTTATAGCGCAAAAAATAAAAACCACAGAGGTTATCGAATACCACCAAAAGAAAGCTCTTTTTGGGTGGAAAAAAAAACATAAATTTTGTTTGGGTACAACGTTGCACGACCACGCAATTGTCAAGTAAATAGTGCTGTATCACAGAAAATGGCCTGGTCAAGAAGGGGGTAAAACCTTCCGGTACTGAAGTGGTTAAAGCTTAGTTGAACAAGGTTGGAAGATGAACGAGGTTAGAAGATGATTGGCTACCATCGACCACTTTACTAGATTCTGATTGCTGCAGTTTTAGAAACCCCCCTAACATGTTCTAAAATCCTAGAATTATGCCTAGGTTCACATTAGAGCAATTTGACATGCCAAATCAGCGGCAATTGCCGGCAATGGCACCATCCAATTCCCAAAAGTAGTTCCTGTACTACTTTTGGTGACTTCAGGGTGCCATTTTCATAGACATCTGTGCAGCAACCTGCACAGATGTCTCTGAAATCGGCCCCGAAGTCGGGACTGACATGTGGGATTGAAATTATGCGAATTCAGCTGATCTCACACAATTTCATTCCCTTCTGTCAAAGTGAACCTGGGCTAAATGTCCTAAAAAAATTACGTTGCTCTTTAACCATTTGCTGACTGTATAACCTAAATATACGGCGGCAAATCGGCTCGACTGCGCCAGATCACATACCTAGTACATGATCTGACACTTCCAGGTAGGGGACGTGCATGCATTCCACTGGCGGCTCACTCCCGCTGTGTATAATCAATGTCGATGTCGATTGCACCCACACCACGCTGATCGTTAGGTAGAGAGCTAGAAGGGTGATCTGTAAACAATGAAGATCGCTGTTCTGACAGGAAGGAAGGCATGGATCCTGTGTCTCTACAAAGCAGGGGCTAGGATCCATGTCCTCCCCTAGTAAAAGCACCTCCCCCACAGTACACTAAAACACTGGCTAGGAACACAGTTAACCCTTTGATCGCCCCAGATGTTTAACACATTCTCAGCCATTAGCACAGTGACCGTGTATATTTTTAGTATTAGTGTCACTGGTACTCAAAATGTGTCAAAAGTGTCAGTCAGTGTCTGACTGTTTGCCACAATATCGCAGTCCTGCTATAAGTCACTGAACATTGCCATTACTAGTAATAAATAAATAAAAATATCCCATAGTTTGTAGACACTATAAAACATATGTTGCAGAATATACATAATGGCCTAAATTAATGAAGAAATTCAATTTTTTTTACCTTTTTTTATTGGATATGTATTATAGCAGAAAGTAAAAAAATATTGTTTTTATTTTTTTTCAAAATGGTCTTTTTCTGTTTACAGCGCAAAAAGATTAAAGCACATAGGTGATCAAATACCACCAAAAGAAAGCTCCATTTGTGGGTAAAAAGGGTCATAAATTTTATTTTGGTACAACATCGCACGACCGGGCAATTGTCAGTTAAATAGCACAGTGCTGTATAGCAAAAAATGTGCAGGTCATGAAGGGAGGGGACTAAATCTTTAAGGCTTGATTCAAACTAATGCGTTTTTTTGATGCATTTTGCAGAAATGCAGGGAATTTTTTAACATGGGTTCCTATGGAACATGTTCACATCAATGCATTTTGGTGCATCTGCATTTTGGAAAGGGTCGGGGACTTTTTTTCATGCAAAATGCAGCGTTTTGCATGTAATAGAAGTCAATGGACCCACATCCAAAACGCAAGTACCGCGTTTTTACCGCGATTTGCGTTTTATTTTTTATTTTTTTACACTGTATATAGCTGGTTGCTAAGCAACTACAGTGTTAAAAAAACAGAAAAACGCAAAACGCCTGTCCAGAAACGTGGCAAGCACCGCAAAAAGCACTGCAGAAACGCTCAAAAGCAACATGCATAGATGTGAATAAAGCCTCAGAGTGCAAGTGGTTAAACTGCTTGCCTAAAGTGGTAGTAAACTCTCCTGTTTTTTTTTTTTAATGGGCCCCTACAGGTTTATGCCATAATGTGCTAGTATGCGGCAGAAACCAGCTAATTATGGCAGACTTACCTGTGAAACGCAGCCCTCCAGTCACTGCTCCCAGCACTTCCATCTTCAACTGGTTTTCCCTCAAGGTTCACACTCTTTGGCCCTTTGAATAGCTGGGCCCGTGATGATGTCAATCTTGCGCATGTGCACAAGAGTCAAAATCAAGATGCAGCTCGCTCTGCATTCATGGCACGCTCTTATCAAAAGCTTACCTGTAAGGTACAAATGTATAATTAAACCTGTCAGTCCTCTAATGTACCGATACCACCTGTCCATTTGGTCTTAACTGTTTAATAAAAGTGGATCATTGGTGTGCAGCCATCTGGATGTATAATGTATAATATTAATTTACTGCCACCAGTGTCCGATTTATAAGGGGCCAAGAGGGGAAGTTGCTCCGGGCCCCCCCGAGGGGTCCCAAACTTCCTTTATAAAAAAATGTTACTTATTTTCCCTCGAGACTTTAGTAGTGTATTCGGTGAGGAAATGTGCAGTTTGCAGCCTTTGCCAAGCTCTGGTCATGTCTCACCCCATTTCAACAGGTAGTTTTATTACATGATGAAGGGCATGCTTGGTGATACCTTTCCAGGTGTTAACATAACTCTTATGCCCCGTACACATGACCAGACTTTCCGACAACAGAACCGTGGAATTTTGTTCGAAAGATGTTGGCTCCAACTTTTCTTGCATGCACACGGTCACACAAATGTTGGCCAACAATTAGGAACGCAGTGACGTACAAGACGTACGTGATATCTCCATTACGAATGCTAGTTTTACAAGACCGTGCGCTTCCGGCTTGCGTGGATTTTTGTCCGACGGACTTGTATACACACAATGTATTAGCAGATTTAAAACCACTTGAAGCCAAACTCCAGCTCACAGTTTATAATCAGTTGAAAAATCCCACAAAATAAATTCAACTTTTTATATGAAATAAAACAAAAAAATCCCACAAAAGAAATGAAACCCCAAAAATACCACCATTACAACAAAAGCCCACTTTTTTTAATTAATTAAAGACAAAAAAAGATATGTCATAATGACAATGCATATACGGGAGTAGACAAAATATAGTTTACTGCTTTGTTATAAAATTGATCTGTTCAGGGTTGACATGAAGTAGAAGTGAAGAATGACCACAAAAGGGAAGGGGAGCATACCTAAATGACAAGAGGGTAAGGACCAATGAAGGGAACAGGCATGAATGGAAATGCAGCAGAGTGATCACAAATGATATACAGGATGTAAGTGGAGAACGATCAAAAAAGGTATAGGGCATTGATAGAATTAAAGGAGACTGGTCACACAGGGAAGGAAAACAAAGCATGGAAGAAGTAGAGGGAAATGACCAGACAAGAAAGCCCTCCCTGATGTTGCTGGGGTAAGAAGGACATTTGATACTTATATTTCATATCTACGCAGCAAGACAAGGAAGTGGCATAGGGTAATGCTGTCTGTGCTGCTTATACCAGGAAAGAATCTATAGTGATTGGAACAGGTTTTCTAACCTTTCTGATCAGAGACTGCTCACTGACCAAGCCAAAAATTGGCAGGGTCAACCAATTGTCATCTCCTGGGACTCACAAGATACATCTTTTAAAACAAAAGTTAGTAAAATGGCTCCAGGGGTAAGGCACAGGCACTTTGGGGTGTTTCCTTTCAGTCTATAGCTTGAATGCACTGTCTGCAGCCCAGAGTTGGTGGAGAAAGAGCCAAACTGATGGAACAGTAGAGAAGATGCCACACAGCACAGAACTAGATAGAAAAAAGTCACAGTGAAGGAGTGAAACTGTGCAGATGACAGTGCACAGCTGGAGAAAGAACAACCACACTGAAGAAATTAAACAGTGAGAATGAGAACAAATGGCCAGGGAGAGAATGGGTCATATAAGGAGTGATAGTTGGAAAAGGAGAAATTAAGTAACAAACTCTAAGAAACTGCCAGTCACTTCAAGAGAGACTACAAACTGGTTCCATACCTGGAGGTGCTACAAGACCCAAAAGACAGTACAGACTGAGCGCCTACAGCCTGCAAATTGAATTAGGACAGCACAGACAGATCTACAAGCCCTGGGAAAGTAGATTTGTGGCAGCAATGTGACCAGAGGGTCCTGGAATATGAGAACCACTTCCTGCCAAGGTGCCCCAATTACTCTTCAGTGAAGGACACCCACTTCTAGAGACACTTCACTCTAATCCCAGACTTAAATTCTATTAAAAGAGAGGAGGAAACTTCAAATTCTACTAGAGGAAGAGGAGCCAATGAGGAATATAGCTCCACAATATGTAACCGCATGTCACAGACTGGGAGGGACATGAAAAACTGAGGACTTACCCCAATTCCCCTTTATATTACCACTTACCCCCCAAATGTGACCTAGAGCTAACCCACCCCCCACCCTCCCATTTTCCATACAAACTCAACTTGGCAATGCTAAAATTACTTTAATCCTGACAATAAAGCTTATTTGAATGACAATTTTTTTGAATTATGATAGAAGTAATTCCAAAATAGAAGCAAAGACATAGGAGTGTAATACTGAGAAAGACAGATTAGAGAATGTGCACACACTGTGGGGGTGTAAAGCTGAAGGTGTTCAAGAAGCCTCCACTACTCTGGACAAGAGTGGAGGCCGCTTCCTCTTGATATAATACAAGAGGACCCTAATGAGGATCTTACAGCTTAATACTGGCCATACACCATAGTAGATTTTAAAACATTCGTATACATTTTTAGAAGAAAAATTTGACATGGCAAATGTCATTTAAAAAGTACTTCAAATTTTCTCTTGCTTTTAACATATGATTTTGGAATTAATGGACTTTCCCAAACACAAACCACAAACGCTGTTAAAAATGTGTTAATTTTCCATTCTGCTCCTTCGAATTTTCTTGCCACTGCAGTCGAAAACTAATATCGATTTGACCCCACTAATGTTTAGAAAATTGAATAAACTTAAATTAAAAAATTTTGAACATAATTTTACTACTAGTGTATGGCCTGCATTACTTTTCTTGAAACATTTAGTAGTTAAATAGAAAAGTGGGTAAAAATAGCCCATAGGTCGGACTTTAGAGGCACATTGGACAGTATTTGATATAAAAAATATATATTTTATTTATGACAGTACAAATAGAGCAAAAAAATAGAGAATTAAAAAAGCATATAATGCACATTAAACACAAGCATGGAGGAACATACATCATGTACATAACAGTGAGCCCCTGTGCTTCAACGCATTTCGCTGTTTAGCTTCATCATGACACATTCAGTGCTTGTTGGAAAGAACAGGTCTCACTATCTTGTCAGAAAGTCCATAGAAGATAATCTCCCCACTAAACATCCGGTATCACCATATATAGTATTCAAGTATTTGGATATTTATAACCAGAAATTAGTGATTCAGGATATCATATGAATCATTCACTAATTAAAGGGTAAGGGGAGACCCAAAGAGGCAAAAAGAAAGGAGGGGGTGTTTTTTAGTATAGATACAACCATACAGGACTGTCCTCAGACTGCAAAGCCACTGGCATACATAATGTTGGACTAGTGAATATTCTATAGTCTCATTGCTTTCTGCTGATCACTGTTATATACATGATGCATGTTCCACCATGCTATGTATTGTGTTTACTGTGTGTGATATGTTTTTTTAATTCTCTATTTTTTTGCTCTATTTGTACTGTCATAAATAAAATATATATTTTTTTTGTATATCAAATACTGTCCAATGTGCCTCTAAAGTCCGACCTATGGGCTATTTTTGCCCACTTTTCTCTTTAGCTACTACATTAGGAGTAGTGCTCTCTACCTTATTTACTTCTTCTTGAAACACTGTTACTCAAGTTCTGAACTGTGCGCAGTTGATTTTACAATATTCTCCAAGAAGAAAAAACCTTTAGTACTTTGCGAGATTAAGGATGTAGAAATGACTTTGCTCTCTGCACTCCAGAACTCTATATATATATATGTTCAGTAGTATTTAGGTCTGCTCATTGGGGATGCTATGGAAAGTGTTTGAGTCTTATTACCATTAAAACACATCTGAATGCAAAACATCCTTTGGATTTCTGTAAACCCATGTAACGGTCCTGCATCAACCTAGAGATGTTGCTACTTTTTCTACATCAGAAACAGACCGCTAGGTATTTTGACTAAAGTACTGGGGTTGATTTACTAAAGCAGTCGGTAATGTCAATACCGTCTTTACTATGTATACATTCTCTGATCTGTTAACCAAACCATAACTAAACTCTAACCAAAACGTTCCCTTCCTGTTACATACTGCTTTAAACTGGTATGTGGTATTTTATTTTTATTCCTTAACACTTATCTTTTTGGTTTTGGAAGTCCAATACCATAACTCTCCAAAGCAACCTCTCCAAAACCGTCAACATTACATTATGCCTTATACTCCCTGGAAATTTCAAGTTTCTAGTTCGCAGGGAGCTCACATCCTGAAGTGACAAACCTGCCTCTGTTTTGGGAGTTGATCAGGGAGTATTGTCACCTTAGGGCCAGAAATGTAGGAGCTGGCATGATCAACCTGTAAAAAGAAAAGAAAAATGGAAAGGATGACCCCTTAGAACAAGGTTTCTCAACTAGGGTTCCTCCAGGGGTTACTAGAGGTTCCTTGAGCATTGAGCAAGTTCCCTGATGCCATTGATCTTTTTATCTATCTGCAAGGGGGTGATTCTTCCCGATGACCCCAAGTGTAAGGTGCATTCACCCAATGTCCATCACTCTAATGTATCATGACTTGTAGTTATAGTAATTTTTTAGCAGGTGTTCCCTGAGACCGGAAAGTTATTTCAAGGGTTCCTCTGTGCTGAAAAGTTTGCAAAAGGCTGCCTTAGAACAAGGATAACCTATTATTTTATCAATTAAAATTTTTAGGTTTGGTTACACCTTAGTGGTTTCCATTGCAGGCTTTCATGGACATCTGACCTAATGCAGGTCTCCGGAGGCATACCTCATATACTGCCCTTAAAGACCATAGAAAACAATACAGTCAGATGGAGAAGCTCAAAACCCTGGGGCCAGGAATACCTTAAAAGGAAAATACAACTCTAGCCTAATTTATTTTATTGTTATCATTGGATATAAATACATTTAGCTTTGGATATGGTTATTAAAGCAAAACATAATCCCGTATATATTTTTTTTTTCCAAGCATTAAGAAAAAAAAAATAATAATAATAAAAATGTTATGTCTGAAAATCTGGTTGGTAAAACATAGTAACAATGTTAATTTTAGAGTATGTAAAAACAATACAAATTGTGATTGGTAACAGGCCTAAAACAATTTTACCTGGTTTCTTGTGGTATGACAGTCAAAACCTCATATTTCCATGAAACTCCCAGAGACCTCCTATGCAAGGTAGTGGAGTTTTCAAGGTCTAACCAGCTAACCCCAGTGTGCAAAAGCAGAACATACTATTGATGTTGACCTATGTAATGCTATGTTAACAGTCCTGCTTGAATGGAAGGATGAACAGAAGGGGTAAAATACTTATATTTTCTGGAAAATGCTACTCCAGGCTCCCGACAATATTTGTTAGATATCTAGATCACTAGACATTTAGTCAAATGGGAGAATCAGACATTCAGATTTGCTGAACCTTGCCTTTAGCAGAGATCATGTGACCAAAAACTTTCAGTAAGGATTCTGAGGGAGCCTAAAAATGTATTTTCTTTGGTAAATGTACTTTTTTCCAATTTATTATGCAGTATGTGACTGTCCCAGTGAGACTATTAACATATCTTTATGTTAAAGTTGATGTGCAAAAAATTTTTTTGCCCATTTCCTTAGGCTGTCGCAACATTTGTTCTGTATCTTACTGTAGCACTACCCCCACAAGGGCTACAAGTGAAAGGGTTCCCCACTGCTGCACAGCTAGTCACCCAGCATTTTACTTCTTTCATTTTACTTTCTTTCAGGTTATAGGCTGCTTCATTTCTTATGGGAACTAATCGGCTTCTTGTCAGTTCAGCAATAGCCCATTACAGGCAGGAGCTCTCAATCCCTTGAGAATAGCACATATGGTATGAAGCAGCCTATAACCTCTCCTTATGCTTCCCTGTGGTTACTGATCCCAGTTCCACTGCTTGTAGAAGGTGCTAGCTCACCTGGCTGCCACCAGCCACACCTGGTTGTCTTCCTATTCCCAGTCCTCCTGACTGGCACACACATAGAGATTACCCAGGGCAAGGCTGATGAAGACTTTGCACAATACTGTTTTTAAGAGAGCACTGCTACAACTGCCAGTCTCACCCCTGGTCTGTGCCTGCACCGTGCTGATTTATTCACTGTCTCTCCTTGTTCTCTGTACTGCCTCTCCAGCTTGAATCCCTCCAACTGCCTCCAGTGGTGGGATCCTTTCAGGTCAACCTCCCGAGCCCCAGCCCATGGTAACCCCCTCCCCCAAGTGGGGGTCCCTTAAGGACCACCAACATCCTCCCTCAGCACTGCTTCTCCATCTTCCACCCGACTCCCCTGCTGGCATGGCCCATGTCTGTTTAGGGCTTCTTTAACTCCCTGACAGGTCCAATCCTGGGGATTGGCTAAAGGCCCCTAAATATTCAAGACAGCTCCTCCTCACCTCCACCCACTAGTTCCAGAACATTATTTAAAAACAAGTGGAGGCACCAGAGATCTGCCAGGATGAGTCATCCAGCCCTGGCTTCTAATAACCCTGGCCCAGATTCAGTGACTCAGGTTTGTTCCAGAGCCAAACAATTGCTTTTACCTACACTCACTTCTAGTAGCATATACTACTAGAGGGTGATACATTACTATTACCCAAGCAGCAGTTTCCTGTCAGTGCTCAGCATCTGGCTCTAAGAATTGTACACTGAATACACTGATCACTGTGGGTCAGTCACCTCCTCTATTCCCAAAAAATCTTGCATTCATCTCAAAGAATGCACTGAGCACTTTGCATAATTGAAATGAAGGCCTTTTATGAATAGAAGAGGTGTTAAAGCAAGCGGCCCACAGTAACCAGTGTACCAAGTGTAATGTAGTCGACTACATTTCTCAGCACCAGACAATTTGGCACTAACAGACAACTGCTGCCTGAATGAAAGTAAGATATGTAACAAATGCTGCTGCAGTCAGAGAAGGGACACATATCATTAGCGTTAGCCTATTTTTACTGTGCAAATAGTCAAAAATCATTTGAGGCCATATTTCAGCTTTAACATTTGCAATGTCCATTCTAAGAAGAGAAACATGCCAGAGAAAGTGGGTAATCATAAGGAAAGTTAGCCTTCTGGGCTCAGTTTAATGTGCCAATCATGTTAGCCTCCCAGATAGCGCATATGTGTGGCTGCAAAATTGGTGGGCTTTATTGCCCACATGCGCGTCTATGGATGGCCGAGGTTTCTGTGTTAAGAACGTGCTCACTGCATGCTCCCAGCATAGTGACCAAGATGTCATTGACCGCTTTCGATCTCTAGTCGTGATCTGGAGCTGACAGGATTGACTCCTGATCATATGACCACTGTGACAGCCATTCACAGTGGTGGTCACTTGATAAGAAAGTCCATTCTGCCCCCAGGTATGAAGTTCCATTTGAAGGGACCCTGGGGCTGGGCAGAAAGGGACTAATGGTGTTGCAAATTCTTACTTTTAGTAATATAAACAACAGTTACAAGTATAAAATAAAGATTTAATGTAACACTATATAATGTCACACTATATAATGCTGCAAAAATAAGCACATGTACTATTATGTCGTCATTTGGACTTGCCACATTCTAGGATGTACCCCATAGCTGGTTATGAGATGACAAATTATTTTGTTGGATGATAAATGATTCCTTCTGAACACCTGCAGTGTATGTCTTGGTATTTAAATATTACATATACACTTTGAATGCCTGTGGTAGACAT
>CM053037.1:52182151-52319651 GCA_028564925.1 Lithobates sylvaticus
AGTCTGGACGAGGGCAGAACTTATGGGACCAACCAAGATAAAAACTATGAAGCTCCAGTTAGATAGCTGTTTGGTATAGAGCAGTGCAGCTTTACTTTCTGTCTACTCGCTTTCTAATTTATTCACTTTGTGTTAGTAGTATGCATACAGATTTTGTCTCCAATGAGCTCTGCATAGACTTGATGAGGACATAGCTTTTGGGAACAACCAAGATAAAATCTAGATAACTCTCTGTTATATGTTATTATATACCAGAGAGCTCTCTAGCTAGACCTTACAGTATATAGCAGTACAGCTTTACCTTCAGTCTGCTCGCTTTCTAATTTATTTATTTTGTATTAGTGATATGCATACTGTTTTTTTTTCCTAATGAGCTCTGCATAGATTTGATGAGAACATAGCTTTTGGGAGCTACCAAGATAAAAAATGCTAAGGTCCGGCTAGATAGCTCTCTGGTATATGCTATTATATACCAGAGAGCTATCTGGCTGGACATTCACAGTATATATAGTATAGCAGTACAGCTTTTTTTTCTAATTTATCCACTTTTAGTAGTATATACAGAATATACAGACCCCAAAATGAGCGCTGCATAGATTGACTTGAACATAGCTTTTGAGACCAACCTGAAAACTGTGGAACTCCAGCTATAAAGCTCTCTGGTATATAAGGCTTTAACTTCAGTCTACTCCATGCTATTCACTTCTATGTGTTTTTAGTATTATGAATACATTTTTTCCCCAATACTCCCTTGATAGACTGAATGAAAGCTAGATTTAAAGGTAGCAATCACCCGACTGTGAAGCTCTAGCTAGATAGCCCTCTGATAGCTAGCCATAAATAAATTATAAAAGAATGAACTCTTACATGAACAGAAGACGAGTTTGATTTATTCAGCTGTTTTATTATTTATTTTCCCCGACAATGCTAAAACCATATATATGTGTCAGGGCTACTGAGAAGATGAAATATATGAAAGGTTTATGATAGTTAAACAGTGATCTGGGCAAGGCTTGCAGCCATCAAACAAGATGGATGAGCTCCTAATGATCCTCACCCACTTTTTACTGAACTTGAGGCCCAACCAAAAGAGAGGTAATAAGTCATGTCTCAGTGTCTTATACTCACTGGTCTTTGGTGGATTCCTCTTCACTTTCATCCAGTCGAAGGTCGGGTTAGATGATGCCTGCTCAGGCTGGCAGGAGAGGTCCTTGTCCTCGTGCAATAGGGGGGAATGGTTGGGATAGCCCTGTAGCAAGGCTTGCTGTTCCTGACCATAGGAGTGCTGCTGGAAATGCAGGTTTCCCGGCACTGCTCCACAATATCCTTCTGAGCCAGTGTTTGAAGTTGTGTTGGTCGGATAAGGCTGATTTTGGAAATAGGTTCCTTCTGCTTCTTGGCTAATGTAGACTTGGTGCCCATATCCCTGGTTGCAAGTCTGTGATGTGTAACTGGGGATGGAGCTGGCATAGGCTAAATTTGCGCTTGAGGGATGAAGATGATGATAGCTGGGGTTCTGCTGGTGAAACTGATTGGAAACTGGACCAGATCCCCCTACAATAAAACGTCCATCACCGTTATAAATGTCACTGGTAGTGGTACCCGGGCACGCTGGATAGGTGGGTGTCCCTTGATCTAAGTGGTGGTATCCTCTGGGTGAGTAGGCACTAGTCCCACGGTTACAAATTGCATAGTCCAAAAAAGAGCCCATTCTGGTATTGTCCATCTGCCAGAGATGGAGGAGGGTCAACCTGTTTCGAGGGATTTCTCCTGCCCTACAACCTTTAGGTAGTATGTCAAAGCTGTAAACTTCCATCCATAGATTGCCAGGCCTCAAACCCCTCTGTCTCTCACTGAGAAGGCACGTGATTCTCAGGGGACCAATGGCTGAGGACCTCCTGAAGCTTGTCAGATATCTGAGCCCATCCATCATGGCCCATGACATTTGCATGACAAAGAAACTTCAATCAAACCCGGCCCATCAATCTGATAACGACACTTTAGCGTCAGAATCTTTCTTCAGAGCCTCCAAAGGAAAACTTGGATTTATTCAGGACTTTTTAAGTGTTAAAAGACCTCAAGCAAAAGGGGGAAAAAGGATCTGGCAAATTGGATGAGAACTTTGTTTTAATCGAAAGAGCCTTTCTTTCTCCTCCTGATTCTCCATCTGCCAGTTTTAAAGGGATCATGCTGGCTATTTCTTTTTGTTTTGTTTTTTATTTTTGCTTTTTTTTGTGTTTATTTTTTATTACTGTTCTTCTGTAATTAATAAATAAATAAACAAATAAATAAGGTACACATGGTCTTTCAAAGGTGCAGAAATGCATTCTGACAACTGACAACGATTTATAACATTGTGTGCAATGAAAGCCCACCAAGACCCTACAATAAGAGATTGTCCTGCTGGTAGCATGGCCATAGGGTTGTCTATGATCCATAAATCCAGTTTTCTGATGCCTTGTCTCCACTCACAAAAACACACCAGTCTAGCAGCTAAAACCAACAAATTGGGAGATAATCCTTCATCTTGGTGTCCCACTCCTAGCCCACTGGGTTGGTGGCAGGAAAGTGTCTCCTCTCCTCTTGTGTCTTTGTTAAAGGGTTAGGATTGGGAAATAAGTCTCTCCCACTCAGTTCTCCCGTTAAAAGGAAACAGTTAGGTAAGCAACATTTATTTACTTGTTACAACATGGGAGACAAGAGCATCTAACAATATGACGCCCACCCTCATTTGTAATACTTGTCAAGAAGCTGCACCAAGTCCCAGAGTCTGGGGACAGGAGTTCATGGACAACTCTGCTGGCCCCTAAATCTCTTTTAATGAACAATTTGTACTGTGCAGTGTTATAGATCCCCCAGGATCCCTGTGCTTACCCCTCCATGTGTTATATTTATGATGCTAAATGATTTTCACCGAGGTAAAGGACCACAGCACACATTTTTTTTTTTTTTTTTTAATGGAAATATATTATTTGCCATTTATTAGAAATATGACATCACACAGATGCAGAGTGTGTGTTATTGGGTCATTGCTACAACGAAGAAATCCCTATTTCTCATCCCTATGCAGCCCTCTACATATCTAATTAATGTTTCAGCTGAGGTTGCATAAGGGCAGTTCATTTGATTTGGATTTTAAATCAGTTATTTATTTTATTTAGCCGGGGTAATTGAATCTAGTGACTCAAAATGATCCTCTGATTACACGGGACACGAATTGTGTTACCTATAAATGATGTTTGTTTCTAACATTGGAACAAAGATCTGCATTGTGCTGTGTACAGTCGGTGTGTGTTTTAGATTGCCACTCAGGGTAATGTTTTAAAAATGTAACAGATCCTTTCAATCTTCTTGCTTCTGCTATTTCTAATGAATTGCAAGTCTTTCCTGTAATGAAATGTGTGCTATCTTCACATCTCATGCTGCTTTTTTTGTATCACCAGCTGTGAAGAAGACAACATTTCTGTCTTTTTTGTACCATATCCTTGTGGCCAATTTGATGTTTGTAGTTTTATATTTGTAGAAAGTGTTACATTTTTTATGTATCTTCTGCTTACTGGTTACATAGTTATGTAATGTTCTCGTCTCCTGTGTAATGTGCCATCAAATCTTTATATAGAGATAAAATGACATCTGATGGTGGTACACCCATCCAAGCACTAAGCATAAGCCTGACCTTTCCTATTGTCGGGTTGTGCTTTATAAAGCAGGCAGAAGGGAGTTTTGATGTGCTCATAATTAAAGGTTGAGTGAAGGCTGTGAATATTCACTTTCCAAAGAGTATGTTCAATTTGCAGACAGAATATTAGTGAATAAGATAAAGCTGTGTTCAATTTATGTACCCATTCATGTGTTAGAAAATGTCCTTTTTTTATTTCCCCTGCTCCTAATTGGGATTTAAAATGAAAACAGTTTCACCTCATTTACTATTATTCCTTTCTTATGCCTTGTACACACGGTCGTATTTTCCGACCACAAAATCCGTCAGATTTTTTCGGACGGATTTTGTCCGAAACTTGTCTTGCATACACATGGTCGCACAAAGTTGTCGGAAAATCCGATCCTTCGGAACGAGGTGACGTCGAACACGTACGACAGGACTACGTAGAGGCCAGTAGCCAATAGATTTCATCTCCATATTTTTTTTGAGCATGCGTGGCACTTTGTGCATCGGAATTCTCAACACACGATCAGAAAAAGTCTGATCGGATTTTGTTGTCGGAAAATTTGAGATCCAGCTCTCAAACGTTTTCCGTTGGAAATTCAGACGAAAAAAGTCAGATGGAGTCCACACATGGTCGGATTTTCCGACAACATGATCCGATCGCACATTTTCCGTCGGAAAATCCGACCGTGTGTACAAGGCATTAAAGCGATCATACCCTCTTGCAAAGTGAACATTGGGAACATTTACTAAAGGTACATAGGCCTACCTTCTGCTTTTCTGTCTTGTACCGTGCTTTTTTTTTTCATTTATCAATAAATTGAGATTTTGACCGTGAAAAAAAAAAAAGGTAACTAGGCTGTGGGGTTGATTTACTAAAGGTATATGGACGGTGTACTTTTGCACATGCAGTTGCACTCTGCAAGTGCAGTTGCTCCAGAGCTTAGTAAATGAGGTAAAGCTTAACTTTATAAAGAACACCCAATCACATGCAAGGAAAATAAAAAAAAAAAAAAAAAAAACAGCATTTTGCTTGCACATGATTGGATGGTGGAAGTCAGCAGAGCTCTCATCATTTAAGCTCTGGAGCAACTGCATTTATAGAAGTGCACAGTCTAACTGCCTTTAGTAAATCAACTCCTGTGCATGTTGCAGGTGCAGTTGCACTTTGCAAGGGCATTTGCTCCAGAGCTTAGTAAATGAGGTGAAGCTTCACTTGCAAAAAATACCCAATCACAAGAAAAATCTAAAAAAAAAACAGCATTTTTGGTTGCACATCATTGGATGATGGAAGTCAGCAGAGCTTCTCCTCATTTACTAAGCTCAGGAAAGAATACCCAATCACATGCAAGGAAAAAAAAAATGGCTTTTTTGGTTGCACATGATTGGACGATGGAAGTACGCAGAGCTCTCTCTCTCGTTTACTAAGCCCCGAGCAACTGCATTTGCAGAAGTGCACAGTCTAATTGCCTTTAGTAAATAGACTCCTGTGCACTTTGCAAGGGAGTTTGCTCCAGAGCTTAGTAAATGAGGTGAAGGTTCATTTGCAAAAAATACCCAATCACACACAAGGAAAATCTAAAAAAAAAACAAACAAAAAAAACAGCATTTTTGGTTGCACATCATTGGATGATGGAAGTCAGCAGAGCTTCTCCTCATTTACTAAGCTCTGGAGCAAATGTCCTTGCAGAGTGCAACTGCACTTGCAAAGTGCACAGCCTATTTGCCTCTGGTAAATCATCCCCATTGACTTTGCTAGGTAAACACCCTATACTATCCTTTAATATACCAACCCCATAGACATGAGACTTTTATTCATAACCAGATATCCTGTAGTAGTATAGCATCATATTTTAGAGATTTATATAGTATATTGCTGCTGTTCTAAAGTAGGGACAAATCCAAGAATGTTCCTGATATTGTTTAGAGTATTGTGGAAATGGTCTGTGCTGAAATAGCTAAAGAAAACCAAGTTAGGGAGCATCAAGCCTTCATTGATCTCTCTGGGCAGTAATAGCAATTGTCTGGGGTGTCTGCTTTGCTCTGAAGGTGCCATTTTGACCAAGCTTGCTGAAATTATGAGTTAAAACTGAACTCCAGGCTAGATAAATATTGTCTAAGTGGTATGTGTATTTTTGCATAGTTGAATCTTGGTGTGATTAGTGTATTTCTTCCAGATCTGTGTAGTCATCCAGTGTGAAACTTTATCTCTGTGCAGGAACTTCCTGTAATAAAGACCAGTCACTGCTGCACTCTCTCTTGTATAGGTTGACTGGTCTTGTCTCCGCCTCTACCTGTAGTTTTTTACAGGCTTCTTATAGTGGGTGGAGTCAGCTGGATCCCTTCCACGGCTCTGATCTCAGCACAGACTACAGCATAGTGATGCTGTCACTCCTAGGTTTACAAGGCAGTATCTTGGTTTGCAAAGACAGTTGGAGAACACAGAATGGATATATTATGGCTATATTGTGGAAAATATTTAAAAACATTGTTGGTGCCCAGAGTTCAGCTTTAAGAGCTGATGTCAGGTTGATAGCATGGCATGTCAACACTGCTAAGTACCCATGAGGAATTTACACGCAATACAAATGATAATGTCCCAGTTGGGTTTCAGTATCATCCTGTATATCCTGTAATTGTGTGCCTCACACATTGCCGCCCATGACCCCGATTGGGTTTTCACCGGTAAGCCAAGCTTGCCTGTAATAAATTTACTCCAAGTATTGTATAATGGTGTATTTTTCTCTCCCCCTTCCCCCTTAATATTTTGTGATCAAATTAATTAGAAGACTGTATCTCTCCTAGATGTATAAGGTCAATTCCTCCTGAAGAAGCTAATTTATTTGCGAAACATGTAGAGGATTAATATCACTTTGGATCTCCGGAGGCTCCACTGTTTTGTGGGGTTCCCACTGTTTAAAGTCTGTATTATCTTGCTCTTGTATGCAATTATGTTTTATATACTATATGTACCAATATGTATCAAGCTGTTTTTCTATAATAAAAAATAATTTTTATGCTCAATTGTCCAATCCCTGGGTACCGAGGCATTTTTTTGGAGTAGTTCCTGACACCCCTTATACCTATCATCCTGTATAAGTGGTGTACAAGTATTTAGCTTGGATTTCAGGACAGGAGAAAGCCATGTCAAAATTGGAAAAATTATTTGGGTCATATGAGTTAAAAGCTGATGCTAACCTGATAGCATGATATGCCAATGCTGCTAAAATACCCAAATAGCGAAAAAATTGCCACACATTAGAAAATGATAATGCCCCACCCAGGTTTATATTAATATCGCTATGTATAGGTGAAGTACAAGTAAATTCAGCTTGGATTTTCAGATAGAATCTATATCAAAATTGGAAAAAGATAGATATTATCTCACTGTCCTCACCCAGTGTCCCATAGTAACTAACCTGAGCAGAATGTGAATGTAAGGTAAAAATAGATATTTCTAGTATTTAACTTTTTCCCTACTCTGCCAATTTTGGCATTTCTCTCCTACATGTAAAAATTATCAAAATGTAAAGAATGAGTGTAACCACTAATGCCTGCCCCTAGGTACACCCCTCCGCGCTGATTGGATATATTTCTTCTCAATAAGTTGGATAAATAAAATAAATAGACCAATATATAAGAATGTATAAAAAAAATATAAATATATATAAATTAGTATAAATATTAAACACCACAGTCGGTAATAGCAGCCGCTTAAAATGTGCAAAGTATAAAAATATGGCAATTTTATAAAAACAGTCCTTCCTATATAAAGTCTCTATAATATTGCAGCAGCGCTTATGTCCTTATTCGCACCGAGGACTATACGGTAAATCACAGATGAAAGAAGATGAGTGAATATTTCAATCGCTACTGTAAAAGTTCTTTTCGTGCAAAATAATCAGTATCCACCGAGAATTCCACCAGGTATTCACCACGTGCGATATAAATTCCCCGCATGGGGATGCACTCACCAGACCCAAGTTAAAAATACGCCCATCAAATAGGTTTATCCAGCATCAGCGTTTCTCCACTCCTTATCTCCTTATGCAGCAGACATAGGAACATACACCAATTCCCCTCATATAAAAAGAAGGTTGCATATAGTGTGATACTGTATAAAAGATTTTATTGGGTATAAAACTTCCCCCCCTTAGTACATAAATGCGTACCCTGCATCAATAAAAATCAAGCGTTGTATTAGTACTGTGCCTGTTAAGGTGCTTTAGCCCTGCCGGAACTGGTGTTATCACTCGGCTGTATAGAACAGCGCTCAGCTTCCTGCTGCCTAGTCCCTGGAGCGCACGTTTGAGGCGCAGAACGTCACTTCCGGTCGTCGGTCACTGCCCTGACGTTTCGTCACATCCGGACTTCTTCTGAGGGCGCCCTATGTACTAAGGGGGGGAAGTTTTATACCCAATAAAATCATTATACAGTATCACACTATATGCAACCTTCTTTTTATATGAGGGGAATTGGTGTATGTTCCTGCTATGATGATGGGCGTATTTTTAACTTGGGTCTGGTGAGTGCATCCCCATGCGGGGAATTTATATCGCACGTGGTGAATACCTGTTGGAATTCTCGGTGGATACTGATTATTTTGCACGGAAAGAACTTTTACAGTAGCGATTGAAATATTCACTCATCTTCTTTCATCTGTGATTTACCGTATAGTCCTCGGTGCGAATAAGGACATAAGCGCTGCTGCAATATTATAGAGACTTTATATAGGAAGGACTGTTTTTATAAAATTGCCATATTTTCATGTAAAAATTATCACTTTGTTTGCTAGAAAACTACTCAGAACCCCCAAACATTATACATATATTTTTACGCAAAGGCCCCTATAGAAGAAAATGGTTCATATTGCAATTTTTTATGTCACACGATATTTGTGCAGCGTTTTTTTCATATGCAATTTTTTTGGGAAAAAATACACTTTAATTAATTTAATGCAAAAAATACAATATATAACCCAATTTTTTGTTAAAATATAAAAGATGAGGTAATGCTGGGTAAATAGATTCCTAACATGTCATGCTTTAAAATTGTGCAAGCTAGTAGAATTGCACCAAACTACAGTACCTAGAAATCTCCTTAGGTAACGCTTTAACATTTTTTACATGTTACCAGTTTAGAGTTACAGAGGAGGGCTTGTGCTAGAATTATTGCTCTCGCTATAACATTAGCGGCGATATCTCACATGTTTACATAATCAGGCTTGACCTACGTATGCGTTCACTTCTGTGCACAAGGAGACAGGCGTGCTATAAATTATACATTTTTTTTAAATTATTATTATTTTCATTTTTTTTACACTGTTCCTTTATTTTTATTTTATCACTTTTATTCCTATCACAAGAAATGTAAACATCCCTTGTGATAGAAATAGGGCAGGTCCTCTTTATGAAGAGATCTAGGGTCTATAAGACCCCAAATCTCTCCCCTACCTTGGAAAACATGAGATTAAAAAAAAATTGATCTCTGCGTTCAAAAAACAAAAATGGCAGCGTTTACATCTACCAAAACAGGAAGTGACTTCATGACATTGCTTCCGGCCTCCCAGGAGCATAGAGATGGCAAGGGGCCATCTGGTCCATGCCCAGCTCTGTGGTAACCTGGAGGAAGCGCCCAAATGGATCCCCGGCTCTCCGATCACATGGGAGAGCCCGAAGAGGCATGGTGGGCGATAGGAGGGGGGGGGGGACATCCCCTTCTCCTGCCTCTAAAAGCAATCCAGTGTCTAATCAGCTGCTTTGGTGGCTTTTGGAGGGCTGAAAAGAAAGATACCGAGATGGTGCCTGTAGCTGCACTTCCATGTATGCCTTATGTTCGGGAAGTGGTTAAAGTGTAAAAAGCTATTTTGTTAAATTTTTAAAAAGATTAAGGGAGGGTTTATAACTCCTGCTTTTTTGCCATCTGTGTCCTATAGGAGAGATTTCCCTTCACTTCCTGTCATGTAACTAAAATAGGAAGTGGGAGGAAATCCCTCCAAAGTGAAGGAATCCTGGTATGACCCAGAACTAGTGTCCCCATTGGAAGATTTCCCATCTATTACTGTTCTTATGTCAACCCATAATATGGGATTTTCTTTTTACTTTTATGGTCAATAAAACTGGTAAACAGGACAAATAGAGAAGGTAAATCTCCCTAAGGGGGGCACAGACAACAATAAAAACTGACAGGTGTTCTAACCCCTCTCTGCTCTGTCCAAAAACTGAAAGAAGTGTTTCCTTTATTAATTATACTTTAATAATTTTGGTCATAAAGCTCTCCTGCTGGGAGAAGTACTTACCATAATCCTAACCTTTGAAAACCAATGATAAAACAATGCATTTGAAGAAATGTTGCTAGATGAGTAAAAGGAAGTATTTTCAAGGATGCTGATACATTTCTATATTTTGAAAGCCAATCCCTCTTCTTTATTTGCTGCTCTTCAGCCATTTGGAGAATTGCCAGATATCAGAGTTTTGGTGGAAAAAGTCAATCTATCACCGCAGCATCTCTGGCCAACATTAGCATCATTTGGCAAAAGAAGACTGATTACCATCTGTTTATTAACAATGAAATGTCCGGTTGCAACACTGAGATTCCAGATTTTACAATGATTATCTGAGTATATATGTGGTTATTCTTTAAATAATCTAATAAAGTGCCTTGGCCACTTAGGCTCAATCATTGTATAATTGGAGGAGTGGCAGAAGGTCATAGGCCATACCCAGAAGCACCAGGTATTTCTGAGGGCTCCAGTGGTGGGATGGAGAACCAGAGGACTGCTATGAAGATGAGTATGAGTGGGTAAGTGGGTGAATTTTCAAAGGGCAATGTGCCAGATTCTCTGCAACCCCTTCTAAGTATATTCTATAGTAGCCTTCCTCAAACTTTTTACCCCAAAAGAACCCTTGCAATTATTTACAGGTCTCAGGGAACCCCTACTAAGATTAGTCCATTGGTGGCCATTGGGAAAATGCCACTCACATTGATGGTGGTAAGTGGGAAGAATGCTCCCTTTACAGTGAGGTTCAGAATGCCCCCACCCCCCTTACAGTCATGCCTATTGCTCTGCCAAGTGGTGTTGGACCTGGAACTATGCAGGCACCACAACATGGGAGGTCCTTTAGCCACAGCTCAAGGAACCCCTAGTCACCTCCGCAGGAGACCCAGGGATCCATGGAACCCTGGTTGAGAATCGTTCTATAGAGTTAATTTATGAAGAATAGAGGCTGTTCTCATAACAAAGGGAATGGCCACTTAGCTCAGTAAATAAAGTATGCTTAGCTGTATTCATACTAAATGCCAACTCATCTGCAAGGAAATAAAAAAATCATATTTTTTGCTTGCATGTGATTGGGTGATTGAAGTGAACACAGCTTTACCTTATTCCCTAAACAGTCTGTGTCCATTCATCATTAACCCTTGAGTGTGATTGCATAGCATGCAATTGCATCTTGCTTGTGATGTAAGCAGCCCCAGCAGAGTTAGATCTGTCATTCAAGTGACACTCTCTAATTTTCTCTTTCTTTCCTCCCCCATGCATGGCTAGTTAAATTCAAGTCAAGCAACACATTCAAGCCTCACTTGCAATGACCAGGCCAGCAAAACACTGGAGGCATTAATTGCTGTACATTGAGACTTTTTGAAATGTTTTGATCGGACATTCCGACAACAAAATCCCATATTTTTATTCTGACGGATGTTGGCTCAAACTTGTCTTGCATACACACGGTCACACAAAGTTGGACGGAAATTCCGAACGTCAGGAACGCGGTGACAGACAACACATACGATGAGCCGAGAAAAATGTTCAATAGCCAGCGCTGCTCTTCTGCTTCATTCTGAGCATGCGTGGCCCTTTGTGCGTTGGAATTGTCTACACACAATTGTAATTTACGAGAACGGATTTTGTTGTTGGAAAATTTGAGAAGCAGATCTCAAATTTTGTGCGATGGAAACTGTCCGATGGAGCCTACACACGGTCGGAATTTCTGACAACAAGCTCCGATCGCACATTTGCTGTTGGAAAGTCCGACCGTGTGTACGCAGCATAAAAGTATCTTAGCATGACCAGTCCTCTTTTTTTTATAGAGGAAATGTGCCAGACTGTTTAACCGGTTCCCGGCCGGCGCATGACGATGTACGTCGGCAGAATGGCACGGACAGGCAGGAGGGCGTATATATAAGTCCCTCCTTAATGCCATCTGGAGCGCACCGGGAGCGGCGCCGGTCGGGACCCCCGTGAGGCCGGTCGCGGGTCCCGCGGACTCGATCGCCGCGGGGACACCAGCGATCGTCTCACGGGAAGGCAGAACGGGGAGATGCGGAAATAGACAGCATCTCCCCATTCTGCCTAGCAACTAGTGACGCCGATCTCTGCTCCCTGTGATTGGAGCAGAGATCAGCATTCACTAGCTGACAGCCATGCCCCCCCCCCACGGTAAGAAACACACCCCTAGGCATACTTAACCCCTACACTGCCCCCTTGTGGTTAACCCCTTCACTGCCAGTATCATTTATACAGGAATCAATGCATTTAAATAGCATTGATTGCTGTATAAATGACAATGGTCCCAAAAATGTGTCAAAAATGTCCAATGTGTCCGCCATAATGTCGCAGTCACAATAAAAATTGCTGATCGCCGCCATTACTAATAAAAAAAAAAATTATTAATAAAAATGCTATAAAACTATCCCCTATCTTGTAAACGCTATAACTTCTGCGCAAACCAATCAATAATCGCTTATTGCGATTTTTTTTACCAAAAATATGTAGAAGAATACGTATCGGCCTAAACTGAGGAAAAAAAAAATGTTTTTTTATATATTTTTGGGGGATATTTATTATAGCAAAAAATAAAAAATAATGAGTTTTTTTCAAAATTGTCGCCCTTTTTTGTTTATAGCGCAAAAAATAAAAACTGCAGGGGCGATCAAATACCACCAAAAGAAAGCTCTATTTGTGGGAAAAAAAAAAGGACGTCAATTTTGTTTGGGAGCTACGTCGCACGACCGCGCAATTGTCAGTTAAGGCGACGCAGTGCCGAATCGCAAAAAGGGGCCTGGTCCTTTGGCTGCAAATTTGTCCGGTCTGAAAGTGGTTAAGGTGTATGTTATCTGTTACAAAAGATATAAGCGAAGGAAAGACTAGTCTGTCTTGTACAGAATGTCCATTGTACTCTGACCAGAACTAGTGCAAGTATATTCTACAGCTTGGCATAGAAATACTGAGCCCTGCATTGCCCTTCCTACAGTGAGATCAAGTACCACTAGTGATATGAAGTACACCCATTGGAAAACACAGCTACCAAAGCTATTAGGGTATTTTTTTTTTTAATGTTCCTGCTGATTGACCACCGCAACAGATGGAGGATGGCATGTGGGTTTAGCTTAGTCTCAAAGTCAATTCACCAAGTCCCAATGCTGGTCTCACCAATAACAATCTTCTCCTACAATTTCTTTACAGACTACCTAATTATGCATTGTGAAGGCCTATCCAAACAATCCATAACATTTTTTTTTTTAAACTCAGTTACAGTACATTGTAAATAGTTAATCCAATGGAGAGTGAACAATCAAAGTAAGACATGTGTGGCAAGCCTTAGTACCACAGGGGTACACAGAGGAAGATCCTATGGGCAACAAAAATAATTGCTGGCACCTCAGGGTGTTTATTTTTAGGTATGGCTTTTACCTTAAGCCACTGTTCACACTAGATGCGTTGCAAAATCATGGCAAATTTGCTGCAGATTCCGCGTTGCATCACAATTGCAACCTGTTCATGCAAACTGATTGCAGAGTGTATGTTAAGGACACACCGAAATTGGTTTGCAAAACGCAGTGCGATTTGCATAATTGGATCGCATGGGTGTGAACCTGGGCTTAAAGGTCTGCAATAGCCATTAGCAATATATCAAAGTGCATATAAACCACAGAACAAAAATAAAATGTATTAAAGCTTACCAGTTCTTTGCTGTAGTGGCTGCATTTCTTTTCTTTTTCAGTCCTTTGTCCCTTTGTTTTCACCTGGTGATTCTGCTAATAACGTACTTCCGGTCTTAAAGTGTATCTCCTGCCAAAAAGGGAAGTTCTGCTTTAAGCACTCCTCCCCCTTCCCTGCCACATGAATTTTTTTTTTTTTTTGGGGGGGGGGGGGGGGGGGGGGCAGGTACCTAATTTTGACAGGTACACGCTCCCACTTGGGGTGAATACTTTTCCAAGGCACTGTACAAGCGATATCTTGATACACAAGTAGCGTCATGTCACAACTGAGTATAAAAGAGAAGAGAGGCGCCTCTGAGTGTAGCAATATGGTTACATTTAATGAAGGTACATCATTTAGCAACTCACAGTTGATGAATAAAAGAGGCACATCTATGTATGCAGGCATCTGGGGTAAAGCTGTCCACATAAACCATCCACTGCACCACCATCAACGTCATCCCTTCCACCCTGCGCTTAAAGCCTCGCTTTCAGATCGCTCTAATTCAGGGTAGCCTTCCCGTCACAATTGCAGACTGACAGCGGTGAGAGCGGCAGTGCTGAGGATAGTCTATGTGGACAGCTTTACCCCAGATGCCTGCATACTTAGATGTGCCTCTTTTAATCATCAACCATATGAGTTGCTAAATGTTGTACCTTCATTAAATGTAACCATATTGCTACACTTAGAGGCGCCTCTGTTCTCTTTTAAGCCCCATACACACGGTCGGACTTTTTCATCAATTTGGTCCGATCGGACAAGGTTGTTGAAAAATCAGACCGTGTGTATGCACCATCGGACAGTGTTCGTCGGTTTGTCCGTCGGACAAAGTCTTATCTCCTGCTGGAAAGATTTGCCGTCAACCCGGTCCGATCACACCAAATCCGAGCGTGTGTACGCTTGTCCGACGGACAAAGTGCTACGCATGCTCAGAAGAAATTCTGTGACGGAAGCGCTCGGTCAGGTAAAAACTACCTTTCCTAATCGACACAGCACATTCGTCACGCTGCAATGTTAAAATGTCTTTAATGCAGCGCATTCTCTTTTTCTTTACAATGCAACAAGAATGACATCTTTTAGCTGCTCCTATTCACCCGCACTTCTCACAAACTTACTTCTTTATTACTTTGCAGCATTTATACACTACATGTTTATTTTTACTCTGAACGGAAAAGAATCTTTGTTATTTTTTTACCATGATTTGTCTTTTTTTTTTTTTTTTGGGGAATACATATTTGAATGTTTTTTTTTTTTTTTTTTTGGAGGGGGGTTGTGTGTCTCAAATTACCAAAAACACATTATTTACATTTGTATTTCTTGCTTAAATTTACTAGGAGGTTGTTTGTTGTTGTTGCCCCTTGTTAATTCTACTTTAGGATTAGTGAAATGTACCAGCCTACTCAAAGAAAAACTGTCATTGTAGCAAAGTAAAACACAATAGTCAATGATTATTTCAAATCAAAAAAAACCTTTATTTAGGTCACACCAACAAACCAAAGAGGAACGCAGCCATGGTGAAACTTGGGGAATTTGCAAAGTCTTGGCCCCCCACGGCAACCATCATTGTCCAAGCGTAGAAAATTGGGGGCCTGAGGAGTACGTATATTAAGGGGAGTGCAATCTGGTCGTGAAGTCCAAAGTATCCGGAACTGCAGCAGATGCCATCTAGGTCCCCAGGCTCTGGTACTACAAGAGGCTCCATCTTCTCTCACACCAGACTGATTGCAGGTCGTCACTCTCAGGTCTTCCTTCCACGCTTCCTTCCACGCTGTGGCTGTCGTGCTGGTGGGGTGGCAGAAGGAGGAGGAGGAGGAGGCGGAGCATGGTAACTATGGCAAACATGTGTGACTGGGGTCATCTCCCCAGCCCTACCCTTATTTAGGACATGGAGGATGAGCCCCTCACACATGTTGCGTTGCCCCACCTCCATACCCATCATTTTTGTGACAACCACCAAGCCAAAGGTCTCCTCGTCGGCGGGTGTGGCATGTAGGGAGTCTGAAGCCTCTCTGATCATCCGGAGCGCTGACTGTGCCGCATAACCCCCCCTTCTCGCCCTTTTGTACGGAGGGCGGAGGGGAGGGGTTTGGGTGTCAGTCAGGCTCCGAGGCCTAGCCCCCTCCTGGCTGCCACTACCCAGCTGGTGGCTGCCACTAACCCCTGCCTCCTCCTGACTGCCACCTTCCACAGCCACCTCCTGGCTGAGGTCTTCCTGTGTAGGAAAAAGGGACATAGTTTCAGTTATTTGTTCATCAAACACACACAATTCTCATCTAGTGACTGGTGCAAAATGTTTACAAATAGAAAACCATACAATTCTCAGCCCTGCAGTTTAGATTCTGGCCCCAAATGTCTCCCACACCACTGTCTGTTGATATGTCCAACACGTTAGGAACTAAGCAATTGGCGATCCTGAATTAAGTGAACATCATTCATTATTCCCATAAATGGTAACAAAACTACTATACCTGGAACAAGCTGGGCTCCTCCACCTCTTCCAGACTGGAAGGCCCAGGTTGCTCCTCGGAAGCCTCATCAGGGGTGGGCTGCGCGCAAGGAAGCGTGGAAGGAGGAGTTGAGGTTGGCTCCGTGACATCAGCCTGGTCCTTCAGAAAATGGAGACTCTGATAGTACCAGAGCTTGGGGACATAGACCTCATCTGCTGAAGTTGCAGTTTCCTCAGACTTCACGACCTTCTTCCGCTCCCTGATATACGCACTCCTCAGGCTGCCAATTTTCTTTCTAATATCATCAACAGTTGCCGTGGGGAACCTTGGCTTGACAAATTCCACAAGTTCCTCCAGGGCTGCGTGCCTCTTTGGTTTGTTGGTGTAATGTGGGTGTATACCCTGCCACAATATGGGAAAATCCCTGTATTTGGCAATGAAGAGGGGGAGAAAACTCATGTCGTTGAATCCCTTCATATCAATCTCTGCAAGACACAACAACACACCAAACCCTATAAATTATGTCAGGCTAAACTCTCCTAATCTTCTCCATAAAGAAGCCTCAAGTTCAAATCAGTCTAGGCTAGTTATGTACCAACGTTAAATTGTACCTTCGTTTGTAGCGATCGTCTCGTGTGAGTTTTCTCTCCCCTCGTCTCCCAGATCGTGGCTACGACACAGGCGTGTGACGTTTTATATACACTGCGCATGCTTCAAACTCCGCCCGCCCCTGACGATCTTTCTCGTCTATTCCCCACCCCTTCTCTTTACGGCGTAGTGGGGAGAGCACATGGCGGGGACACAGCAGGTGCGCCACAAATATCCCACCAACGAGGAGGAGGACGAGGAAAGTCCGGAGGCAGAAACGTCCCGATCCCGGAGCCTGAAATTCAAGGCCTCCAATATGTCATTTGGAGAAATGTTGGAGATGGTGGACATATTAAAGAGGAGCGACTATGATGGGAAGTATGGGCCTTACCTCAACCCCAATGTCCGCAAGGCCAAGATCATGTCTAAAGTTGTGAGAAGGCTGTACAATAATTTTGGGGTACAACGATCCAAGGAGCAACTCAGGAAACGCTGGTCAGACCTGAAACTGAGGGAGGCCGATCAGTACAGAAAGATCAAGAGAATTCTACAAAAAAAGTAAGTAGTTGTGTTTTGTGTTTGATTTCTTGCTTGCATACTGCTCCATTGTGTTTTGATTTTTACCAAGTTGTACATTCCAAAATGGCCACTTTCAGGTTCGTCTGTGCATTCGATCGTACTCAGCCTCGATCTTTCTGCCACTGTCATGGTCGTGTGTGTGTGCATTCGATCGTACGAAACCTCGATCGTTCGGCCACTTATAATACGATGTTTGGTGTTTTTTTTTGGGGGAAAGGAAGTTTGTTCTCACTAGAAATGTCATCAAGAATGTAAAGCCAATTTATTCAATGTAAAGGAGAGGTCACTCAGTAGCTGTTTACCCATCTGGACTCTAGAGCACTAGTGCTGGGACACCCAAACCCCCTTTTTATTATGCTTTTCCACACATGTGCTCCAGTGGATACTAGAGGGGGGTCTCCATCACACAAACTTCTACCAAAAAGCTAGTCAGTTTAGCACCTTTACAAAGTGACTTCATTCATGTAGTTGACATTTGTAACTGGCCAAACTAAAATAGTGTCCGTCACTTTCAAGCAATGTTTGTCATTTCCTATTTCTGCCCTCAATAGCTTGTGTTGCTAAATCTTCCTTTTGGACATTCTCATAGGGGAGCGAAAACTTGGGCCGTCTGAGGAAACCCCCAAACCAACACCTCCCAAAAAAGGGGAAAGAGCAGAAGCAGAGGAGGAGGAGGAGGAGGAAGGAGAGATCATCGAACTTGGAGAAATTGTCACCACAACAGGTGAGTGTGGGAGAACCCAGCTACTGGTAAGCTAATCCATGTATGGCTGCCTCATTTCCAACACCCCATTTTTGTTTGTTTGTGGTTTTTAGGTGACGTGGATGTTGTGGAAGAAAAATCGCACTTTACCACAGAGAGTGCCCACGTACTCATCGGAGAGATAATGGTCTGCAATAGAGATCTAGATTACATAAAGCAAAACATCAATGATGTTCAACAAAAATTGAAGAACATCATTGATGTTTTAGGAAAAATATGAAAACGCACCAAGTAATTAACACACATTTGTGCCAGCTTCTGAACACATTTGCAACTTAAAAACTGTCTGAAATTTGGAACATGCACACATTGTGTCCACATGTGCTAGCTCCCACCATGGTGGATGAATGGCAACGTTTTTTTGGGGGTGCAAACACTTTACGAACTACGAAAGTGGTTGTGGTGAAGGGGTTGCACCCCCAAAAAACGTCCATTCATCCCCATGATGGAAAATGGCACTTTTGAAGCTTCTAGGCATGTGTTTTACCATCTAATGACCATTTTCAGTCCCAAATTGTGTGCATGTTCCAAATTTCCACTTTTCGGGGGTGACCCCCCCATGTGATGAAGGCAAGATCAAACACACTTTGAACATATAGTCATGTCTGATCTTGTCTTCACTTTACAAAGTTGAACTTTCCAAGTTCCTAGGTTCTGTTTTGCTCCATGCCTGGTTTTAACAATTGCGGAATGTTTGTAAACAATGTTGTAAATAACCAAGATGTTGTCAGTTTTGGCGTGAAGATTGTAAACGCACTTGGGAATGTTTTCCTAGTAAACTTTTATTTTTCTAAATGTGTGGCTTCCTTATTTAAAAAACACAATGCATTATGTATGTAAAATGAAAAGGATATGGGGGGCAATGGGTGTTATTTACTAAAGGCAAATCCACTTTGCACTCCAATTTTCTTTCCCGGGGAACTTTTTCAATGCACTTGTAGAGCATAGCGGATTTGACTTATGTAAATGACACCCACAGTGCTTTGTACGAAAACACGGAGCACAGCATTTTGGAGAATACACACATGTCAGACCTGGTGATGAAAAGGAGTATTTTGTGTGTCAGTTATGCAGTACAAACCTTCTCTAGACCAAAGATTAGGTAGCAAACACACAACATGAGAATAATCTTTTTGGGAAGAAGAGACTTACCTCCTTTTGCCCAGAAAGTGCATTCCCACTGTCGAAGGCAAAGGGAAAAAATGTCAAAGTAAAATAAGCTAAAAAGAAGACTGAAATGACAAGAAATCATAGGTTGGTTAAAATATCAGATTTATTAAAAAATGCCTCTCACACATCGTCAGGCAGAGCAATGGCCCCCCTACCCACAAAGTACTGCATATATTGGTCCCGGACCACACGGGCATTTAGAGGGGGCAAGCCTGGACGTGCCACTCGAAGGGCTGTGAGTTCGGCATTTGGAGGGCCCTCCACATCTGGGCCAACGGCCACCACATAGTTCCTGTTATGTCTTTTGAGGAAGTTGTGCAATATGCAACAGGCAAGAACTATGTGGTTGAGTTTGTATTCCGCCAAGTTAAATGCCGTCAGGAACAGGCGGAAGCGGCTGGCCAGGATGCCAAAAGCGTTCTCCACAACTCTTCTGGCTCTGGACAGCCTGTAGTTGAAGACCCTCTGGTCCGGGGTGAGGGTCCTCATCGGGAACGGCCTCATCACATGGGGAGTCAACGCAAACGCTTCATCTGCGACAAAGACGAAGGGGAGTCCTTCGGCATTCTCCTCTGGAGGTGGCAAGCACAGACTGCCACTTTGGAGACGCCAGTAGAACTCCGTGTGCGTAATGGCCCCACCATCCGATATCCGGCCGTTCATCCCCACGTCCACATACATAAACTCGTATGTTGCAGACACCACCGCCAACATCACTACACTATTAAACCCTTTATAATTATAATAGTAGGACCCCGAGTTGGGCGGTGGGACGATGCGGACGTGTTTCCCATCAATTGCCCCTCCGCAGTTAGGAAAGTCCCAACGGCTGGCAAAGTGGGAGGCCACAGTCTGCCATTCCTGTGGCGTGGAAGGGAACTGTGGAGTGAAACAAGAAAAAAAAATTAGTCACTTTGCACCTAAACATTGCAAGCAGATTAGACAATCAACATCTTGGAACAAGAGCATTGTATAAAATTGGAGGCTGGAAAGTATTTGCACAGAAAAGTAGAGGCTCCCCTTCACAGATTACTCACCCCCCATCAATCCCCCCACTTCTGATGGGCCATTGGCAATAACTAGGGGTTTTGGGGGGGGGGTGGTGGACAGCTAACCCTCTGCACTTCATTGATTGGCAAATGGCTCAATAATGTGGGCTAGTTTGGCCAGACCCTCTGTACTTAACACTATTGGCAGGCCACAGGAAAGATCAAACAACATTTCAACCCCCCCCCCCCCCCCCAAAAAAAAGGCAGGCACAGTGTGACATTATTAAATTACCAAGCAAGCTAATAGGAGGGAAAGAAGACAAAAAATAGGAAATGGAATGTATGGAGGCAGCCCCTTGCACTACATGCTTTGCTGAATTCATCCCTAAAGATGCGCACTATAAAGAGGTAGGTATATAGTGTGTATGGACCTTGGGAAAGCCAGCAGATAAAGGATTGGTACCATCTGACAGAGCAGTTGGGGGAGGGGGGTTCCTAATGAGTTTGCCCCCCCCCCCCACCAAAAGAAAAAAAAAAGGGGGCTCTACATGAAGTAAACCACACAGCAAACATTTGTGCATATTTTAGGGGGTGTTTTGGGGCAAACAATACTATGCAGCAGACAAAAGACATTGCTTAAGTGACTAGGCCATAGGTGTCTATTGGGGCAGAAGAGCATGCTGGTGAGGTAAGTGAAGTGAAAAATGCATGAAGGAGAAAAGGGGCACAGCATATTAGAACATATTGCAATCATGGTAATTAGGGAAGGAGGTCAAAAATACAAGTCATTAGCAAACAGAGCATACATAGAAGGGAATAGTAAAGTATAAATGTTACCTTAATATAGTCCTCCTGCAGGACCTGAATGATGGCAGAACAGGTCTCTGGAATAATGATTCCCAGGGCCTGGGGGAGAGATACCTGAAGAGAACTTCAAATCCTGAAGACTTCTCCCTGTCGCCAAGTACCTCAACGTGGCAACAAGCCTCTGCTCCGGAGTAATGGCTTGTCTCATGCAGGTATCCTGCCGGCTGATAAAGGGGGTCAGCAAAGCCAAAAGACGGTGAAAATCGGGGTCCGTCATCCTGAGAAAGTTCCTGAAATCATCAGGATTATTCTCCCGGATCTCACGAAGCAAAGGCATGTGCGAGAACTGGTCACGCTGAAGCAACCAATTCTTGGTCCACATACTCCTCGTCACTCTGTTCATGGACGGGTCTTGGCTCAAAGCTAAAAGCCCGACACCAATTCCGCGTACAGCACGAACTCGGCGACGAGTACGCACGGGAAACATCGCTCAGAAAGTCACAAAAGGTCGGCTGGTCAGAACGGACAAACAGAAAGCACCGATAAACAGCAAGGCCTGAAAGAACGAAGTGAATACCAGCAATGAGCAGACAATAAGCAGTGCAAATCAAAGCGTCCTATATCAAGATATAGGCCGCAATGACCAACAAATGCGAACTGACTACACGCACTAATAAACAGATACGCACGACAAGCACAAACTGAAGAGCAGTAACGATCTGAGTCAGAAAACTGAGAAGCGCGAATCTTAAGTCACCAAACTTCCACTAACTCTCGATAAACACGGGATCAGCAGAAGGAGCCCAACGGGTGCCTGACGTGGTGCTGAACTTCCCTTTTGTAATCTCGTGGACGACGACTTACGTCACGACGTTCTTCCGGACCGGATATTCCGACAACGTAGTCCGACCGTGTGTACGCAACGCCAACATCGGACAAAGTACGTCGGACAAAGTCCGACCGACCTGGTCCGCGGATTGTCCGAGCGTGTGTATGGGGCTTTATACTCCTGCTGGGTTTTGCTTCTAATCCCCTTGTGGAGGCTTCCATTTGTGGATGGACATTTTATGGTTACACAACCTATCATATTGCTATAATCTTTTTATATGGACTATAAACAGAAGGACCTATGATTAAATGGTTGTGGAACGAATCATTTGAGTTTCCATTATTACTTATGGGGGAATTCGCTTTGATATACAAGTGCTTTGGATTAGAAGCATGTTTCTAACAGAATAAAGTTTACTTTTAACATCATCTGAACTTCCATTAGTAACCCTGCATCTCAGGTAACATTTATGTTGTAAACAAACAGGTAAAATATTGGTGCTAATCTTAGGGTGTCACAGGGGGATAATAGTTCATAGAGGGCAGTCTATCTATATGGCAAGAAAGTCCATAAATAAGTCCATATGTGGTGTAGTAGCTCACTCCAATGGCAGCACGGTCTACAGGCAAGAATTAACTATGGAAGGGAGAAAAGGGTACACAAGCGCCTAAGCACTCTTGATGCTACACTTAGTAGGCCAAGGAATCAGGATAAACCCGCCACAATCCAGATTCCAACCACTGCGCCACGGAAAATAGAGAAAGATAAAAATGAACACTAAAAGCAGCCACTTAAAGAGATATGTATAGAGATGGGTATTCCAGGTGATAATCACAATAAAATTAAAGCCTGAGAAAGTAGCGCTAGAACAAAATCTATATGTGCATAATTGAAAAATGAATAGCAATCTTCTCAAATCAATATATAATCTTCTTGCCATCCACCACACCAGTGCTCAATGTGCCACTCCCACTGCACTTCAGTCACGTGATCGGAACGGCCCCGTTAGTGTTTGGCCATTTGATTCACCAATGGCGCTCACGCATTGTGCGCACGAATGGGGCAGCTTGTGCGCGTCATAGATGCGGAGCGGCTATTGCACGTACAAGTATAGCAACTCGTGCGCATGCGCATACACGTACGAGTAACTCGTGCGCATGCGCGTTAGGGAGGCGGAGCGGCCATGACGCTCTGTGTGAGGATTGGCCAGACGTACGGCTAGGGGGTTTGTTGCAGCACAGGCCTCTCACTTAGCAAGTGCAGCTGACGCACAGATAGAACCTATCAGCGTGTTCGCTAGGTAGGCGGAACTCATGCTCAGTGTGGGGATTGGCCACACGAACGGCTATGGGAATAATGCAGCGTGGGCTGCTGCGCTGTTATGTATTACTCATGCCGGCTCCAACAGCCCAATCAGCATCCCACCAATGGGAGGAAGGGGAGGGATATATATACAAGATTGATACATCGCTTGGCCAACCCCATGATTAAGTCCTATGTGTGACGAAACATGTCGGGGCGTGGCCTAAGCGACGTTCAGTAAGATTGAATCTGAACTTTACTTCCAAACAGAATTACGGTGCTGGTTTTTTTCCCTTACTTTGTGGACATCTGATGGAGGGGAGATGGTGAGATCTTGAATACAATATCGCACACACCTCGGGTCCGCCGTGACCACTTTGTATATTTTTGCTGTGAAGTGGATTTGCCAAGTTATAGTGATTGGAGTGATTCCTGCTGTGGTTGAAACTATTCCTTGCTTTTAATATCTGTTCAAAATGTGAGTGAATTGATTGAAGCTTGTATATCAGTGTGCTATTAAATTTCTTTTACGTTATCACACTATTGGAGCACTTTTTATTTTTACATGTGGAGCTGTTATTAACACTGAGCGAAGTATACAGGAAGGCTACCCACTGGCTGTTTTGAGATCTTTTATGCTGATTTGCCCGACACGAAAGTGGGGGCAAAAATTCTGGTGAGTGAGTCTCCTATGGGAGTGGCACATTGAGCACTGGTGTGGTGGATGGCAAGAAGATTATATATTGATTTGAGAAGAGTCACATCAGAAGGACTGTTCACTTTACCCAATATTTGGATCACTTTTTCTTACCTTTTGCTGGAATATTACCTTGCACACCTGTTCACGATTTATATATAATATTTTATATATTTCTATATATTTCACTTTACACCATTTTTGTATCACGTTCACTTATCACGTGGATTGATGCGTTTTTGTTTTTCATGATTGCTATTCATTTTTCAATTATGCACATATAGATTTTGTTCTAGCGCTACTTTCTCAGGCTTTAATTTTATTGTGATTATCACCTGGAATACCCATCTCTATACACTTAGTAGGCGCTTGTGTCCCAATGAGCCAACTTATTAGTGCAGAAAAACTTGCTATGAAAACTGTGCACCAAAATCAAATTATGCAAGAAATTACTATTATTATATATCAGCAAACTCATTACTATTGCTAGGGGCCCAAGTGCTGAACGTGTATAAACTAAAATAAATTGTTGCTTTTGCGTCAGGCCATATACAGTATATTCTTGGACAGAACAGTGCAAGTATAGCAAAGTTATCAGTCCTTGAGTGGCGCATTACAATCAATGAGGTAGATTATTTATGGGCATTATAATGCTTCCAAGCACAGTATAAGTTACATTTAAACATCAGTGAGGCTTTAATCACATCAAATGCCTTTTAACACCTATATCAGGGGTCTCAAACTGGCGGCCCTCCAGCTGTTGCGAAACTACATGTCCCATGAGGCATTGCAAGGCTGACAGTTACCAGCATGACTCCCACAGGCAGGGGCATGATGGGACATGTAGTTTCGCAACAGCTGGAGGGCCGCCAGTTTGAGACCCCTGACCTATATTCTTAAAAAAGGAATATGCTTAATGAGGATGTATGTACAACTGGGGACAATTAGCCAAAGCTTGCTGTAACAGTTTTAGTTGACATACTATCTTCTAATTGCCTGGGAAGTCTTTGTATACTGTCAACTGATTAAAATTTTTCTAACACAAACTAAGATCTTGGTTTCTTATACTCCCATGCCTTCCATTAAACAGTTATAATAATTAATGCAAAAAATTGGTTGAAGGATGGCATTTAAAAAGAGTGTAAACATGCCTTAGAAATCTTGGGGTATGGGGGAGGCATCAGTAATCTGGGTCTCTTTAGTACTATTACGATTTCATTACCTGTGTTTTATCTCTAAAGGTAGATAAATGAGTGCCATGATTACTAAACATAATTACATATTTATATTAGGTAATTAGCTTAGCATGCAACTGATTAAAAGAGGGGAGGCCAGCAACTGAACTTTAATCTTTAGCACTATAAAGTTTAATGTTTGAAATTCAATAATTGCCCATATTCTCAGGATTCAGTTGATGACTAGAAGGATCCTTTATATATTCCTCCGTGTATGTGCTATTTATATAGTATAACTAAATTATATTACTTAGCAGTTACAAATGATAGGTTGTGGGTGATGTCATTTCAAAAATTCTAGCTTGTGAGGTATTGTACAATAAACCAACCAGCAGTGAATGGCCTTTAGAAACCCTGCCACCAATATATTTGTACAGTGCCACCCAACTGCTACAACCAGTATATAAGGATCTCATTCTATATTGGGCTGTTCATTTTTGTTACTTTATGGCAAAGCAAAACACCACCTGCCACAAAAAAGGAGTAGTCAGAAGAACTCATATCCAGATGAGGCAGCTGGTAAAATTAGATTTGGTAAGGAGTACTATCTACATCATTAATTGTAGGTATTCCTGGGCACTGTATGATGAGATATGTTTTTGGTTGCTGTTTTTTATATAATTTGGGGTATATTTCAGTAGTAAGTATACAGTGAGGGAAAAAAGTATTTGATCCCCTGCTGATTTTGTACATTTGCCCACTGACAAATAAATGACCAGTCTATATATTTAATGGTCAGTTTATTTTAACAGTGAGAGACGGAATAATAAAAAAAAAAAACGCCTTTCAAAAAAGTTAGAAATTGATTTGCATTTTTTAATGAGTGAAATTAGTATTTGATCGCCTATCAGCAAGATTTCTTGCTCAAACATGTCTTCTATACAGGTAACGAGCTGAGATTAGGAGCATTCCCCTGGAGTGCTCTTAATCTCAGCTTGTTAGCTGTACAAAAGATACCTGTCCACAGAAGCAATGCTGCCTATGACCCCAAGAACACTATCCCCACTATCAAACATAGAGGTGGAAACATTATGCTTAGGGGGTGTTTTTCTGCTAAGGGGACAGGACAACTTCACTGCATCGAAGGTATGCTGGACAGGGCCATGTATTGTCAAATCTTGGGTGAGAACCTCCTTCCCTCAGCCAGGGCATTAAAAATGGGTCGTGGATGGGTATTCCAGCATGACAATGACCCAAAACAGACGGCCGGGGCAAAAAAAAAAAGAAGTGGCTCAAGAAGAAGCACATTAATTTCCTGGAATGTCCTAGCCAGTCTCAAGACCTTAATCCCATAGAAAATATGTGGAGGGAGCTGAAAGTTCGAGTTACCAAACGTCAGCCTCAAAATCTTAATGACTTGAAGAGGGTCTGCATAGAGGAGTGGGACAAAATCCCTCCTGAGATGTGTGCAAACCTGGTGGCCAACTACAAGAAATGTCTGTCCTCTGTGATTGCCAACAAGGGTTTTGCCACCAAGTACTAAGTCATGTTTTGCAGAGAGGTCAAATACTTATTTCACTCATTAAAATGCAAATCAATTTATAACTTTTTTAAATGCGTTTTTCTGGATATTTTTTTTGGTGTCCTGTCTCTCACTGTTAAAATAAACCGACCATTAAAATTATAGACTGATCATTTCTTTGTCAGTGGGCAAGCGTACAAAATCAGCAGGGGAGCAAATACTTTTTTGCCTCACTGTATGATGAGTAGTGATTGGTGAATCTGTCAGGCTCAATTTGCCAAGGGTTTGGTAAGCATTATTCAAAATTCAGAAATCTCAGATTTAGAGGTGAAACCTCTTGAAGTCTTCAAGTTTCAGAAGTTTCAATTCTGGCGATTTTTAGGGATAATGGGCGAACAACTGAAGGAAAGCTTGGGAAGTTGGATATGGCCAGAGAGACGTGTATCAATGCAACCTATTTTCGTAGATTTCAAGGGTATCATTGAAAATACACAAATGCTTTAAATTACATTTTTGGGGGTTGGCTTAAATCTGCATGTGGTGTTACAGAACAGTCCACTTTTCATGGACAGTATCATCAACAGCAAACAGTGGTAACACATATTTGCCTGTGAACTTTTTTTTCTTTTATAGTTAAGATGGCTTACATACACCAGCAGTACCCCAATCTGAATCTATTAAAGCAGTCTGCTTTTCTATTTAGATGTTACAGTAGTGTAAAATTTGTCAGCAGCAGGACAGTTTTAGTCTAGGATAATAGGCCTAACTGGTGTGTGCCTAACTTTTTTTATCTATAGGGATATGGTTTTTCCTTTCAAATGATACAGAGCTGCACACAAAAGCCTACTCTGTTGACAGATGGTCAGTAATAAGTGAATGCTCTGTTTTGAGCACCCCAAACTTAAAAAAAAAAAAGGCTATCAACATAAAATAGGAAAAAACCCACAAATTAAATGAAACCCCAATACACCACCCCTGAAATTTTATTTCTGTTTCCATACAATTTAATTGAAGATTTTAAACCTACATAGGGGCAGAGTGGTACAGAACAATGATATAAAGTTCATGGCTCCTTATTGAGAATTATTACAGGACTGTTGGAAAATCACCCTCCTCAAAAAGTGAAACATTGAACATGACAATCGATTATATATTGAGACCTCCCTGGGTCTCAATTATCAGTTAATCAAATTTTACTGGTCCTTTAAGGAGACAAAAAATGGGAGGGAAGAAATGTATGTCTTGATGTTTACCGCTGTTTAACCCTGTAAAAGGTTGTAAAAAAAATAAACGTAGGGAACCAGAGCAGTAGAGCAGAAAAAGGAAGAGTGTTATAGAGAGTTATAGAAAAGAGTTTTGGGGATGGCTATATAGAGACCTCCCTAGGTCAGGTGCTAGAAGTGAGGCAAATTTTGTTTTTTGGCTCTGTTATTAGACGTGGAGATATGATTGTGTTTTGCCTACTGCCTGCCTGCTTGTCTGTCGGCCCCTGTCTTTCCAGAATCTTCTAGAAACATACAGTGCCTTGCAAAAATATTCACCCCCTTGGCATTTTTTGTGTTTTGTTGCCTCACAACCTGGAATTAACATGGATTGTTTGAGGATTTGCATACCGGTAATTTCATTTACAGACCATGCCCACAACTTTGAAGATGTTTTTTTATTTTTAATTGTGAAGCAAACAACAAATTGGACAAAATAACTGAAAAAGTCAATGTACCATAACTATTCATCCCCCTAAAGTCAATACTTTGTAGAGCCACCTTTTGCGGCTATCACAGCTCCAAGTTGCTTTGGATAAGTCTCTATGAGCTTGCCACATCTTACCACTGGAATTTTTGGCCATTCCTCCTTGCAAAACTGCTCCAGTTCCTTCAAGTTGGATGATTTGCGCTTGTGAACAGCAATCTTTAAGTCTGACCACAGATTTTCTATTGGATTGAGGTCTGGGCTTTGACTAGGCCATTCCAACACATTTACTTTTTTCCCCTTAAACCACTCAAGTGTTGCATTAGCAGTGTGTTTGGGGTCATTTTCCTGCTGGAAGATGAACCTCTGTCCTAGCCTCAAATCACACACAGAGTGGTACAGATTTTGCTCAAGAATATCCCTGTATTTAGCACCATCCATCTTTCCCTCAACTCTGACCAGTTTCCCAGTCCTGACTGCTGAAAAACATCCCCGCAGCATGATGCTGCTACAACCATAATTCACTGTGGGGATGGTGTTCTTTGGGTGATGTGATGTGTTGGGTTTGCGCCAGACATAGCGCTTTCTTTGATGGCCAAAAAGTTAAATTTTAGTCTCATCAGACCAGAGCACCTACCTCCATACATTTTGGGAGTCTCCCTTTTCGCAAACTCAAAACGTGCCATTTTGTTTTTTGCTGAAAGTAATGGCTTTCTTCTGGCCACTCTGCCATAAAGCCCAACTCTATGGAGCGTACGACTTATTGTCGTCCTATGTACAGATACTCCAGTCTGCTGTGGAACTCTGCAGCTCCTCCAGGGTTACCTCTAGGTAGGTCTCTGTGCTGCCTCTCTGATTAATGCCCTCCTTGCCCGCTTCGTGAGTTTTGGTGTGCGGCCGTCTCTTGACAGGTTTGCTGTTGTGCCATGTTCTTTCCATTTGGTTATGATAGATTTGATGGTGCTCCTAGGGATCATCAAAGATTTGGATATTTTTTAATAACCTAACCCTGACTTGTACTTCTCAACAACATTGTCCCTTACTTGTTTGGAGAGTTCCGTGGTCTTCATGGCAGTGTTTGGTTAGTGCCTCTTGCTTGGGTGTTGCAGCCTCTGGGGCCCAAGAGATTTTTATGGGCTTCATAACAAAGGGGGTGAATACAAATGTACATGCCAATTATCAGTTTTTAATTTCTGAAAAATAGTTTTATGTGTATATTTTTCTAATTTTACTTCACCAACTTAGACTATTGTGTTCTGATCCATCACATATAATTCAGATTAAAAAAACATTGAACTAAAGGCTGTAATGTAACAAAATAGGTAAAAAGCCAAGGGGGGTGTATACTTTTGCAAGGCACTGTTGTGAGCAGGAGAGGGCAGTGTCTGAGCTGGTCCTCAATATAGCTTCAGCTGGTATTAGTTGGAGGTATAGTACCCCCTCATTGGTATTAATTGGAGGAATAGTACCCCCTCATTGGTATTAGTTGGAGGAATAGTGCCCCATCATCGGTAATAGTTGGAGGAATAGTGCCCGATCATTGGTATTAGTTGGAGAAATAGTGCTTCATCATTAGTATTATTTGGAGGAATAGTGCTTCATCATTAGTATTAGTTGGGGGGGGGGGGGGGGGGGGGTAGTGCTCCATCATTATTAGTAATTGGAGGGGAATAGTGCCTTGTCATTGGTATAAGTTGGAGGAATAGTACCCCATGATTGTTATTAGTTGAAGTGAATTGTGCCCCATTATTGGTATTAGTTGGAGGACTAGTGCTTCATCATTGGTATTGGTTAGAGCAATAGTGCTACATCATTTGGAGGAATAGTGCCCCATCATTGGTATTAGTTGGAAGAAATAGTGCCTAATCATAGATATTATTTGGAGGAACAGTGCCCCATCATTGGTATAATTTGGAGGATTAGTGCCTCATCATTAGTATTAGTTGGAGGAACAGTACCCCATCATTGGTAGTAGTTGAAGGAATAGTGCCCCATTATTGGTATCAGTTGGAAGGGAGGGAAAGTGATGGGTATCTTTGGAATCAGTGGCAGGAATTATGTCCCACTGTTTGTGTCGAGTGGGAGGAATTGTGCCTTGCAGCAGTGGGAGAAATAGTGCCCCAAGGGCCAAATAGGGGGCAATCAAAGGGTCGTATCCGACCCACGGCCACAGTTTGGAGACCACTGACAGAGACTAAAAGAAGTGATAATGGTTCTCCAACCAGCTGGAGCATCAAAGACTCTTTATTCAAGCACAATACTCCTCACCTACCTCCACAATCTTAAATAGAAACATTTAATCAAATAGGATAAGCTGCCATTGAAACTGCAATAACTGACTTTTTCGTCTCCAAGATGCTAATTGCCTGGCCAGTTGACTGACTGGCCTCAATAAGTCTCTGCCTTGGAACTTGTCAATAAGAATATCTGACTTTCCAGATCTGAATACTTGTTCTGGGTCAATACCAATAAAAACAAGAATATATAAATCAGTTTTGCCAGATTCACTTTATTACACATACAGTAAGAGCAGAATTGAGATGATAACTGTCTTCTTATCCTCTATGGTTTACAATAGCTCACATTGTACATACTGGAGGTTAAAGTATTGCTTGCAAAACTTGACACAATCTTTACTATTTTGGATTTCGATTTGTCATAGTTAACATCCCTAGCAATGAGATGTTTTTTTATACAGAAAGCAAGATATGGAGAGCCAGGAGAAATAGGTACACCAGCTACAAACTGAATGGACTGAAGTATGTCAAATGTATGTGTAGGGTAGGTAAATGTGGTTGTCATCACGTCCTCTATGTTTCCCTCCTCGTTGGGTACCAAGTTTGAGTCACATACTGTAGGAGTCCCACCCTGGGGTGGGTTCTTCTGGGCTACGCTAAGCACTTTGTACAGACTCATTGCCTCTCACAGGGCGAACTCTGAATTTGACACATCGGTGGATTTCCAGACTCTGGTAGAACAGCATTACGAAATCCCCAAGCTTTTTCTTAGGTTTTTTCCCTTGGGCTTAAACCCCCTGTTCCTTTTATGTCACATGGAACCAGTTGGATTGGAGTCTGTTTCTATAAAGTCAATAATTGGCATATTAACCCCTTGCCGACCAGCCGCCGCAGTTGTACTGCGGCAACATGGCTCGGCTGAGCGAATCGGCCTCATGTTACGTTGCTTCTTTATGTGGCCACTAGGGGTGCATGCACGCGCTAACACGCTGCTCACCCCCAGAGCCGATGCGAGTGCCCGGCGGGAGCCCAGGAACGCTCGTGACATGGCAAGAACCATATCTCTGAGGGGAGAAGAGACAGATTGTGTGTTCATACAGAGTATGAACACCGATCTATCTCTTCCCCTAGCAAGTCCCATCCCCCCTTCAGTTAGAACACACACTAGGGAACACAGTTAACCCCTTGATCGCCCCTAGTGTTAACCCCTTCACTGCCAGCGAAATTTTTACAGTAATTAATGCATTTTTATAGCACTGATCGCTGTAAAAATGCCAATGGTCCCAAAAATGTGTCAAAATTGTCCGATGTATCCGCCATAATGTCGCAGTCATGATAAAAATCGCATATCGCTGCCATTACTAGTAAAAAAAAATAATAATAATAAAAATGCTATAAATCTATCCCCTATTTTGTAGATGCTATAACTTTTGCGCAAACCAATCAATATACGCTTATTGCGATTTTTATTACCAAAAATATGTAGAATACATATCGGCCTAAACCGAGAAAAAATGAGCTTTTTTTAAAAAAAAATTGGGGATATTTATTATAGCAAAAAGTACAAAATATTGCGGTTTTATCATCCACTCATGCAAGATAAAATGCTGTTTTTTTTATTTTCTTTGCATGTCCCCCTTGGATCTACAGCGACTTTACTTCCAAGTGCACTTTCAGTGCAAAGTGGATTTTCCTTAAAAAAATAGCTCCCTCTTCGCTCTTCTTTTGTTTATAGCGCAAAAAATAAAAACGGCAGAGATGATCAAATACCACCAAAAGAAAGCTCTATTTGTGGGAAAAAAAGGCCGTCAATTTTGTTTGGGTACAACGTCGCACGACCGCGCTATAGTTAAAGCGACACAGTGCCGAATCTCAAAAAATGGCCGATCATTTAGCAGCCAAATCTTCTGGAGCTGAAGCGGTTAAAGAGGGATTTCAAGCCCCAGTGATCCTTCTGGGCAGTGGGAACTCTGACTTTGACACATCACTGGATTTCCAGACTCTGGTAGAACAGCATTACGAAATCCCCAAGCTTTTTCCTAAGTTTTCGCCCTTAGGTTCGAACCCCCTGTTCCTTTTATATCACACGGAACTAGTGGGTTGGACCCAGTGAAGCCCGCCAAAAAAAAAAACTGTTATACAATTAACCCTAGACTTCCCAGCTGGGGCAGTGTTAACTATTATCTGCCTACATATGTGCTGAATTGATGCTTAATAAATGGTCATGAAAGAAAAGCTGTGGGCACACACAACTGTGGGGCTCCTGGTAAGACCAAACAAGTCGCACAAAGCTAAGTCATATATTGTGCCAACAACATATTGCTACTGACAGCAGAGCCTTGGATTATACATTCCAAAGCATATTTGGCTTCACTCTATATAAACAATAAAACCTAGCCTATATTTATTGATACCAAAAGTGGTACCTTTATGTCCCAAGCATAAGGGGTTTGATATTATTCATTTACTGGAATCAGGACTGGCATGCATGTACTAATACTAGAAATTGACATTATATTTTATAGACGTCTATAAAAAATAATGGCAAAAGAGTGACATAAATTGGGTTGTACTTTGAAAAGTGTAATCCAATTTATGTCACTCTAAATGCACTCAGAGCATAACACTGAAAGTATATCCAGATAAAGCTAGTGGGGTTAAGGTGTCTACAGGCATTAGAGAACTTTTATGCAACCTGGCCATTTGTCGCCCAATTATGGAAGATAGGCTAGCACGCACAGTGTTCCTTCTAACCCAAAAGCACTGACATCTAAGTTCAAAATACAGAGAATTCTATGAATATAGGAGGTGCCAAGAAAGCAACCCCTTGTGAACAGTAGGTTTAGATAAAAGGGTTTGATCCTCGTTCGAGGTTTTATTGAAGTCTGTGTGCCCATTGGTGGGGTTCACCCCGTAATTGTTCTGATGTCACTGAGAAAGAAAGGGAGGGGGAATCTAAAATTTTAGATTTCCCCCAGAAACAAGAGGTAAAGGAAAATCTTCCTAAGGGGACCCCTTTTTTTGGTGCCAACTGTTTAAGGGGGAACTCCCCTAGCTTTTGGAGATTTCCTCTGACTTTCTGTTGTGTCTATGAGACAGGTAAATCCCCCCAATGGCACACAGACAGCAAACCATAAGCAGGTAGGGATTTTAACCCTTCCTTAACCTATAATTTTTTTAAAAAAATAAATGTTTTTACTACACCTTTACTTTAAATCCAAAATTAAAGTACCGTATATACTCGAGAATTAACCTGAGTTTTTCAGCACATTTTTTTGTGCTGAAAGGGCCCCCTCGGCTTATACTCCAGTCAAGCACTTTTCTGCAGCAAATAATTACATTTTCCAACCCGTCTTTGCGGCCCTGTATCTCGGGGCCACTTGGTACTAGGAACCCCAAATTTGGCGTGCAAACCCAGTGGAACCAACATTACAACATATCCAATTTCCTAGCACCAAGTGGCCCCGAGATACAGGGCCCCAAAGTCGGTCAACTGTGTCCATCTGCAGCAATGTCATTTCGGGACCCTTCGGCTGCAGCTAGGGGGCATCTAGGAACCCTTAACTACCAAGTTTGAAGTTCAGGGGACCTATGGCTGCAAATGGGCACAGTGAGGCATGCAAATGGGCACAGTGAGGCTGCAAATGGGTATTGTTGACCCTCTTTTCCACTTACAGTAGCTGCACAATTCTCACCCTAGGCTTATACTCGAGTCAATACGTTTTCTCAGTTTTTTGTGGTAAAATGAGGTGCCTCGGCTTATATTCGGGTCGGCTTATACTCGAGTATATACGGTAAAACAAATTAGCTATTTATTTTACAGTCCCAGTGATTTCTTAACCTAACCTGATAGAATGACTGTTGGTACAGTTACCTTGTTGAAGGTCTGGGCTTCATTCATGTTTCCTCCATCTCCTGATCCAGAACCTAGTTTAGGTGGGGGACAAAAGGCGGGTGCAGACACAAGCACTGATTGATTCTGCCTGAGCAGCCTTTCAGTGCATTTGACTGCACACAGTTGGCACCCTCCACCTTGACAGTTGACTTCCTCTCAGAAAGGCCAGTCTTGGTTCTCTAAATGTACAATTAACCTCCTAAATGTTAAGTAGTCCAGTGGTTTGCTAGTTAGAGAGCAGTATGGGGAGTGTAAATAGCTAAATCTTTTTTTCAGGTTAGTATGGGACTCTTTAATAGTTGACTGTAACATTGGTGTTTATTGATCCACTTGATAATTAAAAGATAAAAAAAAATCCATGTGCTGTAGAATGAACCTTCCGTCCTATCGCCTCCTGTACAGAGTCTACTGAAGTGTTAAGGCAGTTCCATATGATGCTGGAACATGCAGCTGAAGCATAGCAATGCATTGTTTACCTTTTTTCCAGCTATACCAATTAACTGATCACTGTTGGTTCCCACACATAAACAAGTAGATTAGGCTACCCACGTGCACAAAATAGTGGTCTTATGAAACGTGTTTTTTGGAGGTATTTGTTCCTTAATTGAAGCAAAATTGTGCAGATTTTTATAAATGCCGTCCTTGCAATGGACCAACATTTCAAGAAATAAATTCTATTTTGGTCACTGAACAATGGGCTTGCATATGTAGTTCTCTGTTACGACATATCCTGTCCTGGGAATCAAAGTTGGGCACATTTGCATGTGTATTGAGCATGAGTCACTGGCCCCGAATAAGTATGCAGATCAGGAGTTTTCCCTTTGATTTTCTCAATCCTCATGTTTGTTGTGGCTTGGTGATTCAGAAAGTATTGAAGGCAGACAGCCTGTCCCAGTGCCATTTTCAGCTGGAGTTTAATGTTAGTATCTATAATTTTCTCAACACAAATTTCCTTTTAAAGTCCTGTTAATGCTTTCCATAGAAATTGCTTGACAGCTGCCTGTCATAGACATTTTTGCCCAGATCAAGTAATAATCTCCTGTCTATAGGATGCTGCGCACCAATCACTGTTGCTGTTTCTGAGATAATATACACTATGACTATCTGCCAGTACCGCTTATTTCCTTTGCCTTTCCATTGATGTGTACAAGAACATTAGGCCAAGCAGGCTATTCTTGTCCATGCTTATGAAGAGCTTAGGCTGGTTGGTGGCCATATCATGATTACATAGTCAAACTATCCCCCTAATGTCTATGGTATTCTTACAGTAGGCTGCACTAGGGTACTTGCTACTATTTATAGTAGCTGAAAATCCTATCTGTAGATCCCATTAAAACTATCTTCACTTTGTTACTAAGGGTTTAAACTTACTGAATTTAAAGCCTACTACACATGAGTAGAAAATCATATGAAAAATACTGCTTTCAAAGCGATCGTATGATAATCTGATCATTAGTACACAGTTTTCAAGAGCCAATCAGGACAGGTCATGCTAAATTATACGATGTGACAAGCAAACATTTTTTTCTCGTACGATTTTTGTTTAATCAGTACAATTTTAGTCCGAAAATAGAATACAAATAGAATTCAATAGATTACATCACTTACGATTTTGTATTCTGTCGTATGAGGATTTTCGTAACTTTAGTAACCTCTTAATTTTCGATATGACATTAGCATGCAACAACAACAAAAAAATGAACGATCATTCGTCCAATAATCTGATTGTGTGTACCAGGCTTAAGGCTAACCCGTGCCCTTTTATCATCTCCGTGTCCAGAGAGAGCAGCTGTGTTGGCAACTAAAGCAGTCATAAGATGCTGGATGGCATGGGGTGAGGTATAAAGTGGTATTAAACCCAATATTAAAAATGCAATATAGTGTAGCTTACAAATCATTAGATGTGGTGGCTGCAGTCCTTTTTTTTTTTTAGATTTTTTTCCCTCTGTTTTCACCTGGTGATATGGCCAGTAACGCAACTCCTGTATTAGAGTGCCTACACTCTGTATGAAGAAGCACAGGGGCAACTTTGGACAGCAGCATTGTTAATCTGGGTGGAAGATTTAGATACACTAACAAATTGAAGCTGAACTCCAGCTAATACTTTATAAACAAGCAGTTACAGCAAACAATTGTGTTTTTTTGGTATAAAGGTTTTACATAAATAAAACAATAAACTGATCATTGTAAGTAGTAAAAGTATTGTCTTAACCCTGTAACTCATGGGTGATTAACCTGTGGCCCTCCAGCTGTTGCAGAACTATAAGTCCCATGAGGCATTGCAAGCTGCTGACAGTTACAAGCATGACTCCCACAGTCAGAGGCATGATGGGAGTTGTAGTTCTGCAACAGCAGGAGGGCCACAGTCTGAGCACCCATGCATAAATCTGCAGAACAGCTTGTTCTGGTGAAAATCAACAGACTTACATAACAAATAACTGGGTGAAAAATAAGGAAAGAAATCTTAAGAAAGAAAACTAATGTAGCCATCACATGTAAGAATTGGTAATCTGCAATATAATTCATGTTTGCTTTTGGGTTTCATACCGCTTTAGGCTGGCCATATGGATTCTACAATCCACACAATTGAGATGGAAATATTCTGACAGCGGGACAGTGAGGGTTCAAGAGGAGTTGATCATTATATCAACTGCTTTCCAACTGGAATGGCCATAGATGGATTGAAATTCGTCTGGTACCTGGTGTACCGGACACCTTTTGATCCATTTATGGTCAGCTTTAGTCTCAAAGTCAATGAACTCAGGACTTAAAGTGATAGTAAAGGCTCTTTTTTTTCCCTGTAAAAATAAAAAACATGTTATACTTACCTGCTCTGTTGCAGTGGATTTGCACAGAGCAGCCCTGGATCCTCCTCTTTTCGGGTTTTCTGTGCTCCTGGCCCCTCCCTGTTCAGTGCCCCCACAGCAAGCAGCTTGCTGTGGGGGCACCCAAGCCGAGTCACAGCTCCCTGTGTCCACTCAGACATGGAGCCCTGACTCAGCCCCGCCGCTCTCTTCCTTGATTGGCTAGCTGACTTTGATTGACAGCAGCGGCAGCCAATGGTGTCTCAGCCAATCAGGAGGGAAGGAAGGCAGGAAGTCTAGGAAGGCTGAGACACTTGTGGACATCGCTGGATAGAGAGGAACCTCAGGTAAGTATTAGGGGGGATGAGGGAGGCTGCTACACACAGAAGGGTTTTTATCTTAATGCATAGAATGCATTAAGATAAAAAACTTTCTGCCTTTACAACCTCTTTAATGCTGGCCACGAAGGTTACATTCTACTTGTACAATTTCTGCACAGATTTTCCATCAATGCATAGCAAAGGACTACCAAAGCAATTCATTGCATTTGGCATGTCTTGACCTCTGTTTTTGTAAAAATAAATCCATTTTGAGTTGGAAATCTACAGAGTACTGTTTTTTTCAAAACCGTTCCGACTCCCATAGGTCACCCTGTATTTTAGCAAAAAATTAGGTAATACAGTTGTGCTTATAAATTTACACACCCTGGCAAAATTTATGATTTATTGGCCATTTTTCAGAGAATATGAATGATAACACAAAAACATTTCATTCACTCATAGTTAGTTTACATACCCTGGTGATTTTGGCCTGATAACATGCACACAAGTTGACACAAAGGGGTTTGAACGGCTATTAAATGTAACCATCCTCACCTGTGATCTGTTTGCTTGTAATTAGTGTGTGTGTATAAAAGGTCAATGAGTTTCTGGACTCCTGACAGACCCTTGCATCTTTCATCCAGTGCTGCACTGAGGTTTCTGGATTCTGAGTCATGGGGAGAGCAAAAGAATTGTCAAAGGATCTGTGGGAAAAGGTAGTTGAACTGTATAAAACAGCAAAGGGATATGAAAAGATATCCAAGGAATTGAGAATGCCAATCAGCAGTGTTAAAACTCTAATCAAGAAGTGGAAATTGAGGGGTTTGTTGAAACCAAACCACGGTCAGGTAGACCAACTAGGGTTAAAGCCTTAACTGCCAGGAAAATGGTTCGGGGTGCACAAATAACTTCAGGTGAAATACAGGACTCTCTGAAAACATGTGGTGTGGCTGTTTCAAGATGCACAATAAGAAGGCACTTGAAGAAAGATGGGCTGCATGGTCGAGTCGCCAGAAGAAAGCCATTACTACACAAATGGCACAAAGTATCCCACTTATAATATGCCAAACAGCACAGAGACAAGCCTCAAAAGCCTCAAACCTTCTGGCACATAGACATTTGGAGTGATAGACCAAAATTTTGCTTTTTGGCCACATTTATAAACGCTAGATTTGGAGAGGAGTCAACATGGCCTATGATGAAAAGGTACACCATTCCTACTGTGAAACACGAAGGGTGGATCGCTGATGTTTTGGGGATGTGTGAGCTACAAAAGCATAGGAAATTTGGTCAAAATTGATGTCAAGATGAATGCAGTATGTTATCAAAAAATACTGGAGGAACATTTGCATTCATCAGCCAGGAATCTGCGCATGGGACGTACGTGGACATTCCAACATGACAATGATCCGAAACACAAGGCCAAGTCGACCTGTCATAGGCTACAGCAGAATAAAGTGAAGGTTCTGGAGTGGCCTCCTGATCTCAATATCATCGAGACACTCTGGGGAGATCTCAAACGTGCAGTTCATGCAAGACAGCCCAAGAATTTACAAGAACTGGGAGGCTTTTTGCCAAGAGGAATGGGCAGCTTTACCATCTGAGAAGATAAAGAGCCTCATCCACAAATACCACAAGAGACTTCAAGCTGTCATTGATGTTAAAGGGGGCAATACACGGTATTAGGAACTGGGGTATGTAAAGTTTTGATTAGGGTCATTTGGGTAGTTTCTGTTGCCATTATGATTTAAAAAGAGTAAACACAGTTGATTGATAATAAATGGCTTCAGCCAAACACTTACCATGAGTGAAAGAAATGTTTTTGTGTTATCATACATATTCTCTGAAAAATGGGCAAAAAATCATAAATTCTGCCAGGGTATGTAAACTTATGAGCACAACTGTATACAGAGGGTCCCCTACTTACAAACATCCGACTTACAAACTACTCCTACTTACAAACGGAGGGAGACAACAGTAAGTGAGAGGAAATCCACCCCTAGGAAGGAAAATTCACTCCTGTAAGAGTTAATATGTGAAAAAGGTGTCTCCACTGATGCTTTATCACCAATCCATGTTTCCCTAACAACCCAAAATTTTCAAAATCCAATTGTCATTGGGACAGAAGGTGAGGGGAAATCTTCTGAACAGGGGCACAGACAGCAAAACAAATGTTACAGGGGTGATAACCCTACTCTGTTATCTAAAAAACTTTTTTTGGAGCTACACTTAAAAAATGTACCTGTTCCGACTTACAAACAGATTCAACTTAAGAACAAACCTACAGTCCCTATCTTGTTTGTAACCCGGGGACCCCCTGTATTGTGTTGTGTGCACTAAAATCTAATTTAGTGTTTTTTTTTACCAAAAATTTCCCCTTGATAAACTTTAATATCACATTGCAGGAAAAAAAATTTAACTACTACCATTTTATTCTATAGGGTCTCTACTTTTAGAACGTATATACTGCTTGGGGGTTTTAACTAATGTTCAGGCCTAAAATTATTAAAGTGTACAAAAAAAAAAGGCTCTGTCAATGAAAGCGTCAACAAAGCGTATACTTTTACAAAAACATGGACAATCAGGAATCATCTTTTATAGCTCTGTTTTACAATGATGATGACTTCCTATGGTTAGGTGCACACTATTGCTCCTTGCCCTGCTTTGTTAAATAGCCAGAGTGCGTTTAACTGGAGACATTTCTGTAACTGGTTAAACAAGGTTCATATAAAAATGTTTAATCCCAAGTATACTACAATCATGGGCAAGCAGTGTATCTAGCTATCGTGCATTTAACACAATGACATAGATCATACCTCTTAGTAAATTATATTGAAAAACTCCATATACCGAATTCCCATTTAAACAAATACATTGCCTATAATGCTACCCAATCATTCTGCTGCCTGAGGCAAACAGAGAAAATGTGCCATGTTTTTATTAGTGCAGTCGCTTTATTCATTATCGGCTTAATAAAGAAATCACTATTTCAGACAATGGCAGTGAAATTTTAATTGCTTCTTTATAATGTATTTCTCCACACTCCCAAGATCCTCTGCAAGAAAGGTCCTCTCCAGGCTGAATCCTTCCATGGCTGTTGCTTTATGGCTGACAGTTCTTCTGTGTGATACAGCAGGCTTGGGACACTGGCTTGAAAAATTAAATAATTTGTTGAATTGTTTTGCTGCATCCGTCACCTAAAGGGAAACACGGAACGCTGTTTATGGCTTCAGAAATGGTCATAATGAAAGGGTGTCCCTGTTTTATGCTACACGTTCTAGTGACATTCTCAATCTCTCTTTAAAAAAACATTACACTAAAATAATTAATTATAATGTTCTTAATTGATGCTTGCACATCGACATCAGTTTTTCCTGCTGCCATCAGACATATACTCTAGAGGGTGGATTCACAAAGGCCTAAGGCTTTATTCTCAGTGTTGCAGCATTTTTTTTTTTTAATTTACAATTGAATTTGCACATTTGTTTTACTCTCAGGTGTATATAATTTGAATGGCATTTTGAGCAGTCATTGTAAAACATTTTTTGCATAGGTTAAAAAACTGTGCATGTTTTACTTTAGCTGCCCATTTACAACTTTTTGCTCTAGCTTTTTTCAAATTTTTTAAAAGGTCCATTCAGGTTGTCAGTTTTGCTACATACAGTGAAATATGTATTTTTTCTACTATAAATATATTATTTTTAGGTACATGTGTATTGGGAAGATTCTTTAGATTTTCTTTAAATTTTATCAGCTATCAGCAAACTTTTAATCAGCTTTTTTTAGGTTGAATATATTTTTATTATTCTTGTCAGAAAAAAAAATCAGAACAATTTAGGATACAGAAAAAAAAAGGGGGGGGGGAGATAAAAAGGTGTAATGGTTTTCATCATAGTACAAAATGGTTTCACAAATACAATGAGCCCCAGATAAAAGACCCTATCGGTTAACCATCATACAATTTGAAAATAGTTTAGACTCATGGAGAATGGCATGTCATTGCCGTCATCCCTGATAAATGTGGAATTTTAGTACCTCAAAGTAAGTGGGATTTTTAAGGCAATGTAGTCAACAACAGAAAAATATATGAATAATTTTATTAGTACAAAAAAATGGAAAGCAAAATACAAAAAACAGTTAAAGAGTGACTATAGAAATATTTGACATAGCAAAATAACCATCATACAATTAGAATGCGATTGAAAGAAGGAAAAAGAGGAGGGAAGAGAAGAGAAAGAAAGGAAAAATAGGACAAAATACAAATTAAATCGATACAATGTACATCACAGAAATCATATGACTCTTGGGTATGAATTCTAAATAAAGGAGACCAAAAAAATCAAAAGGGAAAGCTACATGATGAAGTACACCCTCTCTACTTCTTAAATCTGCTAAAGAACTTATCGGAGGTTGATTCATGTATCCATATGTACCACAATTTATTGTGCTTTTCCCATGTATCTGTTTATTTAGCTTGCCTTTCCTCAATGAGCATGATGTCATTTATGAGATCCACCCATGCATTTATGGATGGGGTAACGATAGTTTTCCAGAATCTGAAAATAAGCTGTCTGGCAGCTGATAAGAAAAATCGAAGAAGATTCGAAAAAATGTTTCCAAAATGGACGAATTCGGTCACACTCCCACCAGATGTGACATCAGCTTTTTTACATTTGGAAGCAAAGAAAATTGTTCGACATATCACAAATGCCATCAGAAATTAAACAATGAAAATTAATAAACACAACCTATCAGAATTGTTCTAACCTAATTAATTCATTCTCTATCCTTTGTTACAATAGCTTTTTATTAAGCAATTTTGAACAATACAATGACATCATGCCCACATATGAGAACTGCTCACGGTGAGGTACAATGAGTGATAGCTCTCCATGCATGTCATATCTAAATCCCAAAAGTGGATAAGAAATGCACATAACCTCAAGGTAGTAAGTAAGACCCTATACAACATACAGTATAATGAAAGGTAAAATTAAAAAAATAGCAAGTCCCACAAGGGCAATTGAGGAAGGCATAAACCAAACACAAGAGAGGTACAACATGAAAGGGATTAAGTCCCCAAAAAGATGTATGTATGGTGCTGGGTGTCCAATGCTCCCCTGTGCCTTTAAGGAGGGGTGGGCTACCTCCAGGCTTACCTCCCCTCTATCTTTCCAATATTATGCATGCACTTCTACTGTGGAGGGTCTCAAAAATGTATAGAGTTAGGACTACAAATCATACTGGGGTGCCATGAAGTGGCTCTGCAGCTTAGGCATGTATTTGCAAATGTGTACTAACTAAACCCCTGTTTTTAAAGCAAACTGTTAGACAGGATAATTATTTTTTTTTGCAGGCTGGTTGGTGAGTTGAGCTGGGAATTTCCTTTGGTTTTGTTTGACATGTTTCACCCCTTCATGTGCTCCTTGTTTTGCGAAGGCCAGTTATAGATGAGGGCAGTGGCCATTTGTTTGTACTGTTAGAATACTGGTGAGGGGACGCACTGGACCCCTTTGCTGCCATTGGGCGATATGCTGGGTGTCCAGTGCATGCGTTTAAGGAGGGGTGGGCTCCCTCCAGGCTCACCTGCCCTCTATCCATTATTATGCATGTGCTTCAACTGTGGAGGCTCTCTAAAGTTTAGAGAGTTTGGAATGCTAATAATACTGGGGTGCTATGAAGTTGCTCTGTAGCTTATGCATGTATTTGCAAATGTGTGCAAACCAAACCGCTGTTTTTAACGCATACAGTTAGACAGGATAATCCATTTTTTTTCCATTTTCTTGCAGGCCGGTTTGTGAGCTGAGTGATTGAGTCATAGTTAGGCATTGCTCAGTCGCAATGATGCATGGGCATAATTTCTCACATACAGTTTTCAAACATATTTTTCAATTTATTTTTTTAATATACAGTATATACAGTCCCTTTAGGGCGGTTGTGGGGGGGGGAGTGGAAGATGATGGTGGGACAAGGAATGGAGGCTGATAGTGGATGAAAGTGAGGGAGAGGACCAAATGGTGGGAAGGAAGTGGGGATGAATGATGGGCATTGATAATAAAGACAAAGAAAGAGGGTATGTGAAAGATGGTCACAGCAAAGACCTTAATAGAATCTTGGAGAGAGTGGGGTAGTTATAAAATAGAGAAGCTTGAATGTCAGAGGAGAGCAGAGGTCTAGCTTACTGGAGGGAGAGATGGAAGATTAGAGGAGCAGAGGGGGACATATGAGCAAAAGCACATAACAGAGTATCAACTAGACTGGATCATGTATGAACGCTAGAAAAGTATAGGAGAGGGAAGGCACTGGGTGCAGATTGCATAGATCAGAAGAGTAAAAGGAGTTAGCAGTTGATTGTGAGAGATGGAGTAGATTGTGGCTGGAAGAGGGACAGAGGAAGCAGAAGATTGGGCACCATAGAGGAAAACACTAACGACAGTGAGGAGAAGAGGCAGGGAGCATAGGAGAAGGAAACAATAATGCAATTGCAAAGAAGAAGCAGAGTTGTTTGGGTTAAAGTGGTTGTAAACCCTTACAAACCCCTTTGGCCTACAGGTAAGCCTAGATTAAGGCTTACCTGTGGGTCCAATAAATATCTCCTAAACCTACATGGTTTAGGAGATATTTAGAAAAGAAAAGGCATCGCTGTCTACGGTGCATGCACCGTAGACAGCGGCGCGCAGGCGCACTGCGCATGCCGGGTTCTCGGCGATATGCCGCTTTCCTGCGCATGCGCGGGAGCGGCGTCATCGCCGCTCCAGCGAATCACAGCGCTGGAGCGGCGAGACCCGGAAGTCACTCCGGTATTGATGGCGCCGGAGAAGGTCGTGGATGAGGACCGCTTCGGGGGCTTCGTTCTCAGGTAAGTTATTCATAATGAGCTAGTATGCTATGCATACTAGCTCATTATGCCTTTGCCTTGCAGGTTCCGTTTTTTTTTTTGTTTTTGTGAAGAGGCTTTACTTCCTCTTTAAGGTTAGTGACAGTAGAATGAAAAGGAGAAATGCTGAAGGATGGATCAGAGACTGGGATTGGAGCAGTAAAGTGAGCCTACTAAGGAAGAAAGAAGAAAAATGAGAAAGTGAAGAGTAGCCAAACAGCAGTAGAGAACCTTAAGCTGGCCAAACACTAGTAGAAATTTATCCCAAAATACTCCTTTTAAGAATGTTTTTACATTTTCTAATTATCAGTGGGGTCAAATTAATATTCGTTTTCAACCGCAGTGATGAGCAAATTCAAAGAAGCAGGATGGACATTTTTTCTTATACAAACGAATTTCTAACAGTGAAGGTGGTTTTCATTTAGGAAAGTCCAGTCACGCTAAAATCGAATGTTAAAACGCAAACAAAATTTTGCCTTTCTCCAAGTCATCGAATGCTCATATGCCTGTCCATAGAAACGTTCATTTGAAAATCTACTAGTGTATATCCAACTTAAGGAGACTGCACAGGTAGGAGAGGGATGTGGGAAGAAGGTGCTACAGTGGAGAAGGGTGCAATACTAAGGATGAGAGAGAGTGGGAAGAGAACATGTGGAAAAGAGAAGTGGACAATAAGGGAAAGAGCAAATAGGGAAGTGGTAACATTCCATAGAGTGCACAAATTTGAATTATTATTATATTATACAGGATTTATATAGCACCTACAGTTTACGCAGAGCTTTACAACATAAGGACAGACCGTACAATTACAATACAATTTAATACAGTAGGAATCAGAGAGCCCTGCTTGTTAGAGCTTACAATCTAATCTTTAAATGACAGCCAGGTGGAGCGGCTCTTGTTCTGGGCAGCGTCATATTACGTCCGTCCATTTAAACAGGGCATGCGCACGATCGTGTGCACACAGCTCTGTTCCTTCAGTGGCGGTGTGTCACGGAGACACCATTCGCCACCAGGTGGCAGCCGGCGTGTTCCCGGGAACACTGCTCGTCACCGACGCTGGTAAACAGCCATTGGCCGGCGGCTGTTTACCACATGATTGCCTGTGATCCTTTCACAGCCGATCACTAAATGTAAACATAGAGCGGTAATGAGATGTTACCGGGTTCTCCTCCTCACACACCAATCGTGTGTGTGAGGAGATTGCAGTAACATCTTGTTACTGCTTACAGTGCACATCAACAATCAACACACACTGATTGCCCCCCCAATAAAGAGGACCTGTCACCACCCATCAAAGTACCTGTCACTGTTCATCTGAGTACCTGTCACACACAGTCCATCTGAGTACCTGTCACAGTCCATCCGAGTACCCGAGTATCTGTCACAGTCCATCCGAGTACCCGAGTATCTGTCACAGTCCATCCGAGTACCCGAGTATCTGTCACAGTCCATCTGAGTACCCGAGTATCTGTCACAGTCCATCCAAGTACCCAAGTATCTGTCACAGTCCATCCGAGTACCCGAGTATCTGTCACAGTCCATCCGAGTACCCGAGTATCTGTCACAGTCCATCTGAGTACTAGAGTACCTGTCACAGTCCACAGTCAGCTACATTTTTTTTTTTTTATAAACATTTCTTGGTGGTATTTCATTATTGTGAGTTCCATTTCTCCTTGAAGTGCTTATATGGATTTTTATCTGTGAGATCTGCTTGCACTGTCTGTGATGCTTAGTGTGGCAGTTGCCCCAAGGATAGATGCTGAAGTGCTGTATTACCTTCTGATCTGGGGGGGTCAAAATTATGGTGGAGCTGCTGTCTGTCTTTACTGTAGGTGTGAGGCATGGAAGAAGAACTGATCAACTTAAATATTTTTTCACATGAATGGACTTTTTTGAAAGTTTTTGCACAGTTGGTGTTTATATAAATGAATTTAATGTACACTTGAAATATTGGTTTTATAACTTATTGTAGGGTATATATACAGTATATACTGGTAGTATTATGTTTTTTTAGGTATATGTATATAGGGAAATTATTAGTAATTAATTGTATGAATTATCAGATGTTCACATCAATGGAGGATAATAAATTACGTACTCAGATATATAAATATATTTAGTTAATCACATGCATAAACACACACTTAAATGCATACAGATACTGAGATATATACATATGCTCAATTACATACAGTACAACCACACACACACATATATACACACACTCAGATACATGTATACACACTCAGATATATACTGTACACATGCTCGGTTATATACATGCACACACACATATTTACACACTGAGATAAATACATGCACTCACATACACACAAACAGGTATATATACACTAGACACAACCACAACATACTATGAGATGAATACATACATATGTAGCTTGGTAATGGGCAGCCAGCTTCTCTCCTCCCCCCTCTCTCTTGCTGTTCCCGCACTCACAGTCTGTACAGCTCCTTCCTCTTCCCCCCAACACACACTCACAGCTCCTCTCCAATACATCGGTCTGCCAGAGTCCTGACAGGGCACCAGTAGCCAGAACTAGAAGCAAAGCATCAGAAAATGCAGCCAGGCGGTTCTGTATCCCTCCACAGAGAAACAAGTCCCTTGTAACAAGGGCTGTTTCCATCCAGACAATTACAAATATGTGAAGATAGGTGAACATCTGATACATGTTATGGAAGCAAGATTCCAATTAAGCTTTTATGGGGTTGCTATGGGGGTGTTGAAAGAGTTTTTGGGGGTGCCCTGGTGTCCGGGTGTCAGGCAGTGAGAAACCCGGGCAGAGGATGTAAAAACCGGACTGTCCGGGTGAATCCCGGACAGGTGGTAACCCTATGTGTTACACTGAATACACACATTAAAGTTAATATATGATTCCATATTTCCCAACCATCGCTGATTCGCCGGGACCGTCCCGGAAATTAATGTATGCCCCGGAGTCCCGGCAAATCAAGGCTGAGTCCCATAATGGAGCCCCGTGCCAAAACAAGTTCGGCACAGGGCTCCAGGGACTTGCCAAGCAGGGGCATACTATTGCGGGGACCAGTTACAACCTGCCCATGGCTTGTGCAGGGTGTCCGGGTCCCGCACGCTGCAAGGAAAGCTTTCTATAACAACCAGCATCTCTCTCCCCTGGCTGCATCTGACACAGAGCTGAGCGGAGGGCACTGAACCCACCCTCCTGTGATATTTTACAGAGGAGGCACACATGCTCTGATCTGGAGTTTGCAGGGACGTACATATGGGTGGAGGGTTAGGGGGGTCCAAACACCCCCCCCCCCCCCCTCCATAGCGTCCTGCCCAAGTTTGCCAAAAAAGTGACCTTGCTCCTGTCTATAATAGTCCAGACCGGAGCAAGCACCAGTGCAAATGTCCCCAATTAAATGTCTTCCAATTAGATCACACTGCGCATTTGTAGCCTCTAAGCCAGACGATTTTAGATTGGCTGAACTTGGGCACCTGTGATGTCAGAGCCAGCACTGGATACTGCTGCTGATACGTAGCCTGTCATCATAGAGAAGCTGCTGGTCAGTTCATCTTCTGGGACTGGGAGACATGCAGGGAAGACTGAACTGCACAGACACATCCTATTTTTAGCCAGGCACGGCACTGTTTTTGTTGGATGGGGTCTTGTACATTAAAGGAGAAGTACAGCCAAAGCTTGTTTGGCTGTACTTCTCCTGTGGATCACAGGAGTGCAGTTCGCTCAGCACCCTTGTGACCCGTTTTCAGCAGACAGTTTTCTACTGTTGGCTGATGTCACAGTGCCGGTCCAGGGATCCACCCAGGAGTCTGGACCGCTAGCTGGTCCAGCCTCTTAGCGAGTTGCTGGAGCCTGAGCCGGCCGCTCCCACCCTCTCCACAGCCCAGTGCTCCAGTAAGCACAGTGGGGGGGGGGGGGGGGGAGCAGAAAGCTGGTGACTAACAGTCACCAGCTTTCTGCTTACGCAGCTCTGAGAACTGAGCGATCAGTGGTCTTTGAACGCTCAATTCTCAGTGTTAGAGCAGGTGGGGGACCAATGCTGCATCCCCCTTGGTAAGTATGAGTCCAAAAAAATAAAGAAACAAACTTTTAAAGAGTGCGGACACTAATAAAAAATAAAGCATTTGCACATGAATTTTATATATATATATATATATATATATATATATATAGTACAACCAAATAATTCATGTGCAAATGCTCTATTTTCAGTGTCCGCACTCTTTAAAAGTATGTTTTTTTTTTTTTTTTTTCTGGAACCATACTTACCTAGGGGGATGCAGCATTGGTCCCCCACCTGCTCTAACACTGAGAACCGAGTGTCCAAAGACCGCTGATCGCTCGGTTCTCAGAGCTGCGTAAGCGGAAAGCTGGTGACTTTTAGTCACCAGCTTTCTGCTCTGCCCCCCCCCCCCCCTCACTGGAGCACTGGCCTGTGGAGGGGGATGGAGTGGCTGGCTCAGGCTCTCAGCGACTCGCTATATAATATATATATATATATATATATATATATATATACACACACACAGTTGTGCTTAAAAGTTTGCATACCCTGGCAGAAATTGTGAAATTTTGTTCTCAAGACAATTTTTTTGGCATGATCAGTCATATTTTCAATATTAATGCCAAAATTTCACAATTTCTGCCAGCGTATGCAAACATTTGAACACAACTGGTATATATAAAATACAATATTTACAAAAATGTGAGGGTGGCATTTGATGGCACAGTGGCAGCATTTGATGGTACAGTGGCAGCATTTGATGGGTACAGTGGCAACATTTGATGGCACAGTGGCAGCGTTTGATGGGCACAGTGGCTGCATTTGATGGGCACAGTGGCAGCATTTGATGGTACAGTGGCAGCATTTGATGGGCACAGTGGCTGCATTTGATGGGCACAATGGCTGCATTTGATGGGCACAGTGGCAGCATTTGATGGCACAGTGGCAGCGTTTGATGGGAACAGTGGCTCCATTTGATGGGCACAGTGGCTGCATTTGATGGCACAGTGGCAGCAATTGATGGGCACAGTGGCTGCAATTGATGGGCACAGTGGCTGCGTTTGATGGCACAGTGGCTGCAATTGATGGGCACAGTGAGGCTGCAATTGATTGTTTTTTTTTTCAGAATTTTTCAGTTTGTTTGCACCCGCCTCAAACATTTTGAGCACCAGCCGCCACTGCTTCTAACTTTAGTATCTTCCTCAAGTGTCACCCCCTGCTTCCCTGCTGGGTCTCTGGCTTGGCACTCCAGATTTTCCTCAAGCGTCACCCCACAGGCTGGGTCCCTGGCTTGGCACCTGCTGAAGTTTCCAGATTCTTCACCGTCCCTGGTTGGTGAGAATTCTGCTCCGGTACTTACTTCAGCTACTGACAGTGGCCCCTGGTAGTAAGGTGGATGGTCCCTTAGTGACGACAGCTTCCCCTCTACCTTCGACCATGACAGGTTCTCCGGCCGGCAGAACCGTCAATTCTGGTTGGGCTGCAAGCCGCAATCCCAACCCTACGCTGCTCTCTTGCTTCTAGATAGGCCCTCAGACAGCCTACCATCCAGATATGCCCGGGATAGGCCCAAACTCCAGCCTAGCAGGCCGGGCAGCACAACAAAGAGAAGCTGGGTATTTACAGCATTACAATATAGCATCAGTGACAGCCCACTTAAGGAAAGAAAGAAAATGATAAAAAATTTCAAAAAAAGAAAAAAACTGTAAACGGATGATTTACAGAGCATCAGTGATAGTCCACTTAAAAGGGTAACTTCATGCACGTCGGAACCCTTCGGGGTAAGACTGCGCTATATTAAGATTCCTCTCAACTCAACTCAACACACGTCCACCCAGACAGCCGTCCAGGTGGCACAAAACCCCGATCACCTGACTTCAGCCAAATAAATAGGCTCTCCCTGCAAGCCAAGGGACCCAAGAAAATCCCTACCCATTGGCTACCCAGATACCCTATCTATTCCTAATTTGTCCTTGCAACGCCCTTGTCCTATCTAATGTCACCAGATACACGGCCATCTAGTGACAGAAGAGAGAAGTGCAGCAATTCCAGACTTAGGATGAAATCAATTGATCAATTGATCCCTAGCAATTAGCCAAGGCAACTATGCCTGGCAGGTAAATTTAAGAGCAAATTTTTGATAGCAGCAAACAAATACTCTTGCGCACAAGTGTGTTTATCAGGTGATCTATAGTTCAGGATGGATAATGTCTCATATTTAAGAGCAAACCTGCCTAAACACCAGGGTGCTACAGACACTTTTAGACTTGTGCATTGTGCTTATGCACAGTAACACACTTAGCATGATTTCAGGGTGTGTTGCGGTGCAGTTTATTTTAAGTGTCACCCCTACACACAGTATTGTGTTATGTTATGTTAAAGCCTAACTTCAGCTTACTGTTAGTTTAAATTAGTTTATTTGGACCAAGCTGGTCCAAATTAGCTTTGCTCTTTAATAACAGAGGTGCCTGCATTCAGCGCTGTATAAACTGTATCATCTACATACAGTATACAGCACTGTGTTCCGATAGTGGGATGGGGATTTCCCATCTCAGAACAAGATCGAGTAAGACTGAGAGCTGTTCAACCATTCATAGGAAGCTTTGTATTTTATAAATGAATACAAGGCTTTCCCAGAGTAGACTCCAAAACATGTAAAAGAGAACAGAAGAGGCGCCTCCAGGTTAGATCCAGTTGCATTTAATGTGTAACAGGTGCATATATCCACTTACATATAAGAAAAGAGAATTCCAGCACATGTCCTCTTTAATGTGGTGTCCGTCCAGCGCTGTTGTGCCTGATTGAAGCATGTCCACATGAAGGGGGGTCCTGTCCAGCAGGATTTCTGGATGATGTAAGCAAGCTGGGACTGAGGCTTAGCTCTGGTCAGCGGCGGAACACAGGTGTTGGGGGGGGGGGGGCCTCACAGGCGACAATGTTTCAGAGCATGTGCTCTGTGTAGATAGACAAGCACGCTCCTTTTTCAAGCATAGGGCACAAAGGCTGTGAACAAAAGGCATGCACCCTGGACCCCTGCAGCCTGCGGTTTGTATCCTAAACCCAACACTGACTGCAGCACTCCGTGCATTGGACATCCCCAACCCCTGTGCTCTGCTTTACACACTCCTGCACTATATACACAATACTGGATGTAGCAGTGAGCTGGCTATCTTACCTGCAGTATCAGAAGACACTCTGCAACATTGTTGCAGTGAGCCTGTGTCCCTCTAGTGCCAGCTAAGACTCTATGTCATCACATCCTGTCAGCAGAGTGATTACCACCAGGGAGCAAAGCATAAATGGAATTGTAGTTCGGGGACTCAAGTTTCACATTCAGGTTGAATTGTATGGAACTGCAAGAGCCAGCATGCTTTGCAGAAGAGGAACTATAGACTCCATCTTGCTTTGCTTAGGGATTTTCAGTCAGCACAAGGCAGAGGAAGAGATCAAACCTAAGGGAGGGGTTCTGCCTCCTAGGTGATTTCACTGTGCGATTTAGGCCTCCGCCACCAGTCAGGACATCTAGCCTAAGAGAGGGGGATCCCAGGTGCACGTTCAGGCGTACCTGCACCGATGGCAAAGCGATCCAGTGTGAGGTGACCAGTCGGGTCACCAGGAGAGCCTGCTTGCTCCTTGACCGCAGGGTTGGATGAGAGGGCTTTGCCCATTTGCAGGAAACAGTGACACTGCACCACAGAAGAAGTTAAATGGACACTGTATACAGACATCATTGCTGCTGGTCATCTTGCTGACACTTGTAGTGCCACAGGGCCAAAGGATAAGGTCATCCATTCCCAGGTACATTGTATACAGACACCATTGTCCTTTCACCTTGCTGAGAAATATCCTGCCTTCCTCACTTGATAATCCGGGCCTGTTGTGTTGTTTGGCCCTGCTATACAGGAGTTTAAGTGCACCAACGAGAGTGGCTAGCTGAAGACACAAATTGTATCTGTTCTTCAAAAGGACTGAAGCTACTAGTGCCATACGGACCCACACACACATATTCAGGGCTCTGTATATGCTGGGTGTGTGTGGGACGGTTTATCTAGGAAGTTAAGCTATTACATGTTGAGTTGAATAAAGTGTTTAAAGTTGGGCCTGTGGTGTCAGGGGACAGAAGAGAGAGGCCTGACACAAAGAGGGTCATTCGTCTGCTCTCCTCCCCTCCTCATAGAGCCAACCTGAGTAAAGGTAACCAATCTGGTACAGATTGCCATATTGTGATTTATTGTAAGTGTTTGCCTCTGCTTTTGGGGTTATTCTCAGGTTTTGAATCCCCTGAAGGCAGCTTGAATATGCTATTGGGCTATATTGCTCTTAATCTCAGTTATTTCTCTCCAATTGCATTACTTTAATACATATGGTTACTGTTTGTTACTCTTTTCCACAGAAATATTGCAGTAAAGACAATTTCTGCGTTTTATCATAACGTGTGTGTTTCTCATTGGTCCTTGCACTTACACTATTGCCAGGTGTGCCAGAGGGGCAGAGACTGTTGTTAGGGTTGAGATGCAGAGTACAGAGCCAAACATACTTCAGCTACAATCTGTTAAAAAAAAAACATACTTCAGCTGATCCTTCGGGGTAGCGCTACATGTACATTATATACCTCTCACCAATGTGTTCATTGTCTCAACAGTTGCTGGTTGCTATGCAGTCCCTGACATTTAATGAAGTTCTTTTTTCAGGTAGGCTTAGGCAAAGCAATCAAAGCATATTTTATAGGTACAAGGACATCCAAGTTTTTGTTTAACGGCATCCCTTAAGCCCCTCCCACTGTTAATAGTTTGGTCACACCCACATTTTGCAGCAACGCGCTTAGCTCGCTGCAGGTCTTTTCCTTTCTTCAGTGTCCCTCATTCTGAAGTTCAAAAGTTGGGAGGTATGTGATTCACTGTGGACACTTTGGTGTGCACTTGAATGGGTTGCTTTATCAGTGGTTTCAAACACTCCTTAATACTAGAAGCCCATAACAGCATAATTGTTATTTTAATTCATATTTTATTATTTTATAGAACACTGACACTTTTTCTAATGTACTTCACAGAAAGCATTAAACCCTTCACAGCAATATCTGTACATTGTACTAAATCCTTTAGTAAGGATGGGACTCTTAAAGTAGTTGTATACCCCCAATGCGGAAGTTGTACCTATAGGTAAGACTATAATAAGGCTTACCTATAGGTACTGTAAATATCTCCTAAACGTGCACCCCTCAGGTATTTTACTTCCTGATTAAGGTGCCTTTTAAAGTACATTTACTATATGGTAAAAGTAACAAAGTTACCCTCTATTACAGCTTCAGATAATGGTTACACAAAATATTAATAGAGGACAAGTCCATTGTAATTAGCATTTCACAATTTGTATCACATCATTGCAGCTGCCCTCTTTCATTAATTTGCACCGTGATAAGCCTTGTTTATTAAACAATAGAGGATAAAATGTTGCTTATATTACCAATAGCAGCAATTAAGAATATGGACAATATGTAAAAGAGGAACTTCAGCCATTTAAAAAAAAAAAGTCAGCAACTACTAACATTATGGTTGCTTATATTTAAAAATATGGTACTTAAATTTCTCCTACAACACATTGCAAACTGGCGACTCCCCCTATGGTGACCCAGTGACGTACACTAGTGGGCTCTGTGCTGCCTCTATACAAGTTAACGTATATGGGCCGCAAATGTCCCCAAAAATTTGACAAAGTCTGGAACTCATGGGTAACAGCTAGCTCGTCACGGTATAGTGTTGTAAGTGATGATGGATTGGATGACAGTGCCCTCCCATGACTATGAGATAAATCTCTGATCCTTTGCTACAAATTGGGGAAGGCCAACTACGCTTCAGCAAATTAGACCCCTTAAGGACCATCGATATACTCCTGTCTCTATAGTCAAGATTCACGTACCTTCCCTTATTACCTTCCCATGTTGGCCCCCCTTCCTCCCCTCTAGTTCTGTGGGTTGATACCTTGTCCCTTCAACTTGCTCCCACCCCAAAGAATAAAGACTGTCTACTAATAACACCTGATGAGCTAGATGCGATCCCGACACCTCCTGGATCCTCAAAGACCCCCCTCCCCCTCCCGTCATTTCTCCCACTTCCCAAACTGAACCTTATTAATATCGGGTAACACCTCACCCTGTTGCCCACCCTGAATGTCCAGCATCACTAACTTTTCTTTATCCACTCCATGTTATTTTAACGCCTTGAATATCTCACCATTGTATGATTACACTGTACCGCTGTTTATTTTTTTGTATTGTTTTGTTTTTGTTAAAAAAAAATAATAATTTAGTACTTACCAGTCCCTGGAGTCCAGTGCTGCCCTCCAGTTCTTCCCAGCGCTGTTGGTCACTGGTGCTGCCATCTTGGATTTGGGAGCTGACTGTGTCTTCCTGAGGAATCATAGCTGGCTTCCCATTGCTCATGGGATAGATCGTTTGGCACTGTGTGACATGTGATGTGTCCCAGGGAGCTGCAGGCTGGGGGGGGGGGGGGGTTGTGGACCCAAGTGGATATCATTTTCGCCAAGGCAAGAGTTGAGGAAGTAGAAGCTGGTACTTAATGTGCTGGGAGATTCGTGACGCGACTTCCGGTTTGAACGGGAGCGAGGCGTGGAGCGCACGCGGGCAGAGAAGAAACACACGCTTACATGGGAGGATCCCATATACACGGCTGGAAAAGCTCAGTGCCAGCCTAAGGCTCATACAAATGTGAGTGAAACATACGTTTTTTACTGTTTTAAATAAATAACTTTAATATACTACACTATGGGAGCAATTTATTCTTTTTGAGAGTGGAAACTACCCAAACTGAACCTATGAAATAGAAGACTGAACCGAACAGATTCAGGAGTGGTTATCCAGGCAATAAACCAAAGGCTCAAACTCACCTGGTTCTGGTGAGTGGCCATTACATAGGAGGTGGTGGATTCACATCTAGGGTGTTTGTACAGCATCAGGATATAGAAGATTTTTTCCACAGCGGTGTCACATATTGGACATTTTCATATATTTTTTGCACATATATATTTTTATATATTTTTTGCACATTACTTTTGCATATCTATATTTGATGCATGGTATATATGTTTGATGCATGATTGATGGTACCCCTTATAATTTATGCAATGGGTACTAATTTCTATGGGTATTAATCTATTGTCACAGTAATATATATTTTTGTGAAAGGTATTTTTTGCACATTGAGCACATAGCACTTTATGATGTATATATTGCCCATTGTAGTTTGCACATAAGAATAGGAAGCATAACGTGGTTGTTTAATAATACCATAGTGGTTGGCGCGGTTCTTCTTTATAACACTTATGCCCCGTACACACGGTCGGATTTTCCGATGGAAAATGTCCGATCGGACCATGTTGTCGGAAAATCCAGCCGTGTGTGGGCTCCATCTGACTTTTTCTGTCAGAATTTCCGACGGACAAAGTTTAATCTCAAAGATCTCAAATTTTTCGACAACTAAATCTGATCGGACTTTTCCGATCGCGCGTAGAGAATTCCGATGGACAAAGTGCCACGCATGCTCAGATCAAATTACGAGACCAAAGCTATTGGCTACTAGCCTCTACGTAATTTTGTCGTACGCAACGAACGTCACCATGTTCAGAATGATCGGATTTTCCGACAACTTTGTCCGACCGTGTGTATGCAACACCAGTGTCGGACAAAATCCGCCTGAAAAAATCAGACGGATTTTGTGGTCGGAATTTCCGACCGTGTGTACAGGGGCTTATATTCACAGTCACCCAAAATACGGAAACAGTTTTTTTGACTGCAGCACACCGCATTAGTAAACACACTGGTGAATACTATAGGGTAATATATTAAAATAATTGGCGCCGGTACCCTCGCACGTACAGAAGCTGGTACTTGTCAAATAGGTATCCACTCCCTGTTAAAAAAAGCACACTCAAAAGTTTTAGGAGGGTGCGGTGGAGGATTAGTGTCTCTCCCACTTTTCGAGTGACGGTCCGATTGAAGTTGTATGTTCAAAGCAAAAATAATTCAGCGCATAGCCTGCACATTTATAGTTTTAGTCCACAAAGAATATTTTTTTTTTTTTTTCAGGTGTTGTATTTACTCCAGTCCCTTTTCATTCAATATAGCCAAAGAGACACAATGTAAAAGTGTCATATTTATGAACTACCTGAGCACGCATCAGAAACAGCAATGGAACTGCCATAAATTAGGCGCAGAACTTTTGTATTACAGCCATACCCCCGATGCTGTTTTAATGAATCACCCCGATAGTCTGTTACATTTACATCCAGTATTGTAAGGCTTCAGTGAATAGTCCCAGAGCAGGCGTACTGTTAACTCACATTACAATCTGTACATGCTTCATTGATCAGCATGAAACATTCTCACCCCCCTTACATTTTTTAAACAGAAAGGGGTGGTTGTGAGGAAAACACTACAGAGAGTCTTTGATTGACTCCTTCAACACAAAGAAAGCCATGGCCTGAACACTAAGAACTTTATAAATTGTTGTTGCTGTGTGGTCATTCTGTGATACATGTCTATAGCAGCCTTTTACAAGAGCAAAATGTAAAAAAACAATATATTTTTTAAATGGACACTTATCACTTCTGCACGCTCAATGGGGGGCAATGGAATGCTGGGGGAATTATTCCTTTGTAGCCCATAAACTTTTCTTCTGCCTTTCATGTTCTGAACATATCTGTTATAATGGTTTGCACCCCAGACATTTATTATGATTCCATGTATTACTTAATAATTTTAACAGTAGGCCATAATGTGCATAAAACAAAGGCCAATACCCCTGGGGGATGCTTGAAGTAAAGATAGACACTTATGAGAAATGTATGCATGTGATAAAGTAAATGTTTATTCAAAATGTACACAGTGAACAAGGGAATGCTCAGTAAGGCATAGTATGTTTACAACAAGATAGAATTAATTGATACAGTTTATAGCATGTCAAAGGAGCAAAACATACAAAGCATTATGACAAAGATATAAACTTGCTTGGTACATATGGTAAGGAAGATGCCAACATGTTTCGGACTTTGGTCCTTTATCAAGGCAACTGGGTATCCTTTAAATTCTCATCTAAATATATGAGGGATCATAAGGTTAGTCTCAGTGTGGTATAGCATATTTGCACTGTCAACATATATATTGCTTGGTGTGATTGATATCATAGGTAGAAAATCAGTAGGGTACTCACATGTCCTGCCAATGCTCAATTGTATGCCATATGGGGGAGCCACTGAGCGTGGTGTCCAGGGTATCAAAGGTATGTGAGGTAAAAACAAAGTGTGCTTAGCCACTTGGATATAAGAGGCCTGCTGAAAGCCCTCTCAGAATACAAGGTCCAAGATACAGGGTTAGGGCGGGGAGCCCGAGTCCTGTATTAGGCACAGTGGGTCAACCAGTGTATCACTGTAAAACAGAGTAAAAGAGAGAGTGATAAGAGAAGGGTATCTAAAGTAGCAATGTATGGCTAAATAGGGTAGGCCATGTGTTTACCTGAGTATAAAGCATGGGTAGCAGATAAGAGGTCATCTCTGGTCAGTCAGCAGCATAATACTGAGGCCAGAATGTGAGGAGTTTATAAAGGGTCAGGTAATGAGCAACAGCTTGAGAAGAGGTGTGTATCACCAGCCGAAGACATTGCGCTGGTTGGCTAGTGTGTCTATAGGAGGCGGGCGCCAAGAGGCGCTGAAATAGACCTCCTAATGTGGGCCTCTGACGGGGCGGCGCCGGGCGCGGCCGCGTCATCACGACGCGGCCACGTCCGGCGTCGTGACGTCACCGACGCGGGAAAGACAGGCGCCGGCCTCTCGATGCGCTCCAAGATGGAGCGCAAACAGGAAGCAGACCAGGGATCTGGTCAAGATGGAAGGCGTTAAGGTGACGCATGCGCAATACAGCAGACGCGCATGCCCACCAGGTCTTACCCGCGCCGGGTATTACGTAGAGGGGGGGAGGCAGGCTATGTATAGAGAAGTCAGTCCATATGGAGCAAATGATAACAAATGGGCAGCGGGAGACATGCGAGTGGCCAATACAGCACAGAGAAGATATTGCATAGTTATGCAATATCTTCTCTGTGCTGTATTGGCCACTCGCATGTCTCCCGCTGCCCATTTGTTATCATTTGCTCCATATGGACTGACTTCTCTATACATAGCCTGCCTCCCCCCCTCTACGTAATACCCGGCGCGGGTAAGACCTGGTGGGCATGCGCGTCTGCTCTATTGCGCATGCGTCACCTTAACACCTTCCATCTTGACCAGATCCCTGGTCTGCTTCCTGTTTGCGCTCCATCTTGGAGCACATCGAGAGGCCGGCGCCTGTCTTTCCCGCGTCGGTGACGTCACGACGCCGGACGTGGCCGCGTCGTGATGACGCGGCCGCGCCCGGCGCCGCCCCGTCAGAGGTCCACATTAGGAGGTCTATTTCAGCGCCTCTTGGCGCCCGCCTCCTATAGACACACTAGCCAACCAGCGCAATGTCTTCGGCTGGTGATACACACCTCTTCTCAAGCTGTTGCTCATTACCTGACCCTTTATAAACTCCTCACATTCTGGCCTCAGTATTATGCTGCTGACTGACCAGAGATGACCTCTTATCTGCTACCCATGCTTTATACTCAGGTAAACACATGGCCTACCCTATTTAGCCATACATTGCTACTTTAGATACCCTTCTCTTATCACTCTCTCTTTTACTCTGTTTTACAGTGATACACTGGTTGACCCACTGTGCCTAATACAGGACTCGGGCTCCCCGCCCTAACCCTGTATCTTGGACCTTGTATTCTGAGAGGGCTTTCAGCAGGCCTCTTATATCCAAGTGGCTAAGCACACTTTGTTTTTACCTCACATACCTTTGATACCCTGGACACCACGCTCAGTGGCTCCCCCATATGGCATACAATTGAGCATTGGCAGGACATGTGAGTACCCTACTGATTTTCTACCTATGATATCAATCACACCAAGCAATATATATGTTGACAGTGCAAATATGCTATACCACACTGAGACTAACCTTATGATCCCTCATATATTTAGATGAGAATTTAAAGGATACCCAGTTGCCTTGATAAAGGACCAAAGTCCGAAACATGTTGGCATCTTCCTTACCATATGTACCAAGCAAGTTTATATCTTTGTCATAATGCTTTGTATGTTTTGCTCCTTTGACATGCTATAAACTGTATCAATTGATTCTATCTTGTTGTAAACATACTATGCCTTACTGAGCATTCCCTTGTCCTTGTTGTTGTGTACATTTTGAATAAACATTTACTTTATCACATGCATACATTTCTCATAAGTGTCTATCTTTACTTCAAGCATCCCCCAGGGGTATTGGCCTTTGTTTTATGCACATTATGGCCTACTGTTAAAATTATTATACATTCTTCTGGGATGCGATAGACCAATTGTTGTCCCACCTACCTGCCCAATCAAATTTTCTTCATGTATTACTTAAGTGTGTTAACATGTATGCAGTCACCCCAACCTCAGCTGGTTCTCCTAAAACTATGGAAACAGTGTAAAAAGTGTACATTTTGTGTGTCAGCCAGTTTGATTTAATTGATCCAATAACGTCTTCAGAGAAAATGTTTTTTTTTTCTGTTCCAGAGATATTTCCTCAAATGTATTTAGAATAGTAAAACTTTTATTTTTATTTTCAGAGACATCTCAAATAAGGTATTCTTATTATTAATATTACAGCATTAGGCCCCTTTCACATGGACGGACTGTTCAGATCCGCCTGTCAGTTTTGACGTCGGATCTGAACGGGCGCTCCATGTTAGTCTATGGAGCGTCGGATGTCAGCGGAGACATCTCCGCTGACATCCGACCCGGTCCGATCCGCCAAAAGCAGACGTATGGCTCTACGTCCAGATCCGTCGCTGGCGGATCGGATCGGGTGAGATCTGATGAAAACGGACACACTGTCCGTTTTCATCCGATCTCTCCATAGAGACCAGCGGCGCGTTTGCAAGCCCCTCCCCGCTCAGTGAGCGGAGAGGGACTTGTCATCCGCCGGTTCAGCGGAGATCAACGGAGAGATCTCCCGCTGAGCCGGCGGACTCCGTGGAAGCGGAGTCCGCCTCGTGTGAAAGGGGCCTTATAGTGTTAGTGCAAATACATATGTGGCCCAGACCGTGATTGGCTAGTGAGGGAACAGCAGCTCACTGATATGATTATCTTTGTGCAAGGTCCATTTTTTAGATACACACAGCACAATATAATGTAATGATTGGCTTACATTGCTGCCCCTTATCGTCTCTGTCTGAATATTGATATATAGGGGATTAAAGGAGACAAATTGAGGAACTATTTAAAATACATTGAAGTATTTTAATGAATTCATAGCTGGATTAGAAGAATCATTTTTATATCTACCAACACTTATGCCCCGTACACACGGTCAGAAATTTCGACGGGAAAAGTCCGATCGGATTATGTTCTTGGAAAATCTGATCGTGTTTGGGCTCTAGCGGACTTTTTTCGTCTGAATTTTTGAAAAAATTTCAGAGCAGGACCTTAAATTTTCCGACAACAAAATCCAATCAGACTTTTTCTGATCGTGTGTATAGGCATTACACTATTACTTTGTGCCCCTATTGTGATAAGGAATCAGAAAAGGAAAATGCATTAAAATGTATATTATTAATCTGCGTATGAATCATTTATTAACCATAACACATTCAGAGTAATGCAGGGGCAATAGGGAGAGTAATAACTCTGGGACCCCATCAGTACCTTAATATGAGGTGCCTACAGGAATTGTATTATTTAGAAGACCCTTGCTCTGATTGCTGCCAGTCTCTGTCCTGAGAATGAGAAATTATCCCATGAAAGTCCGTCAAGTGCCCCTGGTAAGCAGGGCTGGGTACAGCCGTTACAACTGTAAGGGGCCCCGGGGGCCGAGGGGCCCGCCCGGGCCAGAAGAAGGCAGGACGGGTAAAGGGGAGATGTGCTGTGCATTTGCAGAATCGATCTCGGATCATTCTACATTCTGTGGCATTGAGCTCAGTCATCGAGCTCTTTATTGGCACCTCTGGCTACTATGTGCATGTGCACCCCTTGTGTACTGTGCTTCTCTGTGCCAGCAACACGTCAGCTTTGTGAAACAAGCTGGGACCACGTAGGTAGGAAGATCTTCTTTACAAGTAGGGGCTGTGAAGCAAATGGAGGGGGGCGTTTTGTGTACAGGGAGGGGACATATCTTTGTGTGTTTACAGGTTTGTGCATATGTGGGACTGCAAAATATACAGGCGTGTGGTTGGGGGGGGATTTCATATATACAGGTGTGTGTGGGGGGGCTGACACATATACAAGTGTGTGAGGGGGGGGGGGCTGACGCATAAACAGGTGTGTGTGTGTGTGGGGGGCTGACATACAGTATATACAGGTGTGAGGGAGGCTGACATATATACAGGTGTGAGGGAGGCTGACATATATACAGGTGTGAGGGAGGATGACATATATACAGGTGTGAGGGAGGCTGACATATATACAGGTGTGAGGGAGGCTGACATATATACAGGTGTGAGGGAGGCTGACATATATACAGGTGGGAGGGAGGCTGACATATATACAGGTGGGAGGGAGGCTGACATATATACAGGTGTGAGGGAGGCTGACATATATACAGGTGGGAGGGAGGCTGACATATATACAGGTGGGAGGGAGGCTGACATATATTCAGGTGTGAGGGGGGCTGACATATATACAGGTGTGAGGGAGGCTGATATATGTACAGGATTGAGTGTGTACAGGTGAGGTGGCCGTTGTGTGGATTCGGTAGGATGGCCCATGGGCAAGCCTTGGGGAATGTCGGTGGTCAGGCTCGGGGGGGGGGGCAGGAATAAAGCTGTGTAAGGGGCCCACAAATTTCTGATGGCTGCCCTGCTGGTAAGCATCACACCTGCGATGCAGATCTGCTCATGGAAGTGCTCCCTCTCTTCTGCAGGTCCTTCCAGGAATCTTTTGGCTTGGTTGCCTGTGACCTATGATGTCACTTCCAAAAATGTTCCCCAAGCACTGCCTATATCACTTTGCTATTTGATCTGGTTTGAAGCATACTAACCCAGTAGAGTCAAGCCAAAAATGTTACCAGCATGTTTTTTTTTTTGGTTCTATTCATTTTGTACAAAACAATGTGATATGCTGTTCTTGAACTTAAACTTCTTGAATTTTTATAGGAAGTATCTGGAAATGGAAAAAGATCAGACTATACAGCTGCAAACTGCTCAGCAGGATTGCCTACATAGAGTGTTGTAGTCACAAATAAATGCCAGAATATTACTCATTGTTTCATTTAATTAAAAGACGTTTCCCCCTTAACAGCATCAGACTGAGCTACTAAAACTAGCATGCAAACACTGCAGCTGTGATTAGGTCACCATGTCCTCTCAATTTATTTTAATGTAGGATTTGTATAATTCACCACAATTAGATAACCATACCTGGGAACTTGCCAGTTTTTTTGCTCAGATGTGCTGGATTTTCACTTAGGCTACCAGCTCTCCAGGCTTTTGGCTCTGTTCTCCAGTTGTCTGCTGACTCCCAGGAGTGACGGTAAACAGCCCTTGCTCCATCCCTTGTTCCACTCCCTAATCTCATGCCCACAAGTTCCTTGGTATGCAGATAGCACCTCACAGGGTCAGCGTAAGTGCCTGCCCTGCAGCCTATACTGTGTAACTTGCTTGTTTTTTATTTCTTGTATCACCACTCACATCCAAACGTCCAAGGCAACCCCAAATCTGAAAATTGTGAGAAACTTTTTAGTACATTTTTGGGTAGAGGTGTCCGTTTATGAAGCATAAACAGTTTATGAACCAGAGATAATCATGTTCTCCCGCCGATGATCTCCACACACTGAGAATCCTCATTGACTGACACAGAAACGGACAGTTTATGAAGCTGCAATCTCAACGCTTCACTGGAGATCTGTTTCAGAATTCACACTCCCCGATTCACCAACTCAGAGGTGGAGAATCGGGGAGTGAAGAAGGAACCCCGGGGAACTGAGGAGGAAAGAGGAAGATTATTAACTTCCTTCCCTTCTACCTCGTTCAGACCCCCCAAGACAATAACCATGTTCCCCTGTCATAATTATGTGTATTGTGTATACATATATATATTTATATATATACATAGTGTGTGTATGTATGTGTGTGTATATGTATATATATATATATATATATATATATATATATAAAACGTGTGTGTGTATATATATATATATATATATAAAACGTGTGTGTGTATGTATATATATATATACAGTGGTGTGAAAAAGTGTTTGCCCCCTTCCTCATTTCCTGTTCCTTTGCATGTTTGTCACACTTAAGTGTTTCGGAACATCAAACCAATTTAAACAATAGTCAAGGACAACACAAGTAAACACAAAATGCAATTTGTAAATGAAGGTGAAAAAAAATCCAAACCATCATGGCCCTGTGTGAAAAAGTGATTGCCCCCTAAACCTAATAACTGGTTGGGCCACCCTTAGCAGCAACAACTGCAACCAAGCATTTGCGATAACGTGCAATGAGGCTTTTACAGCGTCCTGGAGGAATTTTGGCCCACTCATCTTTGCAGAATTGTCCTAATTCAGTTACATTAGAGGGTTTTCGAGCATGAACTGCCTTTTTAAGGTCATACCACAACATCTCAATAGGATTCAGGTCAGGACTTTGGCTAGGCCACTCCAAAGTCTTCATTTTGTTTTTCTTCAGCCATTCGGTGGTGGACTTGCTGGTGTGTTTAGGATCATTGTCCTGCTGCAGAACCCAAGTTCGTTTCAGCTTGAGTACACGAACAGATGGTCGGACATTCTCCTTCAGGATCTCTTGGTAGACAGCAGAATTCATAGTTCCTTTTATCACGGCAAGTCTTCCAGGTCCTGAAGCAGCAAAACAGCCCCAGACCATCACACTACCACCACCATATTTTACTGTTGGTATAATGTTCTTTTTCTGAAATGCAGTGTTCCTTCTACGCCAGATATACTTGGACACACACCTTCCAAAGAGTTCCACTTTTGTCTCATCGGTCCACAGAATGTTGTCCCAAAAGTCTTGGGGATCATCAAGATGTGTTGTGGAGAAATTGAGGCGAGCTTGGATGTTCTTTTTGCTCAGCAGTGGTTTTCTCCTTGGAACTCTGCCATGCAGGCCATTTTTGCCCAGTCTTTTCCTGATGGTGGAGGCATGAACGCTGACCTTAACTGAGGCAAGTGAGGCCTGCAGTTCCTTGGACGTTGTTGTGGGGTCTTTTGTGACCTCTTGGATGAGTCGTCGCTGCGCTCTTGGGGTAATTTTGGGCGGCCGGCCACTCCAGGGAAGGTTCACCACTGTTCCATGTCTTCGCCATTTGTGGATAATGGCTCTCACTGTGGTTCGCTGGATTCCCAAAGCTTTGGAAATGGCTTTATAACCCTTTCCAGACTGATAGATCTCAATTACTTTCTTTCTCAATTGTTCCTGAATTTCTTTGGGTCTCGGCATGATGTGTAGCTTTTAAGGATCTTCTGGTGGACCTTACTGTGTCAAGCAGCTCCTATTTAAGTGATGCCTTGATTGTGAACAGGTGTGGCAATAATCAGGCCTGGGTGTGGCTAGAGAAATTGAACTCAGGTGTGGACAACCACAGTTATAGTATGTTTTAACAAGGGGGGCAATCACTTTTTCACACAGGGCCATGATGGTTTGGATTTTTTTTCACCTTTAATAATAAACACCTTCATTTACAAATTGCATTTTGTGTTTACTTGTGTTGTCCTTGACTATTGTTTAAATTGGTTTGATGTTCCGAAACACTTAAGTGTGACAAACATGCAAAGGAACAGGAAATGAGGAAGGGGGCAAACACTTTTTCACACCACTGTAATGTAGGGGGACTCCTTATTTTATTAGCATTAACCATGTCGTCTGTTCATGTATTGAGCAGTGATAATTTATCACTGCTTAATAAACTGACATCTCTGTGTTTCGGTGAATTTCTGGTACCGTAATCTCGTAAAGTCTCACGAGATTCCAGTATCAGGGGCCGTTCTCCACTGTTTGAAGCGTTTGTAGATCGCTTCACTCCTCCAAAGGATAAGCAATCTACAAAGTTTCATAAACTGGACACAGAGGAGAACGATCTCCTCTGTGAATGCCGGAGAATGAAGCAGTGACATTTTTTCACTGCTTCATAAACGGACACCAGAGTGTATTAAAGAAAAAACAATAAACTGTGTAGTGATGTGATAATTTCTTTGCCCGTTTACCAAGTGTGAACTCTTGTTATGCAGTGTTTGTTTGCCCTTTTCCAATATGGCTGCTGTGCTCTCTCTCTCTCTCTCTCTCTCTCTCTCTCTCTCTCTCACCAAGGATGAGGTCATCAAGAAGAGCAGAGGTTCTGTGGGTAAGTGGGTGGAGAGGAGGACATGTGGCAGAAGGAGAAGTGTGAATTCCATGTTTAGAGAGAACAGACTGTGTAAGTGCTGCAGCTTCACCTCACTGAGGCATACATAGAGACTGTTAATGATTTTGTGTTCCTATTTGGAAAATACCTTATGTTGGATGGTTCACTGAATGTTATTTCTTCAATACGTGGACTTTCAAATACAATGCTGTGTGGATTACTGTCTATGTGGAGATATATTTCTCAATTGGGATTTTACTTGCTATTCACAAGCCCCAATTGAGTGGAGGCACTGTGCTTGTTGGAGATCCTGTCCTGATCACACTGATTATGACGACTCTGCTCCTAAATACTATACAGGTGACACCATCATACCTCAGTAGTCGCAGAGAGAGAAAAGAATAGCGCTACAACTGTAACAAAGGGAACCGCACACCGTTGTCTGATCCAAAAAGGTCTTTACTCATTTATGTCAAGTAGTACAGCTGCACAGCAACATGGTCCCACCTGGAATGGTTCCCCCTTAATGCTAGACATGTGCACAACAAAAAAATTTGTTTATTTTCGTTTCTTTTTTTTCGTTTCCGAAAAAAAATCGTTTATTTTCGTTTCGTTTTTTTCATTTACGTTGATTCGTAACGATTCGTAAATTCGTAAGTCGTCGGTGTTCGTATTTGTAACGATTCGTACATTCGTAAGTCGTCGGTGTTCGTATTCGTAACTATTCGTACATTCGTAAGAGTTATTTTTTCGTTGATTCGTTTTTTTTCGTTAGTTTAATTTTCGTTTATTGTTTATTCGAAATTCGGACACATTCGTATTTATTCGTACATTCGTAACATTCGTAGATTCGTAATCGGAGCATAATTCATAATTTTATGTAATGTGTATGCTATTATTACATTTTAAGAGACACGGAAAATTCTGAATCGAAAAAAAAAGTTACGAATGTACAAATTTTTTCGTTCAATCCATTCGAAGCACGTTAGGCAGCGCCATTGTAAGAGACACAGAAAATTACGAAAAAAAAAAGAAAAAAAAGTTACGAATGTACGAATTTTTTCGTTCAATCTATTCGAAGCACATTAACCGCTTCCCGACCGCCTCATGCACATATACGTGTGCAGAATGGCACGGGCAGGCAAAATCCCGTACCTGTACGTGATCCTTTAAATGCCTGCCCGTGGGTCGCGTGCGCGCCGCCAGCGGCGCGCTCGCGACCTGGTCGGGAGCTCCGTGACCCCGGCCGCGGGACCAGCGGACCTGATCGCCGCTGGTGTCCCGCGATCGGGTCACGGAGCTGAAGAACGGGAAGAGGTCTGTGTAAACAAACCTCTCCCCGCGCTTCCTACTCTGCCTGTCATTGATTCGCTGTTCCCGGTCATCGGGAATGCCGATCAATGACGTCAGACGTCAGCCCGCCCCCTAATGTAAAAAAACACACACACGTCACAGCCCATAACCCCCCCCCTCCCCCTAGTGGTTAACCCCTTCCCTACAACTGTCATTTATACAGGAATCAATGCATTTAAATAGCATTGATTGCTGTATAAATGACAATGGTCCCAAAATGTGTCAAAAATGTCCGATGTGTCCGCCATAATGTCGCAGTCACAATAAAAATCGCTGATCGCCGCCATTACTAGTAAAAAAATAAATATTAATAAAAATGCTATAAAACTATCCCCTATTTTGTAAACGCTATAACTTTTGCGCAAACCAATCAATAATCGCTAATTTTTTTTTTTACCAAAAATATGTAGAAGAATACGTATCGGCTGAAACTGAGGAAAAAAAAAATGTTTTTTTATATATTTTTTGGGGATATTTATTATAGCAAAAAGCAAAAAATATTGCATTTTTTCAAAATTGTCGCTCTATTTTTGTTTATAGCGCAGGGGCGATCAAATACCACCAAAAGAAAGCTCTATTTGTGGGAAAAAAAGGACGCCAATTTTGTTTTGGAGCCACGTCGCACGGCCGCGCAATTGTCAGTTAAAGCAACGCAGTGCCGAATCGCAAAAAAGGGCCTGGTCCTTTGGCTGCCAATTGGTCCGGGGCTGAAGTGGTTAAGCAGCACCATTGTAAGGGACACGGAAAATTACCAATTCAACAAAAAAAAAGAATTTTTTCGTTCACTTTCATTTTTGTTGTTCCTGTTTTCGTTTTTCGGATTTTCTTCATTAGTACGTTCGTTGTTTCTAATTTGTTTTTTTTCGGATTTTCGTTGTTTTTCGGATTCGTTCGATTCGAACGATTCGTTAATCGTTAAAATTTTTAGCGAATCATTCGTTCATTCGTACGAAAGCGAAAATAACGAAAAAAAAAGAAAAACGAAAAAAAAACGAAACGAATTGCACATGTCTACTTAATGCATTATACCAAACTGGCTTAATCATCCTTGCAATCAAGCCAGTTTGGTGAAACACATTAAGCCGTCCATGGTGGGGACCATGTTGGTTTGCAGCAGAACTATTGGACATACGAGTAAAGAAATGTGCAAACCAGACAACAGTGTGTTGTTCCCTTTATTAGAATTTCTGGATGGCAACCATGGATGAGCTTCTAGAACCGGCATCCAGGCAACTGCAGTACAAGAAAGAGGCATACGTTTTCGAATGGAGCCTTATAGTTAAAAAGGAAATAAACAATGTTATTAATGTGCCCAAGTAACCCAGCCGATAAACATAATATATGAGTGAGCTGCCTTATTAATCAAAAGTCATTTTTAGCCAGTCTTTTAATCCTTAGCCATAGAAGTCACTTTACAAGCTTTACAAGTATATGAGGTATGTCCAGAAGGTAATGAGAATGACATTTTAAAAATTATTTTATGGAAAATTTTTATGATTGAACATTGTCTGCTTGAAAGTAGCACCTTGTAAGTGTACACAACGCTCTTTTTTCCATTCTTCATAGCATTCCTGAAAGTATTCATGTGAGATGGCGTTCAGAGCCTGTGTAGTGGCTCTTTGGATGTTATCCACACTACCAAAATAGTGTCCCTTCAAACCTTCATTGGGAATTCGAAAAAGTTGCAAGGAGCCAAATCAGGGCTGTAGGGTTGATGAAGAAGCACCGCGTTGTGTTTTCCTGATGAAGGATCCAAGTTGAGCCGATCTCAGGAAGCACACAAAGGCTTTTTGTCTTAAAGCGGAGTTCCACCCAAAAATTTAACTTCTGCTTTAAGTTCTGGTGACCCCCTGACATGCCACATTTGGCATGTAATTTTTTTCGAGGGAGAACGGGTACCCAGTTTTGACAGGCACCCAGCTCCCACTTCCTCCCCTATCGCTGCGGCGCCGGAAGGAAGTTCACCTCTCCCCCCTCCCTCCCTGCAATCTTCTGCTCTCCAGAAGATTGCCCGGCCATTCGCAGCAGCATGTGCAGTGCGCGCCCGGCTGTGAAGCCACAGCTGGGCGCCCACAGTTACAATGCTGGCGCAGCGGAGATGATGGGGAGAGGAGCGAGGCTTTGTGCGCCCGCATCGCTGGATCGTGGGACAGGTAAGTGTCTGTTTATTAAAAGTCAGCAGCTACACTTTTTGTAGTTGCTGACTTTTAAATGGGTGGAACTCCACTTTAAGCAACCAAGAACTTTGAGGTATAATCCTTGATTCACACTTTGACCAGTAGGTACAAATTCCTTATGGACAATTCCACGTTAATAAAAAAAAATGACCAATGACTTTTGATTTGCTCATCCGAGCTTTCTTGGGGCGAGGTGACGTGGGTGTGTGCCATTCTTATAACAGCTTAAACTCTTCTGGGAAGGCTGGCCACAAGGTTTAGGAGTGTGTCTATGGGAATGTTTGACCATTTTTCCAGAAGTGCATTTGTGAGGTCAGGCACTGTGCAAGCCCGTCAAGTTCCTCCTCCCCAAACTCGCTCATCCACACTATATTGCCGAAAGTATTGGGCCACGCCTCCAAATCTTTTGGTGGAGGGGCATTATGGTGTGGGGTTGTTTTTCAGGGGTTGGACTTGGCCCCTTAGTTCCAGTGAAGGGAACTGTTAAGGCGTCAGCATACCAAGACATTTTGGACAATTTCATGGTACCAACTTTGTGGGAACTGTTTGGAAATAGTCCCTTCCAGTTCCAACATGACTGTGCACCAGTCCACAAAGCAAGGTCCATAAAGACATGGATGAGCAAGTTTGGGGTGGAGGAACTTGACTGGCCTGCACAGAGTCCGGACCTCAACCCGATAGAACACCTTTGGACGTATTACAGCAGAGACTGTGAGGCCTTCTCATCCAAAATCACTGCCTGACCTCACAAATGCGATTCTGGTAGAATGGTCAAACATTCCCATAGATACACTCCTAAACCTTGTGGACAGCCTTCCCAGAAGAGTTGAAGCTGTAAAAGCTGCAAAGGGTGGGCAACTCAATATTGAACCCTTCGGACTAAGACTGGGATGCCATTAAAGTTCATGTGCGTGTAAGGGCAGACGTCCTAATACTTTTGGTAATATAGTGTATTTCATGTCATACATGGGCTGGAGTATGCCATGCACATTGTAAAGGACAGGTAGGTCTATAGGTAGACGGTGAAGAGTGCACACTTTGAAAAACAAATTAACACGCAGTAAGTGGTTTTGCACAATATTGCCAGACATTTAGGAAGGATATATACTGATTTTGCATTTTCTTTATTAATCAAATGCCCATGCAGGGAAAAACAGGAGGCTCCCTTAACTGCCATCATCAGATACTTCACATGCCTTTATTTTGCACTACCCCTGCTAAATACTGTATGGTTGCCAGGAATGAAGAGAGGAAGCCATGGATAAGCTCCAAATTGCAAGTTGGAGTTTAACTAGGCCCAAAGACTGTCTTCCAACAACTCAAGTTTTGGGGCAGTAAAATTAAGAGTAAGTATGTACAACTGGCAAAGGTGGCAGTGTAAAGTACAGGTTCACTTTAATTAGCTACGTTTTTTTATTTTTTGTATTTCCTCTTAAGCAGTTTAATATGAAATAGTGCTTATGAATTTTTCATATTTATAATCGTCTACCAGCAGGCGGTGAGTGCAGTGCAACAGAGCCGCCTAACCATCAAGCTGGTTTACTACTATGCTGTGTGGATGAATAGACATGATCATTAGAACATCAGGTTACACATACACAGATGAATGAGTTGGAGGAAGAACGCGTCAGCAGAGAGGATGTCCGTGTGGATTTATAACACAGGAGCAACTAGCAGGTGCAGGGCTAGTGCTGTGTAAATGAAACAAGGAGGCACAATAAAGGGTTTCATTCAAACGTGCTGTGAAATTTATGATCAATAAAACAGTAAGCGGTGTGTCTTCTTGTTTCTTTGCCCATTGAATGTACTAAATGTGGTATACCCAGGAGCAATGGGTACTGTCATTTAAGACTATATATCTTGGAACCTGCAATCTGGGTTGTGAATCGGGGGCTATATTTAGAACTATAAATAACAAAGCCTTGAAGCAAAATGGAGCCCCAATCTCTGCGGCTCTTCATTGGTAGCCAGTGGCATATATTCAACACCTAATAATAATGGTTATTAAAAAAAACACTGGAGACCATTTTCTCACCAACACTACCCCTCACTCCTTTTCCATTGCAGCCAGACAAACTGAACCTGGTTTTTGTGGACTGATGCACTGAAAGAATTCCTCAATTTTCAAGCCATGCTTTGATTTTTTTTACAGCAGGGTGTATTAATAACACCAGGGGCTATTCTTTTGCAAACCATTTCCAGACTCCTGCAGAGTCTAATGCTCCATAGCAGCTGCCTGGATTGCTGTTTCAGAGCCATTGTTTAGCACAGGCATTACTAAATGGTGGACCGCGGTCTGGGTGCGGACCAAGTCACTGTCCCATCCAGACCACCGCAGTTCCACCATTTATTATTATTATACAAGGTTTATATAGCATCAACAGTTTACGCAGCGCTTTACAATGTAGAGCGGGGACAGTAGAATTACAATACAATTCAATACAGAAGGAATAGGAGGGCCCTGCTCATGGAGCTTACGAGAGAAAAGGGAAGACACAACAGGAGATGGTATGGTTGCTGCTCACCCCTAAAGGATAAAAGGGAAAAAATCCCCCCAAAAAGGTGTGTGGGTTTTTTTGGCAGCAGTTTTAGGAGAGTTGAATGATAAATATGATACAGGAAGTTATCTAAATATAAATTTTTATTAAAGATGTCACAAAATTGACATAGTGGATATGGAACATGGGTCCCAAAACGGGAAGATAAAACAGAACAAAACAATGGAATATATATAAAAGTGCAGATGCACTGGCAGACAAAAAGCTTTTACAGTACGTTACAACAAAACCAATGTTGACGAAGTAAAAGGAAGCCTGGCTTGTTTCGACCCTTATTTGTATAGGTCTTCTTCAAGAGGAAAATTTGTCTGCTAAAAGAGGGAAATAAAAAGTATTGCAATAATGTATATGTTTCATACAGTGCTCTCCATATTATTTAATGGAGAAAAAAAAATAATACAGTGGTGTGAAAAAGTGTTTGCCCCTTCCTCATTTCCTGTTCCTTTGCATGTTTGTCACACTTAAGTGTTTCGGAACATCAAACCAATTTAAACAATAGTCAAGGACAACACAAGTAAACACAAAATGCAATTTGTAAATGAAGGTGTTTATTATTAAAGGTGAAAAAAAATCCAAACCATCATGGCCCTGTGTGTGAAAAAGTGATTGCCCCCCTTGTTAAAACATACTATAACTGTGGTTGTCCACACCTGAGTTCAATTTCTCTAGCCACACCCAGGCCTGATTATTGCCACACCTGTTCACAGTCAAGGCATCACTTAAATAGGAGCTGCTTGACACAGTAAGGTCCACCAGAAGATCCTTAAAAGCTACACATCATGCCGAGACCCAAAGAAATTCAGGAACAATTGAGAAAGAAAGTAATTGAGATCTATCAGTCTGGAAAGGGTTATAAAGCCATTTCTAAAGCTTTGGGAATCCAGCGAACCACAGTGAGAGCCATTATCCACAAATGGCGAAGACATGGAACAGTGGTGAACCTTCCCAGGAGTGGCCGGCCGCCCAAAATTACCCCAAGAGCGCAGCGACGACTCATCCAAGAGGTCACAAAAGACCCCACAACAACGTCCAAGGAACTGCAGGCCTCACTTGCCTCAGTTAAGGTCAGCGTTCATGCCTCCACCATCAGGAAAAGACTGGGCAAAAATGGCCTGCATGGCAGAGTTCCAAGGAGAAAACCACTGCTGAGCAAAAAGAACATCAAAGCTCGTCTCAATTTCTCCACAACACATCTTGATGATCCCCAAGACTTTTGGGACAACATTCTGTGGACCGATGACAAAAGTGGAACTCTTTGGAAGGTGTGTGTCCAAGTATATCTGGCGTAGAAGGAACACTGCATTTCAGAAAAAGAACATTATACCAACAGTAAAATATGGTGGTGGTAGTGTGATGGTCTGGGGCTGTTTTGCTGCTTCAGGACCTGGAAGACTTGCCGTGATAAAAGGAACTATGAACTCTGCTGTCTACCAAGAGATCCTGAAGGAGAATGTCCGACCATCTGTTCGTGTACTCAAGCTGAAACGAACTTGGGTTCTACAGCAGGACAATGATCCTAAACACACCAGCAAGTCCACCACCGAATGGCTAAAGAAAAACAAAATGAAGACTTTGGAGTGGCCTAGCCAAAGTCCAGACCTGAATCCTATTGAGATGTTGTGGTATGACCTTAAAAAGGCCGTTCATGCTCGAAAACCCTCTAATGTAACTGAATTAGGACAATTCTGCAAAGATGAGTGGGCCAAAATTCCTCCAGGACGCTGTAAAAGCCTCATTGCACGTTATCGCAAACGCTTGGTTGCAGTTGTTGCTGCTAAGGGTGGCCCAACCAGTTATTAGGTTTAGGGGGCAATCACTTTTTCACACAGGGCCATGATGGTTTGGATTTTTTTTCACCTTTAATAATAAACACCTTCATTTACAAATTGCATTTTGTGTTTACTTGTGTTGTCCTTGACTATTGTTTAAATTGGTTTGATGTTCCGAAACACTTAAGTGTGACAAACATGCAAAGGAACAGGAAATGAGGAAGGGGGCAAACACTTTTTCACACCACTGTATATGTGCAATCTAACATTATACAATATTTACCCAGGGACATATATTCCTGATATGTTATGATTTCCATATAAGGTTTCCCCGGTACGGCTCTTTGTCCTGCAGGTGGTTCCGAAAGATCGCTCACCGAAAAGCACGGGCCGGGCCGGGGAGTAGTAGTCCAAGAGTGTGACTTACGAGGGGTCACATCCGATATAGAGCCTCTTACATGCGGGCATGTGTCATGGCGGCCAGAGTGCCAGGAAGGGTCCCTCAAAGAAGAACGCACCTGCCATTGGGAGTCCAATACCAACCAATTACATTCTGAATGGTTTAAATTACAATTTGTATAGTTTATTGTTTTTATATGTGACCCGAATCCGCAAGTACATGTCTCAATGTCCACCTTTCACTAGAATTTATATATATGGCAGTGACCACTTATAGAATAGTGACTAGCAAGTGATAGAATGGAATAAAATAAAAGGTACAGTGCTAATAAAAACGGGGGAAGGCGGAAGGAAGAAGAAAAAGAATAGAAAGGGAGGAACAGAAGAAAGGAAAAGGGGAAAAGAGAGAAAAAGAAGAAAAAAAGAAAAAGAGAAGAAAAAGAAAAGTGACAAAAAGGAAAAGAGAAGGGAAAAGAAAAGAAAGAAGAGGGGGGAGGGAGAGGGGAGGAAGAGGGGGAGAGGGAAAAAAGACGGGGGGGGGGAGGAAAGGGGGGACAGGGAAAGGGAACAGATGTAAGTAGTTGAGATAAGACTAGAAACAGGGGGGAACAAGGAAAGAGACATGTGCAGGAAGTCTGATAGGAGGTGAAGAACAAAAAGGGAACAGAACAAGGTAATAGAACCAAAGGGCAATAGTATTGTAGAGAGTGATAATACATGGCGCGCACATGTATGGAAAAAGTGAGACATAGAGTCAACCAATGGGATGAGTGAAAGGAAGAGAGGAGAGATGGAACAAAAAAAGGGGTGTGATGTGAGGGAGAGTGGTGGGAGAAGCAGGGGTAGTGAGCCTGACCGAAACCAGAGGGGAAGAAGGAAAAAGGAAAAGGAAAGGAAATGGAAATTAAAACAAAAGAGAAAAAAAAGGAGAGAAAAAGTGTAGGGAAAGGGAAAAAGAAAAGAAAGAGGAAAAGGGAAGTGACAGGAAAAGGGGGGGGGGGGGGGTGGGAGGAAGGAAAAGAAGGGGAAGGAAAAGTGTAGGGGATGGGAGATGGGGTAAGGAAAGAAAATGTAGGAAGGGCCGCAGGCCAAACGATGAAGTGCCGCATAAAGGTGATGAATGAATAAGAGAAAGAAGAGTGATAGTGACAAACGAGTAATTAACATCTTAACTAATAAAGGGGTACATGAATGTAGCCAGTGTGCATGAGTGTAGCCATGTGATAAAATTAATTAAAACGTATGTGACTGAATACAATTATATTTTTATATTGGGAGAAAAGGTTTAGAATCCTAATGTGAGGGCGAAGAGTGTGAAGAAGTGAATATCTATATGGAATTATGCCAAACAATTTACCTTGTAGTTTGTATTGCAGCTATTCACAGGCGCCCAATGGTATACACCTTGGTGATAAGCTGTAGCAGATTATGCAGTAAGTACGGTCCAGAGAGCAGATGGTCAATCTGGAATTGAACAGTAAAAACACTGTGTGTCTATACTTTTTAAAAAGCTAGAGTGGGGACATACATTGCAGAATGTACTTACTGGTCAAATGCGTCCTGATCTTGAGAGCCCTTGCATGGAAATGGAGTAATGGCTCCACTCCATGGGGTTCTTATAATTGCCAGATTTTAAAATTGGAAACTGGTGTGCCGATTGGCAAAGGTTTCAATTTGCATTGGTTGGTGATTAGGCCCCCTCACAGGTGCGTAAGAGACATCCCCCCCGCCCCCTGCATGCTCACCTTTTCACACACCGCTGTGGAGGCAGTGACGGTCAATACATGCCGTCCAGAGTGATCCCCCCGGCGTCCGTGAATCTCTTCCGGGGTCGCTACTGCGCCGTCCGTGTCGCAATAGCGCGAGGTCCCGCATCACGGGCACGCGCGGGGCCCCGTGCATGCGCAGTGATCGGGAAGAGTCCGCGGACGCTCAGGGACGCCGCCAGCAAGGGGGAAGTTCCCCCCTGGATAACCGCCCAGGCATCCAGCTGGGGAAAAAATGATTGGAGGAGCCATGATGGACATTGGCTACCTCCTCCCCCTTGCTGGGAAGGTACACTTCAGGAGAACATCCCGGCCCAAGTGCCCATACGAGAGGAGGAGCGAAAACAGCGCCACCCAGGGGGCATCGAACCTAATAGGTTCATATCAAAAGGACATAATAAATTGGTCCAAACGCTTTGATAAAGATTATAGATTAAATCGATCCTCAATGTCACAGTACATTATTTATGTAAATCTTAATAGAATAATTAGTCTATAATCTTAATAATAATAGAACACGGAATCCTACAGAATGTGTAAAAAAGGTCATTGCATCAATTTGAAGTGGGAGTTTGTTTATAGATCATCCCAAAAGCAGAAGACAGGCTTTAACCTGGCCATAAGCATATATGTATGTATAGAGGAAAAGGGGGGGAGAAAAAAGTAATAATAAGGGAATGGGAATATATGGGGGTAAAGCAAAGGTCGTAGCAGTAGCACTCTGCACTTAGGATGCCCAAGCACGTCTACTCGATGATCGTCCGGCAAACATTATATTATTTTATTGTGTCTTGCAAGACGTAAACCCCTTTAAAAACGGGGCGAAAGAAATGGACTCATTGAGTCCAGGGGGAGATGTAGCCTGTAATTTGAAGATCCATCTCTGTTCTAATTGTAGCAGTGATTTATTCCAGTCACCGCCTCGATCCAGAATATGTATTCGGTCGAGTACAGTGAAGGATATTTTCGGCATCTTATAATTATGTGCTAGAACCACATGACGGCCAAGTGGCAGGTAGTGGTTCCCAATCTGCATCGAGTAGACATGCTTGGACATCCGGCAGTGAAACTCCTGCTTCGTTTTGCCAGCATAGTAGGCCCCACAATCACATGTCATTAGATAGACAACACCCTTCGTCTGGCAGTTGGCAAAGTGGGCAGGTCTAAGAGTCATCCCATTGGGGAGATGGAAAGTTTTTTGGCGTTGGATATACTGGCAGCACGAGCAGTGGCCTCATGGGAAAGAACCGAGAACTGAGCAGTGTTTTAAACGTTTCTGCTCGTCTCGGAATTCACTTTGAACCAAATGGTCCTTCAGTGAGGTGGCCCTTCGAAAGGTGATTGAGGGATGATTATAAATTAACTTACTTATTTTAGAGTCATCAGTCAGAATGGTCCAATGTTTCTGAATGATGTCCCTAATTTTTCCATGCTGTCTGGAAAAACTTAGGATAATTCTCGTTTGATCTCCATCTTGATCTTTTCGAATCTCTTTTTTGGCTAGTAGGTCCTGGCGCGAGCGTGCAGTGACCCTGTTATGCGCTTTGCGCAAGCAGGAGCGGCTGTACCCTCGCTCCAGGAGTCTATTTTGAAGATTTTTAGCTTCCAATTTGAAAAGGGACTCTTCTGAGCAGTTTCTGCGAATCCGAAGATATTGGCCGTAAGGGATAGAATTTTTTAGGAATTGTGGATGCGAACTTTGCGCATGGAGCACTGTGTTCCCCGCAGTGCTTTTACTGTATAGGGTGGTTGTTATCTTGTTCTCAGAGTTGCGTTTGAGTAGGACATCAAGGAAAGTAATTTTTTCCCTATCATGTGTAATTGTGAACTTCAGGTTGCGAGTGTTGGAATTCATGCGACCATAGAATTCCAGAAGCATTTTTTCTGATCCCTCCCAGACGACGAGGACGTACACAATGTAGAGCGGGGACAGTAGAATTACAATACAATTCAATACAGAATGAATAGGAGGGCCCTGCTCATGGAGCTTACAATCTAAAGGGATTGGGAGGTGGTACAGAAGGTAATAGCTGTAGGGGATGATCTGATGGGGGTGCCTCAGGTACAGTTCTTAGGTGGGGGTGAGGTAGGCTTCCCTGAATAAGGAAGTTTTCAAGGATCGCCTAAAGGCAGACAGGGTAGAGGCTGACCGGACATACTGGGGTAGGAAGTTTCAGAGGATGGGAGAAGCTCTGGAGAAGTTTTGGAGGTGAGCTTGGGAGGAGGTAACAAGGAAGCTAGAGAGCAGGAGGTCTTGGGAGTTGCGGAGAGGACGATTTGAGCTATATCTGCAGATGAGGTTGGTGATGTAGCTGGGGGGCTTTTCGTTCCCCAGCCATCTTGTTGTTATCCTCAGAGAGCTGACAGCAGGGGGCAGGACAGTTCTAGATGGAGGGTGGGAGCTGCCCGAGATTAACAAGCAAGTGATAGGTTTCTAGGATAAAGGGTAGTATTAACAACCAATCACTTCCTTGCAGCTCCCGCCTCCATCCAGACCTGCCTTTCCTCCTGCCCTCTATTCTGTCTGTGTAAGGTAGAAAAATGAAGGGGGGGGCAAAGTAAAAGGGGTCTGAGGACTCAAGTGTGAAGTGGGGCTGATGTGAAGAGGAGCTGAGGACTAAATGTGGGGCGGGGGGGGGGCTGAGGACATGAAAGTGGGGAGCTTAGAACAGTAATGGGGGCTGAGGATAGTAATGTTGGGGAGGGGCTGAGGACTGTGATGTGGGTGATTGAGGACTGCAATGAGGAGGGCTGAGGACATTAAAGTCGGGGGTCTAAGGACTGTGATGTGGGGGGTTGGAGACTAATGTGAGGGGCTTAGGACAGTAATGTGGGGGGCTGAGGACTATGATGTGGGGGTTAAGGATTGTAATGTGGGGGGCTGAGGACATTAAGGTGGTGGGGGGAACTGAGGACAGTAATGTGGGGGGTAAAGACTAATGTGGGGGGTGGAGAACTGTAATGTGAGGAGTGATGAGAACAGTAATGTGGGGGATCTAAGAATAGTAATGTGGTGGAAGGAAGAGGACTGTGTAGTGTGGGGGTGCTGAGGACAGTAATGTATGGGGGGTGAGAACTCAAAATTTACAAAAAAAAACTCTCTCCAGGTTCCAAAATCACTTAGCTCCAACACATTGGCCATTATGTAAGTCTAATGCCGTGTACACACGGTCGGAATTCTCGTCGGAAAAAGCTCTGATGGTTTTCCCGTCGGAATTCCGCTCAAACTGTCTTGCCTACACACGGTCACACCAAATTCCGACAGTCAATAACACCGCGGCATACAACACATTCGACTGCACTATAAAAGGGAAGTTTAATGCTTCCGAGCATGCGTCGAATTGTTTCCAAACATGCGTCGGAATTTTGCGTGTCGGAATTGCATACACACGATCGGAAAATCCGATAGAAAGGTTTTCCGTCGGAAAAATTAAGAACAGGTTCTCACTCCAAAGTCCGTCGGAAATTCCGACAGAAAAAGACCGATGGGCATACACACGGTCAGAAAATCCGATGAAAAGCTCCCATTGGACTGTTTCCATCGGAAATTCCGACCGTGTGTACGAGGCGAAATACAGTTGTGAGCCCCTAACAAGTAATCATGAAACATCAAAAAATTAAGAAACTAGGGGCTCAAGCTCGAACCATCACAGAACTGGGTCTCTATAAAAATGTATCCCAAAAATCTAGACCAATGCATCAGAAAAAAAACTTTATTGTACATGTAACACATAGAGCATTATAAAATCAATCATAGACCCCAAACCACACTGTCAATATTGCACAATTATTTCACATTCTCATTCATTCTTGATTGACTGATCTTGGATACTGTAATATTGGCTATGAGCAGAAGGGATATGCAGAAAGTCCCTTAGTCCCAGTTCACACTAGTGCGATGACAGACATCGCATGTGATTCACACCGCATTGCTGTGCAGATCACATACAATGTCTGTGCAATACGATTTTAGCCATACAAAATGTATGGCTGAAATTGCATCGCATTCGCACCAAAATGGTGTAGGACCCTTTTTTTTGGTCCGCACTGGAATCGGATCGCATGGGTGTTCACACCTATGCAATCAAATTCCTGCACCATTTCACAGTTTGCACTGCGATCTGCGAACCGATCTGGGGGTGTCATTAACTTTACATTGGCACCCCCAGCGGTTTGCAGATCTCAGTGTGAACCACTGTGCGATGCAGGTGCGATACGGGAACCGGCACTGGATTCGCAGGCTTCCCACATCGCATCAGTGTGAACCCAGCCTAAATATGGAATGATAATATATGTTCCACTTGTATCAGTAGCTGGAAACTAATATATGGATGCAAGACTTCCCTTCAATAGAGTGTTATATCTGATACATAAACAAGTGTGTATTCCAACTTCTGGACAACAAAATATGTGGCTGGGTACAGAGTCCTGTGCAGGAGTAACAGGCAGCAATTGATGAAAGTCCATAGAACTTTCTTCCACACTGTGGGTTAGAGGAGGACTCCAAACTTGAGACTGAAATGATATGTTCCAACAAGGGGCGTATCATAAAATCACTGGGACCCTGTGCAAGATCAAAAGTGGGCCCTAGGCATTGATTGAAAAAAAAGAAACGTGCGCCGCTTTGCACACCATGGCACAAAGTAGGTGTGTTTTAGATTTTTCTAAATTTTGGGTGTGGCTTAAAGGGGGCGTGGTTAAATAGAGTCTGAGATGACTTACATAGTGCAGAATGTGGTAATGTTAAATGGGGAATGTACAGTGCGGAGTGTATTGCGGCGGGTAGTATGTGCAGGGGAGAAGTGTGGATATTATGGTGGTGGGCAGTATGTGCAGGAGAGGAGTGCATAGTGTATGACAGGATGTACAGGAGAGGAGTGAGGAGTGTACGGTGGTAGGTAGAATGTGCAGAATAGTGTCAGTAGGGCAGTGCATGGTGTCAGTAATTCTTTATTTTTATTATTTACATTTTTTTTTACAATTAGATTTTTGTATTACTTTTTTTTATTTTTACAAAATGCTTTTTGGGTGCCAGTGGATGGTGTCAGTAGGGCAGTGGATGGTATTAGTAGAGCAATGGACAGTGTCAGATATTTTTTTTTTTTTTTATTATTTAACATTTTGTACAATTTTATTTTTTAATTATTTTTTACAATTTATTTTTGTAATTTTCTTTTTAACAATGATTTGAGGAGGGGCAGTGAACAGTGTCAGTAGGGCAGTGGATGGTGTCAGTAGTTTTTTATTTTTATTATTTTATTTATTTATTTTTTTACATTTTATTTTTTTATAATGCTTTACAATTTATTTTTTTTATACTTTTTTTCACAATGCTTTTAGGGGGGGGGCAGTGAATGGTGTCAGTAGGGCAATGGAGATTGTCAGTAGAGCAGTGGATGGTGTCAGTAGGGCAGTGGACAGTGTCAGTAGAGCAGTGGATGGTCAGTATTTTTTTTTTTTTATTATTTTATTTTTTTTTTTTTACATTTTATTTTTTTATAATGCTTTACAATTTTTTATATTTTTTTCACAATGCTTTGGAGGGGGGGGGGGTGGACGGTTGGATGGTGTCAGTAGGGCAGTGGAGGGTGTCAGTATTTTTTTGTTTTTATTATTTTATTTTCTATTATATTTTTGACAATTACATTTTTTGGTATTTTTTTTTACATTTTTTTTTAATTCTTTTTTTCCACAGTGCATCTGGGGGGGGGGGGGGCTGTAGTGGACAGTGTCAGTAGAGCAGTGGATGGTGTCAGTAGTTTTTTTATTAATTATTCTTTTTTTACAAATATATATTTTTCTAAATATTGGGTGTGGCTTAAAGGGGGCGTGGTTAAATAGAGTCTGAGATGACTTACATAGTGCAGAATGTGGTAATGTTAAATGGGGAATGTACAGTGCGGAGTGTATTGCGGCGGGTAGTATGTGCAGGGGAGAAGTGTGGATATTATGGTGGTGGGCAGTATGTGCAGGAGAGGAGTGCATAGTGTATGACAGGATGTGCAGGAGAGGAGTGAGGAGTGTACGGTGGTAGGTAGAATGTGCAGAATAGTGTCAGTAGGGCAGTGCATGGTGTCAGTAATTCTTTATTTTTATTATTTACATTTTTTTTACAATTACATTTTTGTATTACTTTTTTTTATTTTTACAAAATGCTTTTTGGGTGCCAGTGGATGGTGTCAGTAGGGCAGTGGAGGGTGTCAGTATTTTTTTTTGTTTTTATTATTTTATTTTCTATTATATTTTTGACAATTACATTTTTTGGTATTTTTTGGTAATTTATTTTTGTAATTTTCTTTTTAACAATGATTTGAGGAGGGGCAGTGAACAGTGTCAGTAGGGCAGTGGATGGTGTCAGTAGTTTTTTATTTTTATTATTTTATTTATTTATTTTTTTACATTTTATTTTTTTATAATGCTTTACAATTTATTTTTTTTATACTTTTTTTCACAATGCTTTTAGGGGGGGGGGCAGTGAATGGTGTCAGTAGGGCAATGGAGAGTGTCAGTAGAGCAGTGGATGGTGTCAGTAGGGCAGTGGACAGTGTCAGTAGAGCAGTGGATGGTCAGTATTTTTTTTTTATTATTATTTTATTTATTTATTTTTACATTTTATTTTTTTATAATGCTTTACAATTTTTTATATTTTTTTCACAATGCTTTTGGGGGGGGGGGGGGTGGACGGTTGGATGGTGTCAGTAGGGCAGTGGAGGGTGTCAGTATTTTTTTGTTTTTATTATTTTATTTTCTATTATATTTTTGACAATTACATTTTTTGGTATTTTTTTTTACATTTTTTTTAATTCTTTTTTTCCACAGTGCATCTGGGGGGGGGGGGGCTGTAGTGGACAGTGTCAGTAGAGCAGTGGATGGTGTCAGTAGTTTTTTTATTAATTATTCTTTTTTTACAAATAAATATTTTTTTTCATAATGCTTTTTGGGGGAGAAGGGGTTTAGGGCAGTGGATGGTGTCAGTCGTTTTTTTTTTTTTTTCCTTAGAATTATTTTTTGTAGTTTTTTTTCAATTTTTTACAATGCTTTTTTTTGGGGGGGGGGGGGTGGACAATGTCAGTAGTTTTTTTTTTATTACATTTTGGTTGTTATTTTTCATAATACCATTTTTTTAAATATTTTTTACAATTTATTTTTTAATATTTTTTACAATTCTTATTTTTTTAGGAGATTTGGAGTCTAAACAGACCCCTGACATCTCCCCTATGAGACAGGCAAAGGGAGTGAGGACACAGATTCCCCAGTCCCTTTCTCTGTAGCCTCAGCTGCACTGAAGTTAAATGGACAGGAGATAGAGGCTCCCCCCTATTCATAAACTGAAGCCTAGGAGACAGATATACAATGCTCAGTTATGGACAGTCAGTGATCAGTGACTGGGCTCATTCAGAAAAGGAAGGGGCCGGCCATCTTCCTCCGCTCTCCACCCACATTTCCAGAGAGGAGAGGAGGAAAGCCGGCAGCGCTGGGGGGGGGGTGGGGGGGGCCAGAAGAGCACGCTGATTGACAGTCGTGATAATTGGTGCAGTGGTGGGGGCAATTACAAGCACCAATCTCCCTTTGTGACTTTCAATGAAGCCGCTGACAGCCGCAGGAGGGAGAGGAAGAGACGTGAATTTCAGCTGCTTCATTGAAAGCTATACAGGGAGATCGGTGCTTGTGAGACCCTTGTCACACTGGGGCCGCGTTAGCGCTAAAGCGAGGCTTTAGCACTGTTTAAGCAGCACTTTTTGGCTGCTAGTGGGGCGCTTTTAACCCCAAAAAAGGGGGTTAAAAACTGCCATTTTGTGGCACTTTTACAACGCTTTTAAGGTGCTTTGGAAGCACTACCCATTCATTTCAATGGGCAGGGGCGTTCTGGGAGTGCTGTATACAGCGTTTCCCAACCCGCCCCAAAGATGCTGCTTGTAAGACTTTTTTTCCCGTCCCGCAAGCGCACCGATCCAGTGTGAAAGTCACACTGGAATGAATGAGAGGTGGTTTTCAGGCGCTTAGCAGAGGATATTTCCAGCGCTAAAGCGCCTGAAAACCATCCCAGTGGGATAGGGGTCTGACTGCCCCCACCACCGCACCGATCATGCCCAGCTGTCAACCAGTGTACCAACCAAGGACAGATCATCCATGGGTGCAGTGTTGGTCAGAGCACAGTGCCCCCCCCCCCACAGGGGCCCATGAGTAAAGAATGCCCTGCACCCATGGATGATATGCCACTGTGTTCCAACCTCCCTTGCATGCTGTACAGAGATTATAGACTAGCAACATCTGCAATACCGTCCATGAGACTAATTATCACATATAGCATGGTCTAGAGGAGAGCTCAAAACTATGGTCATAGGGGGGCTGAGGACAGTAATGTGGGGTGAGGGGCTGAGGACTATCATGTGGGGGGGGGGGCTGAGGACTATCATGTGGGGGGGGGGTGAGGACTATCATGTGGGGGTGCTGAGCTCATAATGCTACGATATAATGCACTTTATTAGTATATACCGTATAGTTAGACATACAGCAATATTGCTACATGATCAAAAGACCGATGAGAGCTTTTGGTCGGAAAATTCGACCGTGGTTATGCTCCATCTGACTTTTGCTGGCCGAGTTCCAGCCAGCAAAAGATTTAGAGCATGTTCTCAATTTTTCAGTCGGAAAAAGTTCTGATTGAAAATTCCGATCGTCTGTAGAAATTCCGACGCGCAAAATTCCGACGCATGCTCGGAAACAATTCGACGCATGCTCGGAAGCATTGAACTTAATTTTGTCAGCTCGTCGTAGTGTTGTACGTCACTGTGTTCTTGATGGTTGAAAGTTCAGAGAACTTTTGTGTGACCGTGTGTATGCAAGCCAAGCTTGCGCGGAATTCCTTTGGAAACACCATCCAAGATTTTTAGGATGGAAATTCCGCTTGCGTGTACGGGGCATTACAGTACATATTCTGGGGGATACAGTCCTCTTTGCTGATGGTGGTGGAGTTCACACATAAAAAAAAAAAAAAAAAACTGCACTGTGATCCCAGAAGTATAACCAAAATGGCACCCCCTATACTCCAGCGGTGAACTGTTCCTCAGTGTCCTCGCATCCTGTGCAGAGCTATGGTCCCTGAGTTGGTGGGGATGGTCTAGTAGAACATAGGAGAATGCAGGAATGGAGGATCGGGTAAGACAGAATTCTTTACGAAATACCCTAGACATAAACAAGCATTACAGTGTGAGCCCAGGTGAACTGCAAGGGACTAGTTTTAGGTTTCCTGGAGTTCAACTTTAAACAAAATATGGAACGTAAATCTACATTGCATAGCTCCCATTTTTTGAGGGACTGTCCCTGATTTGTAACAAAGTCCCTCTTTCCTCCTTATTTGTCCCTCATTTTAGTCTGATCTGTATAGTTGTATATAAAATGCCCTTTTTGTATTTCAAAAAGTGTTTCCCAGTGCTAAACCTTTCATCTGATTTCTAAATTGCTGCATTTATAATATTCAAAACCTAATATAAAGTAATAGTAGTGATAAAAAAAGCACTTGTGGCTTTAACTAATATTTTTTTTGGGATAATTCTCCTTTAAGGGGGCGTGACAGGGGGTGTGTCCTCTGCCTTCATACTTTTGCTAATAGGTGTCCCTCATTCCCATCTCAAAAAGTTGGGAGGTATGACATTGTATTTGAATGTTAATTATTCTGAAACTTTGTCCTTATTCTGTTGTTTTGTAATTTAGGGTTGTTGTATATCTCTAATGCCGCATACACACGATCGGAATTCTCGTCGGAAAAAACTCTGACGGTTTTTCCGAGGGAATTCCGAGGGAATTCCGCTCAAGCTGTCTTGCCTACACGCGATCACACCAAATTCCGACGGTCAATAACACAGCGGCATAAAACACGCTCGACAGCAGTATAAAAGGGAAGTTTAATGCTTCCGAGCATGCGTCGAATTGTTTCCGAGCATGCGTCGGAATTTCATACACACGATCGGAAAATCTGATAGAAAGGTTTTCCGTCTGAAAAATTGAGAGGTTCTCAATCCAAAGTCCGTCAGAAATTCCGACAGAAAAAGACCGTTGGGCATACACAAGGTCGGAAAATCAGATGAAAAGCTCCCATTGGACTCTTTTCATCGGAAATTCTGACCGTGTGTACGCCGCATTAGTGTATATGGAGGAATTGCTGTGTGCTGGCGTTCATATTGTCTCCTGTGCATTGCATTGGTAAAGTGCAGCTCATCATTGGACATCACTTTACCAACTTTGCAACTTTAGAAAAAAATTGCATTTCAGAAAGATGAAAGCCCCAATATATCTCACCTGAAAAGTTTTATTTTAACACTTTTTTCCTTTGTTGTATTTACCCCTTATGTACCACTGTCCCCGTAGGGCTTGCTGAATGTTGACTTCATAGGTCTCTCCCTGGTTACATGCTGCTGGTTGCTAATGGTTCCCACTTAGGTGCATAGGGTTCCAACTTAGGTGCAGAGGGTTTCCCACTTAGGTGCAGTGGGTTTCCCTCTCAGTTGCTGAAGGCCCCCACTACGTTGCTGAGGGTCCTCGCTTGGTTGCTGAGGATTTCCCACTATGTTGCTATGGGTTCCCGCTTGGTTGCTGAGGATAACCCTCTATGTTGCTAGGGGTTGCTAAGAGCTCCTGCTTGTTTGCTAGGAGCTCCCACATGTTCCACCCTTACTTCCGCTTGCTCGTTACTGAAAGACCAGTCCAGGGTATATGGGTTTTTGTATTTTATTTGGAACTTGGATAGGAAAAGGGATGAGTGGGATAGGATATTCCAACTGGAACTATTCACAATAGGTGAGGACAGCTCTCACTTGACCTTACTGGATTATCTGTGGAAGCAGACACACTGCTTGAACCATACGGCCACATGTATGGAAGGGTTAAGTCTTTTTGCTCTCACTAGCAGCAGACTTGATGCACTAAGTTATCTTCAGCACACTCTCTAGCATCTTCTTTACTGACACCCGTCCACTGACTCTTCTAGCTGAAGGGGGTGGCCCTCACTCGACAGGCCCCAAAGACACAGATCTGTACACACAGTAGGCAGAATCAGATCCTTCCTGGTGTCTCCCTTCCAGTCAGCTCTGCAGGACCTCTGGGTTCAGCTTCTCTGTCTCTAGGCCCCTGGGTCGAAAACCCAGGGCCGCACAACCTCCTCCACGGAGGAGAGGGCAGCTGCCTCCTCCCTCCTGGGCTCTGTTACTCTGCTCAACTAGTTCTGATTTTGCTCCCCCCTTCAAATTTTGGATACTTTTTTTTTGAGGGGGGATTGGTACCTAGTTTTGAGAGGCACCTGCTCCCACTTATGCCCAGATTTCCTGGGTGATCCAATTGGAAGTGCACCCCCCTCTCCTCTGTCCTCAGCCTCTTGGGACATGACACAGGTAGCATTTGTAGTCACAGCTGGCCTCCCATACTTAGCGTAGCAGCACCAGGGACCTGAAGACCAGTGAGGAATTGGCCCAGTGAGGAACTGGCCCAGTGAGGAACTGGCCCAGTGAGGACGGTGCTGGATCACTGGACAGAGAGGTACCCTTTTATTAAAAGTCAGCAGCTACAGAATTTGTAGCCGATGACTTTAACATTTGCAAGTGCAAAAAATCTCTGTTTGTGCCACATTCTTATCAAGTATATTTTTCTGAGAACTACAAGCAGTGGCATACCAACTGGAGGGCCGGGGGGCAGTTCGCCCTGGGTGCCACACACTGGGGGGGGGGGGGTGTCATGCCGGCGCCCTCTCTGACTGAAGCGGTGACAGGCAGCACAGCGGCGTGGTGACAGGGTAGGGAGAGCCCAGGGAGGTGAGCTGTGACAGGGTGCAGGGGTGCCCGGCCGAGTTGTGGACCACCTGATTGACAGAGTGGAGCAGGAGAAAGAAAACCCTCTCTCCTCCTGTACCGCAGGGGAGAGACAGTGAGCAGTCCTGAATAGAGGAACTTCTGGAGTTAACCTTTTAAGTAAACCAGCAGGTATTTGGTTGCTAGGTGGTTCTAGCAACCAATCAGTAGCTTGTTAATATGAAAAATTAACTCCCGCCCTCTGTGTTTATCACTGCTGTCTCTCCCTCTGCATGATTAAGGTAGGAAGGGGCAGAGCTGTGGGGGGGGGGGGTCTGGGTAGCATGCAGGGGGTCCAAATCTGTGGGGGGGTCTGTGTAACATGCAGGGGGTCCAGAGCTGTAGGGGGGTCTGTGTATAATGCAGGGAGTCCAGAGCTGTGGGGGGGTCTGTGTAACGTGCAGGGGGTCCAGAGCTGTGGGGGGGTCTGTGTAACATGCAGGGGTCCAGAGCTGTGGGGCCTGTATAATGTAAAGGGGTCCAGAGGTGAAGGGTGCTGTGTAATGTAAAGGAGTCCAGAGGTGCAGGGTGCTGTGTAATGTAAGGGGGCCCAGTGATTCAGGGTGCTGTGTAATGTAAAGGGGTCTAGAGGTGCAGGGTGCTGTGTAATTTAAAGGGGTCCAGAGGTGCAGGGTGCTGTGTAATGTAAAGGGGTCCAGAGATGCAAGGTGCTGTTTAATGTAAATGGGTCCAGAGGTGCAGGGTGCTGTGTAATTTAAAGGGGTCCAGAGATGCAGGGAGCTGTGTAATGTAAAAGGGTCCAGATCTGCGGGGATAGTGTAATGTAAAGGGGTCCAGAGATGCAGGGAGCTGTGTAATGTAAAAGGATCCAGATCTGCGGGGACTGTGTAATGTAAAGGGGTCCAGAGATGCAGTTGTGGAGAGGGGGTACACAGTAGTGACAAAGAGATATTGGGGGATGCAGAGGTGTGCAGGGGCACAGTGTTTTTACATTTTAACATTGGAGGGTGAGTGTGCCAGATTTAGGATCCACCCCGGGTGCCAAATGCTCTAGGTACGCCCCTGACTACAAGGACCCCTCTCATCTATGTGATAGAAAAGATGATAGCACGGGTCCAGAAGTCCTGCCCTGCTTCTGTTGTAATTATACAGTAGAATGAGTGAGCATTATTCTCCTATATGGTGTGCATATTTAAAAATGCTTATGATAGGTGTGCACTGCCTATTGCATTAAGATGTGCACCCCAAAGCTAAAACACACCTGCGTGGGTGAGTGCATACATATACACTGTATATACACACACATACACTTTTAAATAAATGTAAAGAAGCATTTTAAAAAGTATTAAAACATGAAAACATAGACAGTGTCAGTATAAAGCCCCATACACACGGTCGGATTTTTGCATGGATTCTGTCCTATCGGACAATGTTGTTGAAAAATCAGACCGTGTGTAGGCACCATCGGACAGTGTACGTCGGATTGTCCGACGGACAAAGTCCTATCTCCTGCTGGATAGATTTTTCGACAACAAAGTCCGATCACACCAAATCCGATCGTGTGTAGCGAATTCCGACCGGACAAAGTGCTACGCATGCTCAGATCACATTACAAGACCAAAGCTATTGGCTACTAGCCTCTACGTAGTCCCGTCGTACGCAACAAACGTCACCACGTTCAGAATGATCGGATTTTCCGACAACTTTGTCCGACCGTGTGTACGCAAAACCAACATCAGACAAAGTACGACGGACATGATCCGACGGACCTGGTCCTCGGATAATCCGCGCGTGTGTATGGGGCTTTAGAGTGTGCCCAGACACATCCGGCACGCCCTGTGTGCAGGCCTATGGTGCTTATATAGACCCAAGAACGTGGGAAAAAATATTTTTATTTTACACAGCTTAGCTGGGGGATGCTGAGGGTAAATTCTATAGTGAAACTACCCTTGCATAACATTTGCTTGTTCGCACAAGATCGATGGACGGGTGTATCTGGCCCAATGTGTTTTACATACACTTTAACACAGAATAAAGCCTGTGCATGTAAAAAAAACAAGCATTCTGAAATGTGAAAGTATAAATCAACTAAATGAAAAAAAAAAAATACAGATCTGAGAACATTGCCATTGAACATGAGTTCATGTTCATTTAAAAGGTCCAAAAAGTGTGAACAAGATTAAAGTAGGTAATTTATTAAGCACTGTAATTATTTCTATGTGCAACCAGGAAACTGCTGTAATCTTCAAAGGCTGAATTGGAGTGATGGGGAATTTCTGTTCTTTATTCTTCCCCCTAAAAAAATATTTGGTCTTTGATGCAAACACATATTCATCACGTATGATGTAAAACATATGCCTTTTAATAAATCAAATTGTATGAGACTTTTTCCTTCTACATCCAAAGCACTTTTTGCTTACAACCAGGCAACAAGGATGAAAAGACACTGGATAAGATGGATGTTAAGAACTCAACTGCTGTTGTAGAAGCAGTTTATAGAGCTTTAAGGAGCTTAAAGCAGACCTTCAGTCATTTTTTTTAACTTTCCATCTATTAAATCTTCTGCCCTTGTTGTTTTAACTTTGGATAGTAAAACATTTTTCTTTCTGCCAGTAAATACCTTATACAGCCCACTTCCTGTTTCTTGTCTGGTCATTAGCCTAGGCTTATGACATAATGCACAGCTCTCTCCAGGAAGCGAGGGAAGATGAGTCATAAGAGAGCCAATGAGAACTGCAGAGCTGGGGGTGTGCCTCTGTGTGTCTGTAAATCCAGGGAGTGAACAGGTAGCAGCTTCAGCTGCCCACGGTTAAAATGGATGCAGACAGATTTAGTGGAGGGAGATTTGTGCAGCATATTTGCATACCTCCCAACTTTTTGAGATGGGAATGAGGGACACCTATAAGCAAAAGTATACAGGCATAGGACACACCCCTTGCCACCCCCCTTAAAGGAGAATTGTACAAAAAAACAAGATTGGTTAAACCCACAAGTGCTTTTTTTTTTACCACTACTATTCCTTTATATTGGCTTTAGGAATTTACAAATGCAGCAATTTAGAAATCAGATGAAAGGTTTAGCACTGGGAAACACTTTTTGATAGATATAAAGTGCATTTTATGTACATCTATATAGATCAGACCAAAATGATAAACAAAGGAGGAGGAAAGAGGGACAGAGGGACTTTGCTCCAAATCAGGGACAGTCCCTCGAATCAGGGACAGTTGGGAGCTATGTATTTGGCAAGTACAGAATCACAGTATATATAAAATAATATGCAAAGTGGTTGGAGGGAAGCTTCAGAATGGAAAATTATGTGAGCAGACTTCAGTTCCTCTTTAACGTGTATCTAAACCCAAAAAGCTAGATATTGTGCAGCTTACAGGTCTTCAGATATGGTGGCTGCATCAGTTTTCTTTTTCAGGATTTTTTTACTTTTTTTTTTCAAACTTTTATACAAATAACACAATTCTTGTCTCTAGGTGTCTATGCACACTCCTTCGCTGTATCTATGGAGGCAGCCTTTAAGCTTCTTAATAGGACATTAAAGTGATTGTAAAGTCAAATTTTTTTTTCCCATTAAAAATAACAAACATGTAATACTTACCTGCTCTGTGTAGTAGTTTTTCACAGAGCAGCCCAGATCCTCCTTTTCATGGGTCCCTCTTTGGTGCTCCTGGCCCCTCCCTCCTGTTGAGTACCCCTACAGCAAGCAGCTTGCTATGGGGGCACCGGAGCCGAGCCCCAGCTCCTTGTGGTCATTCAGACATGAGCTGCGGCCTGGCCCCGCCCCCTTTTTCTCCTTATTGGCTGACTGACTTTGACAGCAGCGGGAGCCAATGGTGCCACACTGCTGTCTCAGCCATTGAGTAGTGGAGTCCAGGGCAGCTAAGACACTCCTGCAACATCGCTGGATCGAGATAGGGCTCAGGTAAGTAAGTATTAAGGGGGCTGCTACACACAGAAGGTGTTTTACCTTAACCGCTTCAGCCCCAGGCCATTTGGCTGGCCAAAGACGAGAGCACTTTTTGCGATTCGGCACTGGGTCGCTTTAACTGACAATTGCATGGTCGTGCGACGTTGCTCCCAAACAAAATCTACATCCTTTTTTCCCCACAAATAGAGCTTTCTTTTGGTGGTATTTGATCACCGCTGCTTTTTTATTTTTTGCGCTATAAACAAAAAAAGAGCGACAATTTTGAAAAAAAAATGATTATTATTTTTTTGCTATAATAAATATCCCCAAAAAATATATAAAAAAACATATTTTTTCCTCAGTTTAGGCCAATACGTATTCTTTTATATTTTTGGTAAAAAAAATCACAATAAGCGTATATTGATTTGTTTGCGCAAAAGTTATAGCGTCTACAAAATAGGAGATAATTTATGATATTTTTATTAATATTTTTTTTACTAGTAATGGCGGCGATCAGCGATTTTTATCATGACTGCGACATTATGGCGGACATGTCGGACAATTCTGACACATTTTTGGGACCATTGACATTAATACAGCGATTAGTGCGATAAAAAATGCATTTATTACTGTAAAAATGTCACTAGCAGTGAAGGGGTTAACACTGGGGGGCCAGTGAAGGGGTTAATGTGTGTCCTAGGAAGTGTTCTAACTGAAAGGGGATGTGGACTGTGCAGGGAAACTAACAGATTGCCTGTTCATAATACTCTGTATGAACAGAGGATCTGTCAGTTCTCCCCTCAGAGAACCGGAAACTGTTTAAATACACAGCTCCCAGTTCTTGGTGTGCCCCGAGTGATCCTGGGAGCCCGACGGTGATTGAGACCGCCGGGCACTCGCATCGGCTCAGTGGGCGAGCAGGGGGCACGCACGCGCCTCCGGCGGCGCGCACGCGCCCCCTAGTGGCCGTCTATGGTACCAAAGTACCATGACGGCGATTCGCCTGCCTGTGCCATTCTGCCGCAGTATAACTGCGATGGACGGTCGGCAAGCGGTTACTGCATAGTATGCATTGAGATAAAAAAAAAACCTTCTGCTTTTACAACCACTTTAAACAATATTTTTATTCTGCAAAAATAATCCATACACATCTACTACTTATGAATCTATTTTTCATTATATTGTTTCTTATTGTGTTGTTTTTTTTTTTGCCTCATTGTAATTGTGATCCCTTTTGTGAGCTCCTAAACATCTCCTTTTCCACTCACTACCAATGGTTTGCAATGAGCATTGCACATTAGGTTAGGGACGCAGCATTGTCCCGCTGATCTGGAAGGACAGCAAAAAGCACTGCAGAAACGCTCAAAAGCAACATGCATAGATGTGAATCCAGCCTTACTCTATCCAAAATAAAATAAAAAGGTATCACCTTTTGTTACACTTTAAGAAAACATAATTGAATAGAATTTTATAAATTTAAACCAGAGCTTAATATCACTTTATTGCCATCCAGTTAGGGTTTGGAAATACTTTGTATTCAGGCGCCTGTAGTGTTTAGGGTTATTCCACGCTACCAAAAAATGATGTTTCACCTTAGTAATCTGAAAGAACATTACACATTTTCCAAGGTTCTTGCTGAAGAAAAATGTGATTTAAACTGGAATTGTCTATACATGCATTTGTAGGAGTAAAGAAATCTAAGAATTGCATTTTTTTTTTTTTTTTTCATTTCGAGTACTGGGATTGCTCTTATTTTCTGATTTATAAAGTAAATTTTGTTCTATGCAATATAAGACCCAGCGGTGACATTGCTTCTCTCTATGATGTAGTAGGTTCAACTCCATATAACCTTATGTAAAAAATAAAAAAATATATGTTAAAACCAAATAAACTTAAAATAAACCTGTGATTTGTTTAATAGTTACCACCTTCTTTAAAATATATAATAAAATGACCTTTAAACCATATTAAACCATACTGTGTCCTCGATGTCTGTGCAAACAAAAACTTAAAGAGGAGCTCCAGTCAGTAAAAAAAAAAAAAAAAAAAGAAAGAAAATCAGCAGCTACAAATACTGTAGCTGCCGACTTTTAATATAAGGATACTTACCTGTCCAGGGATTCCGCGATTTTGGCACCCTGAGCCGATTCGTCAATTGGCTTTGGGTGCAGGCGCTGGCATTGTAAGTAAAAGAAACCGGCAGTAAAGCCTTCAGGAAAAAGTGCCAAAAAAGTGCCAAATGTGGCAGTGGAGGGGGGGGAGGGTGCGAACAAACAGAGCTTCCCCTTTTGGGTGTATATATACATCAGCAAAATGGCACGGCTGCGCAAATGGGCGCAGCCGTTGAATTTGTTTGAATTGAATTTGCTGCTGTGTGGTCATGTGTGCGCCGGTTGGGGCGTGCGACCCTGCCACGAGCTCCGTGAGTAGGATCGCAGGTCCTGCGGACTCGATGTCCACAGGGATACCCGCGATCGTCTCACGGAGAGGAAGAACAGGGAGATGCTAATTTAAACAAGCAAACAGAGATCCCACCGCCGATTTACATCTCCAGCATTTGTTTGAAACAGAAGGAAAAATAGTATGTAGAAGCTTAGGGGTGTGATACCACAGGAGCAAGATCTTATAGGCATTTTTCTTATAAACTCTACACATGGAGCTTTTGTGGACTTGTGACCAAAGAACCCGCCAGACCTCCATGGAGAATTCATGGACAAAAAGTGAATCCCATTTCAACATAAAAGAATGTTTAGGAAATAGTTTCACTGTTAGGCACCTTTCACACTGTCGGACCGTTCAGGTCCGCCTGTCAGTTTTGACGGCGAACCTGAACGGGCACTCCATGCTAGTCTATGGAGCGACGGATGTCAGCGGTGACATGTCTGTTGACATCCGACCCGGTCCGATCCGCCTAAAGCAGACGGATGACCCTTCGTCTGGATCCGTCGCTGGCGGATCGGATCGGGTGAGATCTGGTTAACACAGACATGCTGAGAGTCCGATCTCTCCATAGAATCCAGCGGCGCTCGACTAGCCCATCCCCGCTCAGTGAGCAGAGAAGGACCTGTCATCCACCGGCTCAGCGGAGATCAACGGAGAAATCTCCCGCTGAGCTGGCGGACTCTGTGCAAGCGGATCTGCCTCGTCTGAATGAGGACTAATAGTCACCAGGACCTAATATATATCAGAGATCAAGGCATTTCTAGAGCCTTCCCCTATTTTATATCACAGGTGGGCCGGCTAGAATCAAAGAGACCAGGAACAGAACTTCCACAAGTTAACCTCTTCCCCAGGCCTGGGACAGCTGCTAACTCACTAGAAGCAAACACAGTTCAACCTGCCTACATACTGTTCAAATTCTTGATGAACTGGTTGACAGTTTAGTGGGTGGCCCTCTCTGCTGCCTCCTGACATCCCTCAACTGAAGAAAATTGAAGGAGCAAGACAGAAATATGTTGGTCAAACAATAGCTGTATCCAAGTAGATGCAGCCACTGGTTTAACATTTTGACAGCCGGTGGGGTTGGCTGTCAGACCACAATAGTGGCAGTGGCAAGGGGAGATTTATTCATATCCATTGTGTAGCATTGATGGAGGATTCTGTTAGATTTTTTTCAACATCTACAGTTTAGTAGTCTATGGCCATCTTTACATTATTGGTTTGCCCTATTGGCCTCTCTGTTCCTCGCTCAATCATCTCATCTGCATAATTTGGGGTTATTTGCATTTTGGGCCAAATACATAATAATTCAAAAATAAAATGGGATTTTTTTTTTAAGATAAAGCTTATTTTTAGGATGTGAAATGTATGCCAAATTAACATGCACATTTCTTTTTATCTCTAAGGTTACAAATGATAGTTGTAGGGTGTTATAATAATAATCGCAAACATTGAAATAAATGTATTTTTCCAGTATCCAGTTTTGTATACACGCCTTTTCGCCGACTGTATTGCTTTAGGTTTGTAAATAACTCTTCTCTCCCCACTCTGTCTTAGAATGAGTTCTCATTTTCAGCCTCCAATTTGTGTCCAGCTCACCCCTGATGGTTGTCCCTAGGAATAGGCAGCATGTCCCAGCTGTGGGAATTAATACTGTCACCACTAAGTGGTCTTGTCAGCACATCTGTATAACTCAGAAGGCCCTGTCCAGACTCGTTGCTTTTAGCTCCTTCAAGACTCGAGATGATAATTTCTTGTTCCCCTTACTCACTGATTTTTGCCTTCCTCGCTAGGCTCTGAACATAGATTCTTAGCGGAATGCACAGCCTACCAATGACCTCTTTGATGGTGTCATCTGTCCATGACATTTCAGTTAGATGTAGCAGACGTATCAACGATGTATCCAAAAACGAGGTGAGGAAGGAAATGACCACAGCGATTGGAGAACAGAAAAATACCAACTGCTTCATTTATGATTTACCAATTTAGCAAATCTGTTTTACGATGGACCCATGAAAGGGCTGATGAACTAAAGACATCTCTAAACTGGAATGGGTCTTCTACTACTCTGTGAGGTTCAGAGATTTTTTTAAGTGGACCTATCAGATATATTATTCATGTTAAAGTGTATTTATGGCCAAAACCATTTTTTTTTTTTTTGATAGAGTGGTGATGGGTCAGAACCCCTGTTAGGTTCTTATTATGTCTGTGTCACCACTGGGGAGATTTACCTTCAGTATTTGTCTTGGTGACCACTGTTACTGAGACAAAAAGTGATGGGACATCCAAAAATGTAAGTCACCAGAACAAAAGGCCAGGCACCCATGCCTCCTAGAATATAAAACCCACACCATAACGTACCCAGTTTGAAGTGTAGGAAAAATATCCTCTGCGCACCAGCTGTATCCTGAAGCTTGGGTGCTGGCTGGAAGGTAGCCGTCCTCGCTCCAACACACCCTGGATAAGAAGCAAAGCAGCCACACCCAAATGACATATCCGTCATTAAAGGCAAAAAAGTTTTTTTTAGTATTGGATAGAGTTGAGAGGAATTGGAACACTTGTCAGTTTTTATTGTTGCCTGTTCCCCCATTAGGGAGATTCACTGTCTCTATTTGTCATGTTTACCATTATTATTGAAAGTGAAAGTAAAAGAAAATCACAGATTTTGGGTTGTCCCCAGAAAAGTAATAGAGGGTAAATCTTCCAATGAGGACACTAGATCTGGTAAGCTGGGGGTCCCCAAGCAATTCCTTTAATTTGAAGAGATTTCCATCTGGTGATCACGGTGACAGCAGAGGATTCCCTCACTTTAGAGGAATTTCCTTTCACTTCCTGTTTGGCTATGGGACAGGAAGTGAAGAGAAATCTCCCCAATGGGAGACAGATAGCAAAAAAACAAAAAACGAGAGGGGTTATAACTCTCCCTTACTCTATCCGAGTTTTGACTTTAATTCTTCTTTAACCACTTAACAGTGCCATAGCCGAATGACAGCTACAGCGTGGGTCGATAACTCTGGGAGGGCGTACATTGACGTCCTCCAGAATTGCACTCCCCCCCGCTAACAGTGGCCGTTTACCATGTAATCGCTCCGTCAAATGACGGAGCGATCAATTGTACACAAACCGGTGTCATGTCTGGTTCCTCTCTCCCCTCTCTGTACCGATCGGTACATGCGAGGGGAAAGGGGAGAGATTGGGTGCAGCATCGCTGTGCACTGGATGTGTAGTGCCCACAGCGCTGCTCTGTGACAATTCAGGGACTCATCCATCCATCCATGCTCAGTCATCCCATGCATGCCATCCATACTCAGCCATCCCACGCATGCCATCCATACTCAGTCATCCCACGCATGCCATCCATACTCAGCCATCCCACGTATGCCATCCATACTCAGCCATCCCATGCATGCCAGCCATACCCAGCCATACTCAGCCATCCCATGCATGCCATCCATACTCAGCCATCCCATGCATGCCAGCTATACCCAGCCATACTCAGCCATACCCAGCCATACTCAGCCATACTCATTCATGCTCAGTCATCCCATCCATACCCAGCCATACTCATTCATGCTCAGTCATCCCATCTATACTCAGCCATACCCAGCCATACCCAGCCATACTCATTCATGGCTCAACCATGCTCAGCCATCCCCATTCATGCTCATCCATGCCACATCAGTTCTTATCCATGCCACATCAGTGCCTCACAAAAGTGTAATAGGTAGTCAAATTAGATTTGAAATGTATGCCCATAGAACACCTGATGGTGCTCCCTGCATGTTGGGCCTCTGTATGTGGCCAGGCTGTGGAAAAGTCTCCCACACGTGGTATCGCTATACTCAGGAGGAGTAGGATAATCTATTTTGGGGTGTAATTTTTGGTATGTACATGCTGTGTGTTAGAAATATTGTATAAATTGACAACTTTGTGTAAAAAAAAAATCAGTTTTCATTTTCTTTCCACATTTTCCAAAAACTTGTAGAAAAAAATGACATGCTCAATAGACTCATTATGCTGCATAGATTATACGTTGTGGTGTTTGCTTTCCAAAATAAGGTCATTTTTTTGGTGCGTTTTTATTGTGCTGGTGCTCCAGGGCCATCAAAAGTGCAAGAGGTAGTCAAGAAATTATATGTGTAATTTATGCACCAATAATGCCTGATGGAGCTCCCTGCATGTTGGGCCTCTGTATGTGGCCATGCTGTGTAAAAGTCTCACACATGTGGTATGGCCATACTCAGGAGGAGTAGTAGAATGTGTTTTGGGATGTAATTTGTGGTATGCATATGCTGTGTGTGAGAAATAACCTGCTAATATGACAATTTTGTGGAAAAAAAAAAACTTGATTTTCCAAAGAATTGTGGGAAAAAATGACAACTTCAAAAAAGTCACCATGCCCTTTACTAAATACCTCGGAATGTCTACTTTCCAAAAAGAGTTCATTTGGGGGTATTTGTACTTTCCTGATAGGCCGTCAGTACATCAGGTGTGATTGATTTTCAGTGATTGGCACCATAGCTTGTGGACTCTTTACAAAGAATGTAAATAATAATATACACCGATTTGGGTTATTTTTACCAAAGATATGTAGCAGTATAAAATTTGGCCAAAATTTATGAAGAAAAATTACTATAACAGAAACAAAGAAAACTTCTTTTTTTTTACAGAATTTTCTTTTTTTTTCATTTATAGCGCAAAAAATAACAAAGCGAGTGGTGATTCAATACTACCAAAAGAGATCTCTATTTGTGTGAAAAAAAGGACAACAATTTCATACAGGTACAGTGTTGCATTACTGAGTAATTGTCATTCAAGATGCAAGAGCACTGAAATCTGAAAATTGATCTGGTTAGAAAGGGGGTTTAAGTGCCCAGAGGATAAGTGGTTAAAGGAACAGAGCTGGTCAAGGCTCTGAAAAGTTCCTGACCATATGGTCAGTATGCCCCCAAAATCCTAGACCGGCACTTAGCTCCGCCCCTCCCACTCCCTCCACAGTCCAGTGCTTAAGTGAGTGCTGGAGGGGCAGAGGAGAGAACCGATCACTGACAGTCAAGGCTCTCTTCTCAGAGTGGAGGGGAGAACAGCAGAGCGATCAGCTGTGTTTGATCACTCAGTTCTCACTACAGAGGCAGTGGGGGACAGATGCAGCATTGGATCAATGCTGTATCCACCTTGGTAAGTATTAGTGTTTGTTTTTTTCAAATCCTGAACTTCTCTTTTAAGAAATATAACATTTTGCTACCTACCAGTCATTCAGTAAGGGTTTACCTCCATAAACAAGTGCCCACAGGCTCTACACTAATCTCTCCATATGCACTATATCGGCAGCACTCCCCTTATCACAGATACAGCACATTGTCAATATGGGTGCTGTGACTTCACCCTTTTAAGAAGGAGGAGGTTGGCAAATCCAGAAGCCCCCTTATTGGTCCTTTCAAGGCAGCTGATCTACATTTGCTCTATATATCTGCAGATTTTACACAGGTATGTATATAAACATTTGTAAACCCATACGTGTAAGTGCATAAAGTCGTTAAAAGAATCGTTAGGCTAAATGCACATGGGTGCATTTGCCTGGGAAGTGTAAGGCTGCATTTACAGCTGTGCTTTTTGATTTGCGGGCAGAATCACAGCGATTCTGCCCGCGACTTCAAAACTCTCTGCTAAAATGATAAATCGCACAAAGTAAATTTCAAATGCCATTTATTTTAAAGCCACCTAAAAAGGCAGTGCTGTTCTGCAGCGGTTTTCGTGCGATAAAGCATGCTGCAATTGCGGCAAACCGCACCACGGGATGTTTGTCACCTGAAAGAAGATCCTTTTTTCGGCGACAAGCTTCAGGCGATACGGTTTGCCATGATTACAGTGTCATTTATCGCTCGACAATCGCGGCAAAACTGCATCATGTTAAAATGAATTGCATCTGAAATTTGCATTGTACGATTTGTCATTTTAGTGGAGCCTTTTGAATTCTGCCTGCGATTCAAGACGGCCAGGTGTGGATGCAGCCCTAGGTCCTGTTCAAACCTAAGGCCCCTTTCACACTGGGGCGTTTTTCAGGCGGTACAGCACTAAAAATAGCGCCGGTTTACCGCGTGAAAAAATCCGGCCCCTTTAACTCCAGTGTGAAAGCCGGCGGGCTTTCACACTGGAGCGGTGCGCTAGCAGGACGGCAAAAAAAGTCCTGCTAGCAGCATCTTTGGAACGGTATGTGTGTTCACCGCTCCTATACCGCTCCTTCCCATTGATTTGAATGGGAAACCGCTGTAAAACCGCGGCAATACCTGCGGGGGTGTTTAACCCTTTTTTCGACCGCTCGCGGGGGGTAATACCGCACCGCGAGCGGCCGAATACCGCGGTTAAAACGACGGTAAAGCAGCGCTAAATATAGCGCTGCTTTACCGTCACCGCGGCTCCCCGCCCCAGTGTGAAAGGGGCCTAAGTGATTTTTTGATTGAATCCTGTAGCTCTAAAATGCTGAACAAGCCAAATCACATTCATTTTAATGGCCCCTGTTCACACCTAAGCGTCCTGTCGTCTGAAGCAAAACGCATGTTGCTCAAGAAAGTACATGAACTTCTTTTTGGCAGACTGTGCCGCATTTTGTACTCAAACAGCAGCTCTCCATCCCTAATCTCCTCCCCCTCTCCTCATCCTAGTGCTTTCTATTTGCTAAACAAAAACACCTATAACTGCTCAAAAATAAAAAAATAAAAACACCTGAAAGTCGCTCTGCTCGAGTGTGAATGCAACCTAAAAGCAGAGATTTTTTTAAGCCAGTGTGAATGGACCCTTAAGGGACTGCATATTTTTGGTGTCCCCGATATACTAGAGCTGTGTACAGCCACCCATAGACCAGAATGGGTGAATGTATGTAGCTAGGTCCCGCTATTTGAGTAAAGTAGCAATGTACACAGATGTAGATGAACACAGAGTGTTCGGTGCATTACGTCTGTACATGTACGCTACTTTATGCAAAACAGCTGCGGACAGCTATGTATGGGAATCCATGTACAAGCGCTCTCAGGCCTCTTATAGTGTTGAGGTCTGAATGAGTCCATGATCATTTTTGGTGGTGCAGAGTCTTCACGATGAAACCAGTAGTGAAGCACTTTGGATTATACGTAATTTTTGTGTCTATCAAGATTGACTCCTGGGATGATTGGATCACACTTGTGTCTTATCACCAGTACTTTATGTATACATACATATATATTTATTTAAAATATTATTATTATAATACCTTATAATATAATAATAATAATATAATATAATAACCCCTTGAAATTTTCCACATTTTATCATGTTACAACCAAAAACGTAAATGTATTTTATTGGGGTTTTATTTGATAGACCAACACAAAGTGGCACATAATTGTGAAGTGGAAGGAAAATGTTAAATGGTTTTCAATGTTTTTTACAAACAAATACGTGAAAAGTGTGGTGTGCATTTGTATTCAGCCCCCCCTGAGTCAATACAGTGGAACCTCTGATTACGAGCATAATCCGTTCCAGGAGTATGCTCGTAATCCAAAGTACTTGCATATCAAAGCGAGTTTTCCCATTAAAGTCAATGGAAACGAAAATAATTTGTTCCATTGACTTCAATGGGATGCAATACCGCATGCGGCCAGAGGCGGGGGAACCGGAGAGCCTCGGAAACGTCCGAAAAGGCCAGAGCACACTTTGTCTGACCTCGGCAAACCTCGGAAAGACTCAGTTCACGAGCCTTTCCAAGGTTTGCCAAACTGTTCTCGGGCCTTTCCGTGCATTTCCGCATGCCGACGATCGGTGCTGTTCGGCTTCGGCGCCCCCCACCTCAGGCCAAAAGTGGTAATGCACACCGCTTTTGGCCTGAATCCTGCTCGTTTTGCGAGACAACACTCGCAAACTGAGTTAGGATTTTTAGAAATACAGTGCTCGTTTTGCGAAACACTCATTAACCGCGTTACTCGCAAACCGAGGTTCCACTATACTTTGTAGAACCACCTTTCGCTGCAATTACAGATGCAAGTCTTTTTGGGGATGTCTCTACCAGCTTTGCACATCAAGCTCTGTCAGATTGGATGGAGAGGGTCTGTGAACAGCAATTTTCAGATTCTCAATTGGATTTAGGTCTGGACTTTGACTGGGACATTCTAACACATGAATATGCTTTGATCTAAACCATTCCATTGTAGCGCTGGCTGTATGTTTAGGGTCGTTGTCCTGCTGGAAGGTGAACCTCCACCCCAGTCTCAATTCTTTTGCAGACTCTAATTCCATGTACACACGAGCAAAATTTCTGTCCGAGAAATCTTGGATGTTTTTTCCGACGAAATTCCGCTCAAGCTTTTCTTGCATACACACGGTCACACAAAAGTTCTCTGAACTTTCGACCGTCAAGAACGCGGTGACGTACAACACTACGAGCCGAGAAAATGAAGTTCAATGCTTCCAAACATGCGTTGAATTGTTTCCGAGCATGCTTGATTTTTTGCGTGTCTGAATTGCATACAGACGATCGCATTTTCGGATAGGAACTTTTCCCGACCAAAAAATTGTGAACATGCTCTCAATCTTTTGCTGGCTGGAATTCTGCCAGCAAAAGACCGATGGAGCATACACACGGTCGCATTTTCCAACAAAAACTCTCGTCAGAGTTTTGCTGGCGGTATTTCCGATTGCGTGTACGCGGCATAACAGGTTTTCTTCTAAGATTGCCCTGTATTTGGCTCCATCCGTCTTCCCATCAACTCTGACCAGCTTCCCTGTCCCTGCTGAAGAAAAGAATCCCCACAACATGATGCTGCCACCACCATGTTTTACAGTGGGGATGGTGTGTTCAGGGCGATGTGCAGTGTTAGTTTTCTGCCACACATAGTGTTTTGCTAAAAGTTCAATTTTGGTCTCATCTGACCAGATCACCTTCTTCCGCAAGTTTTCTGTGTCCCCCACATGGCTTCTCACAAATTGCTTAGGGCTTTCTTTCAACAATGGCTTTCTTGCCACTCTTCCATAAAGGCCAGATTTGTGGAGTAATTTGTGGAGTGCATGACTAATAGTTGTCCTGTGGACAGATTCTCCCACCTGAGCTGTGGATCTCTGTAGCTCCTCCAGAGTTACCATGGGCCTCGTGGCTGCTTCTCTGATTAATGCTCTGCTTGCCTGGCCTGTCAGTTTAGGTGGACGGCCATGTCTTGGTAGGTTTGCAGTTGTGCCATACTCTTTCCATTTTTGGATGATGGATTGAACAATGCTATGTGAGATGTTCAAAGCTTGGGATATTTGCTGGTTAGAATAATTGGATCCTGCTTAAATTGGTCCTAGTATGTGTATGTACAGTATCTCACAAAAGTGAGGACACCCCTCACATTTTTGTAAATATTTTATTCTATCTTTTCATGTGACAACACTGAAGAAATTATACTTTGCTACAATGTAAAGTAGTGAGTGTACAGCTTGTATAACAGTGTAAATTTGCTGCCCCCTCAAAATAACTCAACACACAGCCATTAATGTCTAAACCGCTGGCAACAAAGTGAGTACACCCCTAAGTGAAAATGTCCAAATTGAGCCTGATTAGCCAGGTGTGTTAAATTTGGTGTTATCGCTCTCACTCTCTCATACTGGTCACTGGAAGTTCAATATGGCACCTCATGGCAAAGAACTCTGAGGATCTGAAAAAAAAAATTGTTGCTTTCTAAATAAAGAAGGCCTAGGCTATAAGATGATTGCCAAGAACCTGAAAATGAGCTTCAGCACTGTGGCCAAGACCATACAGCCGTTTAACAGGACAGATTCCACTCAGAACAGGCCTCGCCATGGTCGACCAAAGAAGTTGAGTGCATGTGCTCAGAGTCATATCCAGAGGTTGTCTTTGGGAAATAGACATATGAGTGCTGCCAGCATTGCTGCAGAGGTTGAAGGGGTGGGGGGTCAGCCTGTCAGTGCTCAGACCATACTCCGTACACTGCATCAAATTGGTCTGCATGGCTGTCATCACAGAAGGAAGCCTCTTCTAAAGATAAAGAAAGGCCGCAAACAGTTTACTGAAGACAAGCAGTCTAAGGACATGGATTACTAGAACCATGTTCTGTGGTCTGATGAGACCAAGATAAACTTATTTGGTTCAGATGGTGTCAAGTGTGTGTGGCGGCAACCAGGTGAGGAGTACAAAGACAAGTGTGTCTTGTCTACCGTCAAGCATGGTGGTGGGTGTGTCATGGTCTGGGGCTGTATGAGTGCTGCCTGCACTGGGGAGCTACAGTTCATTGAGGGAACAATGAATGCCAACATGTACTGTGACATCCCTTCGGAGACTCGGCTGCAGGGCAGTATTCCAACATGATGACAACCCCAAACACACCTCTAAGACAACCACTGCCTTGCTAAAGAAGCTGAGGGTAAAGGTGATGGACTGGCCAAGCATGTCTCCAGACCTAAACCCTATTGAGCATCTGTGGGGCATCCTCAAACGCAAGGTTTCTAACATCCACCAGCTCTGTGATGTCCTCATGGAGGAGTGGAAGCTCTGGTGAGTTCCATGCCCAAGAGGGTTAAGGCAGTGCTGGAAAATAATGGTGGCCACACAAAATATTGACACTTTGGGCCCAATTTGGACATTTTCATTTAGGGGTGTACTCACTTTTGTTGCCAGCAGTTTAGATATTAAGAGCTGTGTGTTGAGTTATTTTGATGGGACAGGGATTACACTGTTATACAAGCTGTAAACTCACTACTTTACATTGTAGCAAAGTGTAATTTCTTCAGTGTTGTCACATGAAAAGATATAATAAAATATTTACAAAAATGTGAGGGGTGTACTCACTTTTGTGAGATACTGTATGTATGTGAGTTAGGGGCCTTCAATTGCAAGCTCCTTGAGGGCAGGGACTAATGTGGATGCATAATAAATATGAAAAGTGTTGTGTAAATTGACAGTGCTATTTAGGTACCTGTAATAAATAAAATAAATATACATGTTTAGGGCTCATTCATATGGGCTGTGAGACCCGTCATCCATGCTGTGCCACTTACACATTTTAACACGTGTATTATACATGCAAATCTGCAGATATGTACGGTCCAAACGCAGCAGCGTTCTACTTTTTTTCTACGACTAATTGCAGCACACATTTTTATTTGTAGACTCAGCTGTGTGTATGGCCCTATTGATCCCTATAATGCCGCGTTGTTTAGACGTGTACAAAATGATACGCTCTGTGCATCTAAACGCGTTGTTGGAGCACCCCCAAACATATATATTTTTTCAGACACCCTAGAGAATAAAATGGCGATCGTTGCAATACTTCATGTCACACCGCATTTGCTCAGCAGTCTTACAAACGCAATTTTTTGGGGGTAAAAAAAATTACACTTTTTTGAATAAAAAAAATAAGAAAACAGTTAAGTTGGCCCAATTTTTTTTTTTATATCGTGAAAGATAGTGTTACGCCGAGCAAATTGCTATCCAACATGTCACGCTTCATAATTCCACCCGCTCGCTGAATGGCGACAAACTTTGACACATAAAAATTTCCATAGGCAACGTTTAAAAATTTTTACAGGTTACCATTTTTGAATTACAGAGGAGGTCTTTTGTTAGTATTATTGCTCTCGCTCTAACGATCGCGGAAATACCTCACCTGTGTGGTTTGAACACCGTTCACATATGCGGGCGCGACTTACATATGCGTTTGTTTCTGTGCGTGAGCGGGACGAGTCGCTTTAAAAAAAAAAAAATCGTATTTATTTTACTTTTTATTTTTTATTTGTCCCTTTAAAAAAAAAATTGGATCACTATTATTCCTATTACAAGGAATGAAAACATCCCTTTTGATAGAAAAAAAAAGCATGACAGGACCTCTTTACTGTGAGATCTGGGGTCAAAAAGACTTCAGGTCTCACATTTACACTTAAATGTAATAAAAACAAAAAAGTATTTATTTTTTTTCCAATAAAAAACAAAAATGTCCCTTTTAAGCCTTAAAGGGACATTTTTTTTATTGGAAAAAAAGTACTTTTTTTTGCAATTGCTTTAAAGTTTAAAGCCATTGGGTGGAAGTGACATTTGACGCAGCTTCCGCCATCCAGCGGCATTGAGTCGAGTGGGGGGCCATCATTCCCTCACCAGACTTAAGCCCCATACACACGGTCGGACAATCCGCGGACCAGGTCCGTCGGACCATGTCCGTCATACTTTGTCTGATGTTGGTTTTGCGTACACACGGTCAGACAAAGTTGTCGGAAAATCCGATCATTCTGAACACGGTGACGATTGTTGCCTACGACGGGACTACGTAGAGGCTAGTAGCCAATAGCTTTGGTCTTGTAATGTGATCTGAGCATGCGTAGCACTTTGTCCGGTCGGACAACCGTACACACGATCGGATTTGGTGTGATCGGACCGTGTTGTGGGCAAATCTTTCCAGCAGGAGATAAGACTTTGTCCGTCGGACAAACCGACGTACACTGTCCGATGGTGCATACACACGGTCTGATTTTTCAACAACATTGTCCGATCGGACAGAATCCATGAAAAAGTCCGACCGTGTGTATGGGGCTTAAGTGCCTCCTGCTCTCTAGCTCCTTTGTCTCCTCCCATGCTAATCTCCAGGACTTCTCCAGAGCCTCTCCCATCTTCTGGAACTCTCTACCCCAATCTGTCTGGATATCTCGGGATCAGCATCGGATCATCTCCGCCGCTACCGACGGCTCTGACCGGAACGCAGCGTAAATGGGGGGGCACCTCTCCCATCGCCAATAAAAGTGATGATCTTGTGTCGAATCTGCCGTGGAGACCACTTTTATCCCAAGGCGGACCGCCCGCCATTTAAGAAAATACCAGGGTTATGTAACGTCGAAGTACCGACGTATAACGAAGGCGGGCAGTCCAGAAGTGGTTAAGGCTGGGTTTACACTTTTGCGATGTCAGACATTGCATGTGAGTCGCACCGCATTGCTGCGCAGATCACATGCGATGTCTGTGCTATGCAAATTTAGCCATATGCATTCGGACCAAAATGGTGCAGGACCCTTTTTTTGGTCCACACTGGAATCGGATCGCATGGGTGTGCACCATGCGATCTGATTTCTGCACCTTTTTGCAGTTCGCACTGCGATCTATGAACCGATCTGGGGGTGTCATTAACTTTGTATTGACACCCATAGCGGTTGGCATAGGGCAGTGCAATGTGAGAAGCCGCACAGGAATCGCATTGGTTCCCGATATGTGTGAACCCAGCCTTACAGCCCATGTTACCTCCAGGACTGAATTTGGTGCTGTTCATTGTGCAGCTGATAGTCTAAACTGACTCGTGTTGTTTATTGCTTTGTGGTCGGTTTCTTGACACATTGTTATTAAGAGCAATTTCCATCTATTTATTTTTTGCCTTGTCTTCCTAGTAAAAGCTCTGCCATGGAAATGTTAATCACTTTATATAAATAGAATTGTTTATGAACTCACCACACTCGCCATGTTCAGCTCCTAACATGCAGTAGCAGGTCTGTTTCCAATATTGTGGCCAGCCTTTGCTTTCTAGAAGGATAATACAGTCAATGAAGTTGAGGGCCTCCCCAGTCTCATGGATTGGAGCTCAGAGCTGCTGCCACTTTCCCCTTCTACAAAGATTGAAGACTTTGCACCGTTCAGCTGCTCCCTGAGACAAGGGGACACCAGGGACTGGACAGCCCACCAGGCCTGAGTCAATAGGAGACCGCAGAGTCAGGCCAGGGAGTGGGATGGGGATTGATCGCTGAGGACCATCTCCACTGGCAGGAACTTTTGCAAGTCATTATGGCTCAGGCGGGTTCTTGTTAAAGGTCCCTATTGATGAAATGTCAATGTCCATGTCTGGAATATACAGGTCCTCCCGTCTGTAGCCACCTATGCCCCAACACTTGAAGGATCTGTTCTAATCCAGAAAGAGCGATTCATCATCGGGACATGGCAGTCTCCCCAGACTCTCCCCAAGCCAGGGCTGTTTATATCACAGCAAGCAAAGGGGACATCACCAAATTGGGTGGTTTGTGTGTAAAGTGGAGCACGCAGGGATCTGGGTTTTGCAGGACCAGCCTTGACATCTTGGCGGTTATACAGGCTTAGATTTTACTATCGGATTAATGTTCAACCAATCGAATAGACAAAACTTCTTTTACGATCCATTTAAACTCAATTAAGATCAGATTCGATCAAGCTGATTCGATCGACCAGGGCAGAAAGTTATCGACTGCTTTGCATTGATTTTGATATTTTGTTCACAAATACGATTTCATTTTAATCAATCAGATTATGAGATTGCACTGATAACTGTACCTTAACGATCTATCAAAATCCACTTCCCTGTGTATGGCAGATCGATAGAATGGGATGTCAACTATCAGGGCTGCTGTTAGAAATCATCCCATACAGCCTATCTAACAGCCCCCCCCCCGACCCCATACAGCCTACCTAACAGGGCCCCCCACCCCTTACAGCCTACCTAACAGCCCCCACCCCCCCCCCAGGCCCCATACATCCTACCTAACAGGGCCTCCTGCCCCTTATAGGCTACCTAACAGCCCCCCTCCAGCCCCATACAGCCTACCTAACAGGGCCCCCCACCCCTTACGGCCTACCTAACAGCTCCCCCCACACCATACATTACCTAACAGGGCCCCCCACCCCTTATAGCCTATCTAACAGCCCCCCCTCTGGCCCCATACAGCCTACTTAACAGGGCCCCCACCCCTTACAGCCTACCTAACAGCCCCCCCTCCGGCCCCATAGAGCCTACCTAACAGGGCCCCCCACCCCTTATAGCCTACCTAACAGCCCCCCCTCTGGCCCCATAGAGCCTACCTAACAGGGCCCCCCACCCCTTACAGCCTACCTAACAGCCCCCCTGGCCTCATACAGCCTACCTATCAGCTCCCACCTGCATCATACAGCCTACCTAACATGCCCCTCCGGCCCCATACAGTCTACCTAACAGGCCCCCCCGGCCCCATACAGCCTACCTAACAGGCCCCCCGGTCCCATACAGCCTAACAGCCCGCCCCCGGCCCCATGCAGCCTACCTAACAGGCCCCCCGGTCCCATACAGCCTACTTAACAGGCCCCCCCCCGGCCCCATACAGCCTAAATAAATGCCCCCCCGGCCCCATACAGCCTACCTAATAGGCCCCCCTGTTCCATACAGCCTACCTAACAGCCCCTCCCGGCCCCATACAGCCTACCTAACAGGCCCCCCCCCCCGCCATAGATTTATCAGTCCCTTTCTCTGAATGAATAGGAAGCTCCCTGAGGCTTTCCTGCTCATTCACAAACTGGAGCAAAGGAAGCACAGTTTACTATGCTTCAGTGATGAATGAACACAAGAGTGATTGGTACCAATCGCTCACTTTTCATTCAGAAAAAGAGGAAACAGCTCCCCCCCTGCACCATACAGCCTACCTAACATGCCCCCGGCCCCATACAGCCTACCTAACATGCCCCCCCAGCCCCATACAGCCTACCTAACAGGGCCCCCCGCCCCTTATAGCCCACCTAGCAGCCCCCCCTTCCGGCCCCATGCAGCCTACCTAACAGGGCCCCCCCACCCCTTACAGCCTACCTAACAGCCCCCCTGGCCTCATAAAGCCTACCTAACAGCTCCCCCCACACCATACAGCCTACCTAACAGGCCCCGCCCGGCCCCATACAGCCTTCCAAACAGGTCCCACCCCCGGCCCCATACAGCCTAACTAACAGCCCCCCCCGGTCCCATACAGCCTACCTAACAGGCCCCCCCAGCCCCATACAGCCTACCTAACAACAGGCCCCCCCCCGGCCCCATACAGTCTACCTAACAGGCCCCCCCCCCCAGCCCCATACAGCCTACCTAACAGGCCCCCCCTGGCCCCATACAGCCTACCTAACAGCCCCCCCCCCAGTCCCATACAGCCTACCTAACAGCCCCCCTCCCCCCGGCCCCATACAGCCTACCTAACAGGGCCCCTTGTCTAAATGAACACAGTGAACACACTCACTTTGTCCATCCATAACTGAAGCATAGTAAACTGTTCACTATGCTTCAGTTGGTGAATGAACAGGAAGCCACTCAGCACAGAGCACTTCCCATTCATTCACTGCCCCATACACCTGAGGCTGTAGAGAAAGGTATATGGGTTTGAGCTTTGGGGTGCACACCCTAATGCAATGGGCTGCACACACCTATGGGAAGAGGCCAGTAAATGACATCCCCCTGGTGCCATCAGCAGCTGCTGACAGGTGAGGAGGGAAGCTGGCAGTGCTGGGGAAACGGGCACACAGGTGGGCCCGGACAGCAGATGGAAGAAGTGCATGTGCTAGAACCAATCACCTTGCAATGCTGCAAGAGGGAGGGAGAGAAGGAGAAGAAGCTGGCAGTGCTGCAGGGGGAGACAGAAGAGGGTCGGTGTCTGCAATGGGACAGTACTACTGGCCCTCCTGCTCAGCAGGTGCCTGAGACCCCTCTTTTGAACTGATAGGGCCCGGGCCCAGTACAGGTGGGCCAGCTGTACTGCCTTATCAAGGGCCCTGTCAACTATAGAGATCTGAAAAGAAATCCATTGATCATCAAAGCTTGTATGGCCACCCCTGCATGCAGGGCTGGAACAAGGGGTGGGCAGGAGGGGCAGCTCTGTGGTATAATGTGAAGAGGAGGGGCCCCACAAGGAGGTTGGGGGGGATTGTGTTGGAAGGGGGAGTTTGGGCAGCGGCAGGGGGTATGTATTGTTCTAGTTGGGGAAATTTGGGGGGGGGGGAGTGGTGAGTTAGGGGGATTTGTATTGAGTGGGGGGACGGGGGAAGAATATTCATGCTAAGAAGGGGAATTTGGGGGGAATTTGTGCTGGGAGGGGGGATTTAAAGTGGGGAGAGAAGATGTGTACTGGGAGGGGAAATTTTAGGAGTGGAGAATTTGTGCTAGGGGAAGTGACTTTTTTTCGGGAGGGGGGGGGGGCAAAGATTTGTGCTGAGAAGGGGGATTTCAGCAGAGGAACGTATTTGTACTGGTATGTATGCTTAGGGGTTAAATCTACAAACAATCAAATAGTTCCCTTCCGATACATTTGCATAGATCTAGATGAGATTGCACAATCAGATTGATAATAAATATGTTATGCTTACCAGCTTTGTGCAGAGCTGCCCCAATCCTTCTCTTCTGTGGTCCTACATTGGTGCTCTTGGCTCCTCCTCTTCTGTGTGCGCCCCCATAGGAAGCTGCTCACTGCTGAGCTGGATTGTGTGTGTCTATAGATATACATAACGCAACTTGGCCCCATCTCTACTCCCTCCTCACAGGATTTGATTGGCAGCAGCAGGAGCCAATAGCTCCCACTGCTGTGTCCTGTGAGGAGTGAGAGATCCGGTGCAGCTGGCCACAATGCTGGATCGAGATAAGACTTAGGTCAGTATTTATGGAGGGGGGCGGGGGGTGATACAACTGGCACATTTTTTACCTTAACCACTTGAGCTACGGAAAAGATTTTTCACTCTTCTTAACCAGGCCATTTTTTGCAGTTCGACATTGCGCTATTTAACTGGTAATTGCACGACCATGCAGTACTGTATGCAAACAAATTTATATAATTTTTTTCACACAAATAGATCTTTCTTTTGCTGCTTTTTGATCACCGCTGGGTTTTTTATTTTATGTGCTATAAATGTAAAAACACTGCAAATTTTGAAAAAAACAAAACAAATTCTACATTCTGATACAAAACAAATCCAATAAAAAAAAATTTTTCAATCGAATTTCTTCATTGGTAAAAAAAAAAAAAAGTGTATAATAAATGGTTTGTGTGAAAGTTATAGCGCCTACAAACTATGGAATTTATATATATATATATATATATATATATATATATATATATATATATATATATATATTGGAATTAATTTTTTCATACTACGAATGGCAGTGATCAGTGACTTATAATGGGACTGCTATAGTGGGGCTGGCAATCTGACACTGACTGGTGCTGGGGAGGAACTAACTGCCACTGTCGTCACCAGTGACATTAATACATGAATCAGTGCTTATACTATACACTGTCACTCTACTAATGACACTGGCTGGGGAGAGGTTAACATCTAGGGCAGGGGCATACATACAGGGGTCGCTGTTGCAACCCAGCCCCATGCTCCAGGGGGCCTGCGCGGCACCCTGTATGCCTGGATAGGAGGGCGTTGGCGGCATGTAGATCAGTGGTTCTCAACTCCTGTCCTCAGAACCCACTAACAGGCCAGGTTTGCAAGATAACTGAAATACATCACAGGTGATATCATTTGCTGCTCAGTGATTGGGTATTCTAGTCTGCCTCTCCCCAAGGTAATACTTAAAATATGGCCTGTTAGTGGGTCCTGAGGACAGGAGTTGAGAGGAACCGATCCCTCCATATAGACGCTGAATGCCCACTTCTCCTCCCCCATTTGGCAGCTGCAGGAAGGAAATGGAGAGCATCGGGTCCTTTACATACCGCTTCCGCCACCTCCCTATTGCTGTCCTGTTGCCCTGGGCTCCTATGTGCTTTCCTAGCCATACCCCTGCAATGCTGCCGGATTTCCCCCTCCCACCTCCCACTGGCTGCTACGGGGATCTTTCAGGATAGAGAGCAGGGAAGGAGCCGGTAAATGTGTAATTTACCGGCCCCTTCCTTGGCTAAATGAATAGTCAGTGATAGGTACGAATTGCTGACTCTGTTTTTTATTTTATATTATTCATTCATAGCTGCCTCAGTTTGTGAATGAACGGGAAGCTCTGTACAGGGCTATTCCTGTTCATTCATTCTGTGCAGCTACAGAGAAAGGAACTGACGAATCTGTCCTCAGTCCCTTTCTTTGTCTCAAAAGTGAGACATCAGAGGTCCGTTTAGACTCCTGATATTTCTCCAAAACCCCCCAATGAGGGTCTTAAAAAAATATGTAAAGAAGAATAAAAAACAAAATTGTAAATAAATTAAATAGTAAAAAAAAAAAAAAGAAAAGAAAAAAAGGAAAAACAAAAATAAAAAACTACTGACACTACCAGGGTTGCAAAGGTACTGGGCTCTGGTGTTCCACCACCGTGGGGGGGGGGCCCAAGATGGCAGGATGGTGGCCCACTGCAGGACCACAATAAAGGGTCTCACAATGGGAGTAAAGGGCACTGGGGATCAGTGGGAGGTGCCCGGTCAGGGGCTCTTCATGGTTTCTTGCACCAGGGCCCTGAAGGTTCTAGTTACGCCTCTGATCTAGGGCGATCAAGGGGTAAAATGCGTGCCTAACTATGTGTGTACAGTGTGCTGCTTTTACTACTAAATCTCTAGGTTTCTCATCCCTGCTTTAATCGGGTCATGGCAGCAAAAAAAGATACACTGATCATGGCAGCTAGCTTCTGCCGTAACCCCGGTATTTAACTTTAAAGTAATGATGTATATTTACAGTTAGGCGATCGGCAAGTAGATAAATTACAACTGATGTCCCCAAAATGCCAAGACATTGGCATTTTGGGGACATCAGTTGTAATGTAGCCACTTGCCGACCGCTTAACTGTAAATATACATCATTACTTTAAAGTTAAATACCGGGGTTACGGCAGAAGCTAGCTGCCATGATCAGTGTATCTTTTTTTTCTCGTTAGGCAGCTGGCCTAAAAGTGATCCCAGCTGCGTATTCACTGCAAGATCACTTTTATAAGTGGTGGGAGAGGTGCCCCCCCTCCCGCCACTTCCCGGTCATTTCCCAGCTTACCGGAGACGTTGGTAAGCCCGGAAGCGATCCTATGCGGCCCATGGCTAGGCAGGAAGTCCTGCCCTTGGAGGACCAAAGCGATCGCTGACGTCACTTCCTGTTCTCGAGCTTACAGAGATGATTTTTTTTATTTGGTTTTTAGGGATAAATGATAAATCTGGGGTCTTTTTGACCCCAGATCTCTCAATAAAGAGGACTTGTCATGCTTATTTCTATTACAATAAAAGTTTACATTCCTTGTAATAGTAAAATAAAAGTGAACAAAAAATAAAGGGATAGTATAAAAATAAGAAGTAAAATAAATAGGAAAAATGTTTTAAATTAAAGCGCCCCATCCCTCCCAGCTTGTGTGCAGAGGCGAACGCATACGTAAGTCGCGCCCACATATGTAAACGGTGTGAGGTTTCGCCACGATCCTTACAGCGAGGGTAATACTTCTAGACCTCCTCTGTAACTCTAAACAGGTAACCTGCAAAAAGTTTTAAAGCGTCGCCTATGGAGATTTTTTAAGTACCGCAGTTTGTCGCCACTTCCACGAGTTTAAAAGCGTGACATGTTAGGTATCTATTTACTTGGCATAACATCATCTTTCACATTATACAAAAAAATTGGACAAACTTTACTGCTTTTTTTTATTAGATCTGAGCATGCGTGGCACTTTGTCCGTCGGAATTCTCTACACACGATCGTAAAAAGTCCGATAGGATTTTGTTGTCGAAAATTCCGACGGAAAAAGTCCGCTAGAGTCCACACATGATCGGATTTTCCGACAACATAATCTGATCAGATTTTTTCCATCGGAATATCTGACCGTGCGTCATTTTCTAGCAAAAAATACCGATTTTTACAAACAGCGAATGTCAGAAAAAGGTCTGGTCTTCAAATGGTTAACTCTCAGAAGAACCTAATTTTATTATACTGGGCTGAGTTGCCGAAGGAGTTAAGATTTTTAACTGAAAAAAATGGTGAATGTTCACTTCTAGTCTCCAATCATGTGAAAAACGTCTGCAGTAATGGGGATTCAAAGTGAACAGGAATTCACTTTTAACACGATTGGATCATTTAGGTGAAAATGTACACAATTTCTGAGTGAAGATTCTCAACTCCTTTAGTAAATCAGCCCCCTTATATCTACTATTATCACCCCTCTTCCCTCCCAACACACACACACAATGAGCACACAATTATCATCAAAATGTACATGCTTTAGGGTGACCGTACACACAACAATCTAATTGTACAATCGCCAAAATTTACCAAAACTGTGTAATGAGGACAAACCTAAACAACTGCTTCCATTCATATTTAATCACACTAGGCCTACATGACATAGTTGTTGGTGGATTTATTGGTGGCTTTACACACTTTGATGTTATCATCTGATCAATGTGCAATTTGTTCAAAACAATCGAATCAGAAACTGATCAAATAGCCATAACTTCCCTTCTAGTCAATTTAGACTCATTTTAGATTGGATTTGATTAAACAGATTCAATCGACCAGGGTGGAAAAGGATCATTCGTTTTTGCATCAATCGGCAACACTGGAATGATTCTATCATAAATTTGCTTGTATTTCCATCAATTGGGTTATGAAGTATCCAGGAGGAAATGTAGATACCATGGATAACTTATGATTGGATGAATGGTATTCCATTCCCCCAATGTGTTGTTGACTATCAATCGATTATTCCTATTGGGAGGGATCAATTGGAAAATAAATCATGTATTGTATATAGCCACCATAAAGTAAATTGTACAACCAGATTGTATAATGTATGGTTAGCTTTACAATCTGACTGTTTAATCTTTTTTAGGGCTCGTTCACAATAGCAGCTGGGGGGCAGTAAAACCTAGTGGTTGAGCACAGTATTACCGTTTTACCGTTTCGTGGGGCTGTGCCCGCCCTGCACGGGTTAACCGCTCATTTTGTGACTAGGGGTGAGGCAAAATAAGGTTTACTTACCTAATCTGTCGATCCTCCCAGCATAAGACCAGTCCAGCACCCCCATGCTCCAGCGGTCTTGAGTTGTGGACTGTTCCTGAAGTCATCAAGTCCAGAGCTGGCTCCATAGACCAGGAACAGTCCATCGCTGGACCGTGGTGGGTGTGCCATTTTCCTGTGAAACAAAGGATCGATCGAGTATAAACTTTCTGCTCACCCCTAGGCATAATGAAAAGTTGACCAGTGCAGTGCGGGCACAGCCCCACTGCATGGGAACACTGGCCCGGAGATAAGCTTTAATGCATTCCAGTCTTAGGCGTGCGCACAGGGTGTGCTGGATGTGCCTGGGCACACCCTATTCACCCCATGGGCATTAGCATTATTACTCTATGTGCCAGCAGGAAGATGGGAAAGATCTCCCTCTTACCGGCTATGCCATAAGAAAAGTGCTTACGCACTCCTCTTGCACTGTGCTGGCAGGAAGATCAATGTGCCAGGCTCATATATACAGTTGTGCTCATAAATTTACATACCGAACATACAGAATTTGTGATTTTTTTTTGGCCATTTTTCAGAGAATATGAATGATAACACAAAAACATTTCTTTCACTCATGGTTAGTCCCCCCCCCCCCTCCCGCCACCTTCCGCCACTCTTCTCGGGCCTCCCGTCCCACCAGGAGACCCAATCCACGATCCGGCACTTCTGCTGGCTAGAGGAGGACTGGCATGAAGCCGGAAACGGCTTGATTTCAGTCTTCTTTCTATAAACACGGAAGCGACGTCACAACGTCGCTTCCGGTTTACTCGGTTGCCAATGGCGCAGTTTTTAATAAAACAACAGTATTTAGAATCGCCGTTTTTGGCGATCTGAATACTTTGAAGTGCAAAGGAGGGATTTGGGGTCTTTTAGACCCCCGATCCCTCCATAAAGAGTACCTGTCACCACCTATTACTGTCACAAGGGATGTTTACATTCCTTGTGACAGCAATAAAAGTGATCACATTTTCTTTTTTTTAAAGTGACAATGTAAAAAAAAATAAGAAAAAAATAATAATTTTTTCAAGCGCCCTTGTCCCTGCGAGCTCGCGCAGCAAAGAAAACGCACACGTAAGTGGCGCCCGCATATGTAAACGGTGTTCAAATCACACATGTGAGGTAGTGCCATGATCATCAGAGCAAGAGCAATAATTCTAGCACTAGACTTCCTCTGTAACTCTAACCTGGTAACCATTATGTTTTTTTAAAGAGATTTTTAAGTACCGTAGTTTGTTCCCATTCCACTAGTGTGCGCAATTTCAAAACATGAAATGTTAGGTATCTATTTACCCGGCATAACATCATCTTTCAGATTATACAAAAACTTTACTGTTTGTTTTGTTTTTAATTCATTAAAGTGTTTTTTTTCCTAAAAAATTCCTTTCGAAAGACCGCTGCGCAAATACAGTATGACATAAAATATTGCAATGATCATTTTATTCCCTAGGGTCTCTGCTAAAAATATATATATAATGTTTGGGGGTTCTACGTCATTTTCTAGCAAAAAATACAGATTTTACCTTTCAAGCAACAAATGTCAGAAATAGGCTTATGCCCAGGACACACAAGCGGAATTTCCGTCGGAAAAATCTTGGATGTTTTTTCCGACAGAATTCCGCTCAAGCTTGGCTTGCATACACACGGTCACACAAAAGTTCTCTGAACTTTCGACCATCAAGAATGCAGTGACTGACAACACTACGACGAGCCGAGAAAATTAAATTCATTGCTTCCGAGGATGCGTTGAATTGTTTCAGAGCATGCGTAGGAATTTTGCGCGTCAGAATTGGTACAAATAATAGGAATTTCCGATCGCAACTTTTTCCGACCGAAAAATTGAGAACATGCTCCCAATCTTTTGCTGGCTGGAATTCCGCCAGCAAAAATCAGATGGAGCAAACACACGGTCGGATTTTCCGACCAAAAGCTCTCATCAGACTTTTGCTGGTGGAATTTCCGATTGTGTGTACGCGGCATAAGTCATGAAATCGATATAAACTGCTAAATACCTTTTCTCATCAGCAGTATATACAGTGGTGTGAAAAAGTGTTTGCCCCCTTCCTCATTTCCTGTTCCTTTGCATGTTTGTCACACTTAAGTGTTTCGGAACATCAAACCAATTTAAACAATAGTCAAGGACAACACAAGTAAACACAAAATGCAATTTGTAAATGAAGGTGTTTATTATTAAAGGTGAAAAAAAATCCAAACCATCATGGCCCTGTGTGAAAAAATGATTGCCCCCCTTGTTAAAACATACTATAACTGTGGTTGTCCACACCTGAGTTCAATTTCTCTAGCCACACCCAGGCCTGATTATTGCCACACCTGTTCACAATCAACGCATCACTTAAATAGGAGCTGCTTGACACAGTAAGGTCCACCAGAAGATCCTTAAAAGCTACACATCATGCCGAGACCCAAAGAAATTCAGGAACAATTGAGAAAGAAAGTAATTGAGATCTATCAGTCTGGAAAGGGTTATAAAGCCATTTCCAAAGCTTTGGGAATCCAGCGAACCACAGTGAGAGCCATTATCCACAAATGGCGAAGACATGGAACAGTGGTGAACCTTCCCAGGAGTGGCCGGCCGCCCAAAAATACCCCAAGAGCGCAGCGACGACTCATCCAAGAGGTCACAAAAGACCCCACAACAACGTCCAAGGAACTGCAGACCTCACTTGCCTCAGTTAAGGTCAGCGTTCATGCCTCCACCATCAGGAAAAGACTGGGCAAAAATGGCCTGCATGGCAGAGTTCCAAGGAGAAAACCACTGCTGAGCAAAAAGAACATCAAAGCTTGTCTCAATTTCTCCACAACACATCTTGATGATCCCCAAGACTTTTGGGACAACATTCTGTGGACCGATGAGACAAAAGTGGAACTCTTTGGAAGGTGTGTGTCCAAGTATATCTGGCGTAGAAGGAACACTGCATTTCAGAAAAAGAACATTATACCAACAGTAAAATATGGTGGTGGTAGTGTGATGGTCTGGGGCTGTTTTGCTGCTTCAGGACCTGGAAGACTTGCCGTGATAAAAGGAACTATGAATTCTGCTGTCTACCAAGAGATCCTGAAGGAGAATGTCCGACCATCTGTTCGTGTACTCAAGCTGAAACGAACTTGGGTTCTGCAGCAGGACAATGATCCTAAACACACCAGCAAGTCCACCACCGAATGGCTGAAGAAAAACAAAATGAAGACTTTGGAGTGGCCTAGCCAAAGTCCTGACCTGAATCCTATTGTTGTGGTATGACCTTAAAAAGGCCGTTCATGCTCGAAAACCCTCTAATGTAACTGAATTAGGACAATTCTGCAAAGATGAGTGGGCCAAAATTCCTCCAGGACGCTGTAAAAGCCTCATTGCACGTTATCGCAAATGCTTGGTTGCAGTTGTTGCTGCTAAGGGTGGCCCAACCAGTTATTAGGTTTAGGGGGCAATCACTTTTTCACACAGGGCCATGATGGTTATGATTTTTTTTCACCTTTAATAATAAACACCTTAATTTACAAATTGCATTTTGTGTTTACTTGTGTTGTCCTTGACTATTGTTTAAATTGGTTTGATGTTCCGAAACACTTAAGTGTGACAAACATGCAAAGGAACAGGAAATGAGGAAGGGGGCAAACACTTTTTCACACCACTGTAGCAGTCTTATGGCTTCTATCAGTGTCTGATTAAAGCTTGTAGGAGGAGTTTTCATTCTCCCCTGATTGTTCTATGAGGCTGCATGACCCCTGACCCTCTGTCTGGACAGTGCTGATTGGCCCTGTGCTGATCACATGCACCCTCCCCACCCAAAAAGAAAAAAAAAAACTCTTTAGCAATACACATCAAACTGAGCATGTGCAGCTTGTCCCCAAGGCTCTGTACTACCAGTGGAAGAAGGGGAGGGTCAGAGAAGACAGGATCAAACAGCCTTTTTACACAATGCAGAGGATTAACCCCTTAGGTTCCACAGTGAGTATAACAAGCTATGCTGCATGTACACACTGATTGTACTGTTGTGGGTTTATTAACACTTTAAGGTTAAAAACCTTCTTCATGCAGCTCCCCCCCCCCCCTCCCCCAAATACTTACCTGAGCCCGATCTTAATCAGTGATGTGCACAAGAGGAGAAACTCTTGGCTCTCACACTCCACATTGTAGAAGGAGGCAGCAATGGGAGCTATTGGCTCCTGCTGCTGTTAATCATAACCAGTGAGGAGAGAGCGGGGCGGGGCAGAGCCACACTCTGTGTGTCAATGGACACATGGAGCCAACTCAAGAGCGAGCATGCACGAGTGTCCCCAGCAGAACATGGCAAACTGCACCTCCCCAAGATGTATGAGCATTATGCATCAGCAAAAATCCCCCCCATAAAAAAATTGAGCACTAATCGGCATGCTTACACCTCAAGCATAGTTTTCCCCCCAGCACAAATCAATGCTCCCCCCAAGCTAAAATCCTCTCTCTCCCCAAGACCCCCCCCCCCCCCCCCCCCGCACAATCCCCCCTCTCAAAAAAAATCACTCCTCATAGTGCAAATCCTCTAACCCTCAAATTTCCCCTCCAAGTACACATCCTCCCCCACCCCATTCCGAACCCCCTTCCCAGCAAAAATCTCACCCTCATTCCCCCCTCCCAGCACAAATCCCCCCCCCCCTGCCCCAAATTTCTCCTCCTAGCACAAATTTTTCCCAATCATCCCTACTAGCACAAATCCCTCCCCCCCCCCTCTACCATATCACCTCTTCTAACACAAACCCCCCAAATCCCCCTCCTAGCACAAATCCTCTTGCCCATCCCAGCACACATCCCATCAGATCACCACTTCTAACACACACACCCAAATTTCCTCTCCTAGAACAACCCCCAAATTTCTACCCCCACATGATAACACAGTGCCCAGGGCAGCCGCCCCCTCCTGCCCACCCCTTGTCCCAGCCCTTGTCCTCGGAGCAAGCGATTTTCTATGGGGGCACTTGGAAGGAGGGGACCAGAAGTACTTGCATCTGTGGGGGACCCCAGAAGGTGGGGAGGGGCTGGTCTGTGCAAAACAATTGCACAGAGTAGTTAAGTATAACATGTGAAGCTGGCCATACATTATACAATTTTCTTTAGATTTACCTTCAAATATGTAGTGCAAGGACCTGTCTGATTGCATGCAAATTGAAAGTGTTTAGGTTTGACCTCATATTATTAGGTTTTGGTAAATCTAAAGGAAAATCGTGAAGTAAATTGTATAGTGTATGGCCATCCTTTAGAATCACTTTATTGGCACCACCACAGGATAACCTAGCATCAGAACCATGTAGTACACAGGCCTGCCTGATTGCGTACAATTTTATTGGATGGTTTAAATCAGAGATATGCAATTAGCGGACCTCCAGCTGTTGCAAAACTACAAGTCCCATCATGCCTCTGCCTCTGGGTGGCATGCTTGTGACTGTCAGAGTCTTGCTATGCCTCATGGGACTTGTAGTTCTGCAACAGCTGGAGGTCCGCTAATTGCATATCCCTGGTTTAACCACTTGCTGACCGGGCCATAGCCGAAAGATGGCTACAGCGCGGTCGGCTTATTCTGGGAGGGCGTCCATGGACATCCTTCCAGAATCTTGCTCCTGTCCCGGAAAAATCTGCATCACAGATCGTGGTAAATGGCTGGTAGTGGCTGTTTACCACGTGATCGCTCTGTCAAATGTAAACAAACCGGTTTCTCCCTCCCGTCTCTGTACCGATCTGTACAGTGCGAGGGGAGAAGGGGAGAGATCCTTTGCAGCAGCGCTGTGGGCTGGATCTGTAGTGCCTACAGTGCTGCTCAGTGCCCATACTCTGCAATAATCTGCAATACTCTGCCCATATTCTGCAATACTCTGCAATACTCTGCAGTACTATGCCCATACTCTGCAATACTCTGCCAATAATCTGCAGTACTCTGCAATACTCTGCCAATAATCTGCAGTACTCTGCAATACTCTGCCAATACTCGCCAATACTCTGCCAATACTCGCCAATACTCTACAATAAATTTTAACAGAAACAAAGAATTTTTATTTTTTTAACGAATTTTCAGTCTTTTTTGATTTATAGCGCAAAAAATAAAAAACCCAGCAGTGATTAAATACCACCAAAAGAAAGCTCTATTTGTGTGAAAAAAGGACAAACATTTCATATGGGTACAGTGTTGCATGACTGAGTAATTGTCATTCAAAGTGTAAAGGCACCGAAAGCTGAAAATTGGTGTGGTTAGGAAGGGGGTTTAAGTGCCCAGTGGGTAAGTGGTTGAATAGATCCTCATGTGGCATGGTAAAAAGTAAATTGCACAAAAATTGTATAGTGCATGGTCGCCTGTACAATCTCTTTTAGATCTACGGAGGACAAGGGCCTGTCTGATTAGGTACAAGATGATTGGATGGTTTTACATCTTTCGGTCAATAAAAAAGTTGATTGCACAAAAATTGTACAGCTAGATTGTATAGTGCATGGTCGCCTGTACAATCTCTTTTAGATCTACGGAGGACAAGGGTCCGTCTGATTGGGTACAAGATGATTGGATGGTTTTACATCGTTTCGGTCAATAAAAAAGTTGATTGTACAAAGATTGTAAAGTGTATGGTGAGCTTGCAACATATTTTTCTCTTTGATTAGATAGCAGATAGAAATCATCCCCCTCAGGGAGCACATGGCCTATAGAAAACCTGCTTTTCCAGCTAATGATTCCTCCATAAAGCCCTCAAACATACAAGGTAGAAGGCTGGCCAGGTTGCTGAGTGGTTAACAAAGCTCCAGTTTTCCAAGGCAGGCCTGGTAATGTAACCAGCTGAGCTCCATGATATATGGACACCGGCGCTAAATCCATCAATATAATTTATGTGAGATCTGAATAGATCCGAATGCCCCAATTCCTCCATAATATAAACATTTTACATGAGACTTGTGTATATCCGGACGGTAAAATGGGTCTCAAGGGGAGAATTTGCAGGCTATTAATATTTGATGCACAGATGTTGTGTAGATTCTGGTTTACAATGCATCCCATACCAACTAAGCTGGACCCTCTAAAGAAAGGAGATTGTCCCCCTTGACTGATAAAAGTCCCCAATAAGACAAACTTCCCATCCTGCGCTCCTCTATTTGGCTAGGCTTTGACTTTTATGACAAAAGCCATGATTTTTTTTTTTTTCCCTGTGTCTGCTTAGTAGATCTGTGCTGGGGCTGTGTGTGGGTGTGTGCCTGGCAGATCTCATTGTCTCTCTTCTTCTAGCAGCGCCATTTTGAGGGCCTTTAGAAAATGCCTTCTCCTCCTGCTGGGTCCAAAAACACTAATATTATCCATATGTTCAAAGACAACTTCAGGCCTTCCTATGGCTACATGCATTTACATCCTTCTATTGGAAAAAGTGTATCTGGGAAATGTTACATTGTTTCATGCCATTGAGAATCACATTTTCTTTGTAGCAATTAGCATTACAACCTTCAATTATACAAACAAACATAGAAAAAAAGAAAAGAAAAAAAAAGCCTGAACTCAGTATGATGGGCACCTAAAAATAAAATCTATTACTTCCCTAGGCAGCATATACAGCATATACATATAAACTAAATGTATTTATTTACATTAAAAAAAAAATACACATTCTTATATCAGAACTTAATTTAAAAAAAACTCAAACTATCATGCATCATCTTAGATTCTAAAATGTGTTTTGCAAATTCTCATTTCAGAATTTAATTTAAAGAAATCCAAATATCATGTAGTTTATATAGTTCTGTGTTCTGCACATACTCATGTCAGAATTTAATTAAAAAAATAAATCGAGGGACCATGTATTTTATATACTTAGATTTTAAAATAAGTTTTGCTTATTCACATTTTCAGAATGTAATAAAAAAATAAATCAAGAATCAAATATTCTATATTCCTACATTCTAATGTGTGTTTTTCACATTCTCCAGAGCCAGGATTTAGTTATAAAAATAGCCAAAGATCATATATTCTATACATATATTTGTTTTAATTCTATTATGTGTTATTTTAAATTATATTTTGTGTTTTGCACATTCTAATGCCAGAATTTATTTTATGAAAATATCCAAGGATCATGTATTCTATATTTTACAAATATATATATATATATATATATATATATATATATATATATATATATATATATATATATATATATATATATATATATATATATATATATATATATATATTATGTGTTTTTTAAATTATATTATGTGTTTTGCACATTCTCATGTCAGAATTTATTCTATAAAAATATCCAAGGATCATGTATTCTATATTTTATATATATATATATATATATATATATATATATATATATATATATATATATATACATACACACACACACATATATTTTATAAAAATATCCAAGGATCATCTATTCTATATTTAAAATATATAATATTTATTTAAAATATATATATAATGTGTTTTTTTCAATTCTATTATGTGTTTTGCACATTCTTATGGCTGAATTGATTTTATAAAAATATCCAAGGATCATGTATTCTATTTTTTTTATTCTATTGTGTTTTTTAAATTCTATTATGTGTTTTGCACATTCTCGTGCCAGATTTTATTTTATAAAAATAGCCAAGGATTGTGTAATTGATAAAATTCTATAATGTGTCTTGCACATTATAGAATTTGTTTTGCATTTTCTCATGTCAGAGTTTAATTTTAAATAAAAATCCAACAATCACGTATTCTATATTTTTAAATTCTGTTATGTGTTTTGCACATTCTCATGTCAAAATGTAATAACAGAAATTATGTATTCTATATGTGTGCTCCAAGGATATATTATATTTTAAAATTCTATTATGAGTTTTGCACATTCTCATGTCAAAATATAATGGCAAAAATCAAGTATTTCTGTATAGGTTATCACATTCTCATGTCATAATTTAATTACAAAAGAAAAAAAAATCTAAGGATCATGCATTCTATTGGCTTCGATTCGAGTGTGTTTTGCACTTTCTCTTGTCAGAATTTAATTTAAAAATAAATGCAACGATCATGTATTAGATATATCTAGCCTAGTGGTTTTAAAATTAATAATAAAAAAAAAGGTATGATTGAAGCATAAATAAAAATAAAAAAAAACGGGTGCAGATTTTAATTTTTATTAACATGGTAAAGTTTTGCACACGAATTATTATAAAGACAACTTTGTGAAAATAAGAACCATTAAATTATTATCAAATAACTAATAAATTAAAAATAGATACTGAGAATTGTATATATATATATATATATATATATATATATATATATATATATATATATATATATATATATATATATGTATATATATATATATATACACGTATATATTAACATATTAAAATTAAATTAACATTAAAATATCTACTTGAATCTAAACGAATATTTTTGATTCCTGAGACATCGCTAAAATAATGTTCAAATCAACTGATTTGTTTTTTTCCCCTGAATGGTTCTAATCGACAACTAAAGTACAAAAAAAACATAAAAAAAACATGAATTTAATTTAATAGCTGGCGGTGGATCAATAAATATAATAAATAGTATAAATAATACCCTCGCACGCTGAAGGTGAATACTCTGCAAGAAAAATAATGAGAAAAATGCTGATATTAAAATTCTAAATTGTGGAGATCTTTGCTGCAAAGTGTGCTAGTGAGAAAGTCGATATCTTCTTGTGAGAAGTGGACAGGACTATTGAGGGAACCCTCTGAAATGTGTAGGCAGGAGTCTGACGGGAATAAAGTCAGCTCTGACAATAAATTGTCCTGGCTTTCAGAGAGGACATTGTCCATGCTACCCACCTCTGCACTGGGCTCAGTCTCACTGGTGGGTGTTGGGTAGAGGGGGCTTCTGGATGTGGATTCCTTGCCTGAGGGAAGCTGTTGACTGATGGGCAACTTGGGAATCTCAGGCTTGTAAGGGTCTGACTCCATCAAAGAGTCATTGGCATCTAGTCCTTGGTGGTAGGCTGGGCTCTCATCTCCATCCTCTATGGGGTCGCAGTCTTCCAAGTTGGAGAAACTCAGGTCCCCATCCTGTTGGTCTTTTTGCTGAGTCTGTCTCTTGTGCTTCATCCTGCGGTTCTGGAACCAAACTTTAACCTGTCTCTCGGTGAGATCTAGCAGAGCAGCTATCTCCACTCTCCTGGGTCTGCAGAGGTACTTATTGAAGTGGAATTCCTTCTCCAGCTCCAGCAGTTGGGTGTTGGTGTAGGCTGTCCTCAGCCTCCTATTGCTGCTGTTGGAGTCCTGGATTCCTGTCGGTTCTGCAAAAGCAATCGCTTACGTTATAAATCTAGGCACACACACAGCCATTTCTTAGCTAACCAATTAACCCTTCTGCTGCTGGAGGGCAGCCAACAAGGAGGATTGCAAGGCTATATGGATGGCTCTGGCAGCATCAGGGTTAAGTTTAGCCAGGAAACTCGATTACAAATTGTATTGTGACACAGATCAGAATAGTCATAAATAATCCTGAGCAGGTTAACGTGTTACTTTTATCTGACTGCCATTTTTTTTTTTTTATCAGAAATGTGAACACCCACCACCCCCATATCCCTTCCTGACAAAAAAAAAGAGAGAGATACCCCCTTTACAGCATTACATTGCATGCAGGAACAATGCACCACTGCAGGTCCTCTTTTACTGTGATATATGCAAGGATCCAGAATCAGTAGGGACATGACTACATAATAGTTAAAATGAAAAGATTAACCCAACAAGGTCCAGGAACAATAAAACACAATTACTATTATCATTATTAAATGAAACGATGAACCCATGAAACCCCAAGATCCAAAAACAATAAGAAAACAGTGACTATATAATTCTTAAAATAAAATAATAGACACACCAAGATCCATGTACAATAAAAACACGACCAATATAATTATTACAAAGAAATTATGCCCCCCCCCCCCCCCAAGATCCAGAAACACTATGTAAACAGTGACTATATCGTTATTGGAATAAAATGATGTACACATGAACCCCCCCCAAGATCTAAGAACTATAAGAACTCATTAACTATGAACAGGAACAACTCATTAACTATATCACTTTTAAAAATAAACGTGGACGTGAACAAGATCCAGGAACAGTAAGAACAAATCGACTATATAATAATTTAAATAAAATGACGGACCTCCCAAAGATTCGAGAAGCTATAAGAACATAGTCGACTATATCATTATTAAAATACAAATAGACTCACGAGCCCACCAAGATCCAGGAACAATAAGAACACATTGACTATATTACAATAATAAAATGATGGACTTGTGAGCCCACCAAGATCCAGGAGCAATAAGAACACATTGACTATATTATTATAAAATAAAATGATGGACTTATGAGCCCACCAAGATCCAGGAACAATAAGAACACATTGACTATATTATTATAAAATAAAATGATGGACCCATAAGCCCACCAAGATCCAGGAACAACAAGAACACACTAATATTATTGAAATAAAATGATGGACTTATGAGCCCACCAAGATCCAGGAACAATAAGAACCCAGTGACTGATATCATTATTAAAATGAATTGATGGACCCCCATAATCCCTGAAGGATGGACCCCCATAATCCCTGAAGGATGGACCCCAGGACAGACCTGCTGGTGACCCCCCTGCAGACTCAGGCGTTGATAGGGGGGCTGGTGGGGATCCTTGGTTGCTCTTCTTGCCTGATTTTTTTTCCTTCATCCAGGGGAACTCAGTAGCCAAATGGCCAGGCTGCTGGCTAGGCTGCTGGAGCAGGCCATTATCTGTCCGTTTTTGGCTCCTAGTCCTCGGCTGGCCACCGGATCCCGGATTCAAGCTGGGGATGGTTTGTTCAAAAGGAGGAGGAATTAATGTCGAGCCCTTGATTGATGAAGTTTGAAATGTCTCCAGGACAGCAGGGAAGGACGTCAGGCACTCTGCTAGCGATGGCTGGCTGTTGATGAACCCGATCTCCCTCTCAAATTCAAAATTCATGGCTTCCCCTGGCCAGCCTAGGGGTGGGAAAAGGAAATATTAGGATCCCAATAATCCCGAGGCCCTATTATTGTATATTGCTGATAAATCAGGCGTATGGGGACCCTGATGTATTAAACTGAAGACTGGGCGACTTGCAGCCAATTCCTGGTCACGTGACTGCGGCTGACCAATAGGGAGAACAGGCCTGCTGAAAAAGAGTGCATTATCACTGCGAATTAATTCTTATAAATGTATGGGGGACTTCCCCCCAAAAAAATATGCTGCATGTACTAGTTGGCAATGTATAGAAGAGGAAGCGGTAGGAAGGGGGTTACTGAGGATGACCAAAGGAGATGAGTACACCAGGATAGGCACCATAGGATGGGGAGAGAGAATGTACTCCAGCCATGATTACAGAGGATGACCAGAGCAGAAGCAGCTGTGAAGCAGGATAGGAAGGTTTAATGGGAAGGGAGAAGGTACTCCATCCATGATCACAGAAGATGACATTTGGGGTCATCTGGAGCCCAGTTGTTGCTTTCCAGGATCACTTAGTGAAACTCCAGAATAAATCCTTATGGAGAGGCTGCTGAGTAACAGGGATGATTCCTGAGCCACATCACAAGAGAAGAGTGATCAATCTCTGGGGTGGAGGGGCAGTGTCAGCTAAGAATTCCTTCCTTTATGACTATGGGAAGCCGAGGACTCCACAAACGGGAAATGTGTCCAACAGCCAAACTGGGGCACAAAGTCACCAGAAAAAAAAAAAAAGAGAGAGAGAGAAATCCTGACTCCTTCCAAGTGTCTGGGGGTTGTGATCAGCAAGCTGCTGGGCTGCTCGTGGAAACTTTTGTCTGATAAAAATCTGCGTGGGTGGTGGGTGTAGAGCAAGGCACAGTCCCAGCAATGATCAGTGTGGATGGAGAGGGGACAAAAACAAGAGGACTTTTCTGGGACCATTGTAACCACAGAGGACATATTTCTTTACTCCAACAGCTTTATTGCAGCAAATATTTTGCTAAAGTGTCCTAAACGATATTTCCTTGTTGTTTTTTTTTTTTTTGTTTGCACTGTAGAGCAAGACATAGAAAATCTTGGCCTCCTGGATTTCTTCTGCTACAGAACCTAGTGGAAAATGCCATGGATTTTTTTTTTTGTACTCGGTTTGGGGGGGTGGGGTAGGCTGGCAGCCTGTTTATTCCATTTGGTGTTACTTAGAAATGCGAGGTAAGAGATGATACATAGACATGAAGGGTTAATGTCACTATGTAGCCAGCAAAGGCAGCAAGAAGGGACAGAGCCCTTCTTTATTTATTTATATATGTATGTATGCATATATGTATATATGGGTCTGCATGTTCACTATACATATCTGTTTATTGTAAGATTAGCTTACAACACCAACATACATTTTGTAACAATAGATGTATGCTATTGCAAAATAATATGTGTTTAATATATATAGGTATATATATATATATATATATATATATATATATATATATATATATATATATATATATATATATATGTATATATTTATATATAGATCTATGTATGTGTATATATATATATATATATATATATATATACACATATAGATCTATATATATAATGAGCTTGGTAATAAAGAAGATTCTATATATAATGATGTAATGAGATTGTTAATAAAGAAGTTGAGCATCTTCAAACAATACATTTTGTTAATTTTCACTTTAGTTAGCCAACTAGAGCAAATTTCTGGTTACTTATTTCATCAGCACATAATTGGATCATGAAAGATTTATTTAGGGAAGATTTATTGAGTTATTTTTTATGTGAAGATTTTCTTCTTTCTTTCTTTCTTTCCTTTTTTCTTTCTTTCCTTCCTTTTTTCTTTCTTTCTTTCTTTCTTTCTTTCTTTCTCTCTCACTCCCTCTTTAATTGTTTCTGTCTGTCTTGCTCTGTATCTTTAATTCTCTTACTCTCCTTCTAATTACTAATTATCTATTGATTTCTCTATCATTCTCTCTCTCCCCTTTCTCTCTCTTCCCCTTTCATTTTATCCGTCTCTCTTTCTCTCACTCCTATTCTCTCTCACTATTTATTACACCTCTTCTCACCTCCCTCTCTTTCTCTCTAATCTTTCTTTCTCTTTATTTCTTTCTTTTTTTTCTCTCTTCCTTATTCTTTATTTGTTCTGTCTGTCTTGCTCTGTATCTTTATTTCTCTTACTCTCCTTCTAATGACACCTCTTATTCCTTTCTCTATCATTCGCTCTCTCCCCTTTCTTTCTCTCTTCCTCTTTCATTTTCTCTGTCTCTCACTCTTATTCTCTCTCACTATTTATTACACCTCTTTCCACCTCCCTCTCTTTCTCTCCAATCTTTCTTTCTTTCTTCGAGATATTTTGATGTAAAATGTGTGTACAAGCAGGATAGGGATTCTTATTTTTTTACAAAACCTGAGAATTAAAAAAAAACAAGATCTTTATTCTGATTTGTTGTTCATTCGGCTCTAATGCAGATCGTCCTTGCTATGTAGGTTTCTCTCATAAAGATAAGTCAGGATTTGGGAATTCTTGCACATGAAAGGTTTTGTGAAAACAAAGCTGAACTGAACCATCTGCCTGACTTCCTCCATAACTCGCCATTTTCTGAACAGAAAAAAAGATGGCGTCTGTTCTATTGTAGCCTGCACTTCTCTTAGACACAGCTTCAGTATGAGCTCATGGGGTCCTCCTGAGCAGTGCTGCTTATTCCAATGTTCTTTTATCACATAGCCAGGAGCAAAGAGATGTAATTTAATGTACAGACTCGTGTGTGTCTGTACTGCTTGAGGATTGCAGATTAATGAGTTCTGAAGCAAGCAAGAGCTATTAGATCGTTTTGTTTCCCCCCTATATGGGAGAGTGTACAAGACACATTGTTTTATTTTAAGCAAACATGATAATTTGTTCATATTTTAAATAAATGAGCTTTGATCTTATGTTTCACACTGCTACTAATTAAACGTTTTATATGCTATAAATATTCGTGCCTCCCTGTACTTTATTTATGCTGCCTACATTTATTTTTTTGCACATTGGATGCAGTCATTTCAAGAGGAGAAAGGGATATCATTTTCCTTAAGCCCTCCCCTTTAACCCCTTGTGAATATTCATATCAAAGAGCTTCTTTGTAATGTATAACCCTCACTTTCTTTCATTCCTGTTCTTTCATTTTACACATTGGTGTGTTTCTCTGTGTCCTTTTTTTATTTTATTTTTTTTGCAACTCTCTTGATTTCCATTGTAGGGGCCTCTACTACCACATCAATCTTTTTAACTCATCTGGGCCTGCAGTTCCATGGTTCAAATAATAAAAGCAGACTTTTGAGTTAACCCTGTTGGTGCTTTCCTCTGCTCCATGTTTTTTCTTTTTTTTTTTTAATATGTTGTTTCACAGGGGTAGATTTTATAAAACTAGAGCACCCAGAATCTGGTGCAGCTGTGCATGCTAGCCAATCAGCTTTTAAGTTCAGCTTGTTCAGTTAAGCTTTCACAATAAAACCTGGAAGCTGATTGGTTTCTAGGCAGAGCTGCACCACGTTTTGCACCATGAAGTTTTAGTAAATAACCCCCACTATGTGATATTACAAATTCCATAAATGTACAAATAAGTATGTTCTAGAACAAGTGGATGGTACTCATCAAGCAGTTTACGTATTTACTCTTCATGGGAAATTTAGTGAAGAACAAGTAGGCCAGTTTTGTGAAACTGACTTTACTTTCAACACCTATATACGTTGAGGGATATTATTATTATTATTATTATAATAATAATTATTATTATTATTATTTACAGTAATAATAAATATTTATTATTATTTACAATAATAATAAATATTTATTATTAATATATAGAATAGTAAAATATAAATAAATAATACAGTCATCCATTTATCCTGATTAGGCCACTGAAGCTGAAACAGGCTGGAAAGTGTATTACCTTTAGCAAAATACACATGTATCTTTGGTATTTATTTTCCCTCTAAGCTACTGGTTTGTGTAATTTGTAGCTATCTGCTCTCTCATTTCTCTTCCCTTGTGTTTGTCTTTTGCTGGAGAATATTCAAACAAGCAGAACGTTTACTCAGATATAGCCAGCAGTAGACACAATTCTGGGGGTTCTTTGTACAATCCTGGGCATACAACAAACAGACCAACCTGCAGTGATTTCATACAGGCAGCCTAATAATTAAGAGCAAATATTGACATTCTTCAGTACAAACATATCCAGAATTAAAGCAAGCTGGCTGGTGAGGAGTGATCCAACTCTTGTCCCCACAACTACACTAATACACAGGAATGTTTTATAACACAAAGTTTATTCCATGATTTTTTTTTCCAACAGGCAACTTAAAAAATAAAAATAAAAAAAGGAAAAATGACCTACAAGGAACAAAGAGATCTCCAGAGGGTGTTGTGCAGCCTCCCTATTCATGGCTAGACAATAACTGTTGGATGGGTTTTTTCCATACCTCCAGTAGGACTAGTTACATTATCCATTATAACAAGAAAACAAACTAACATTTTTTTTTTTTCTAAAATACTAGAATTAAATAGGCATTATTGTACAATGACAGGGAAACACAAACTTTAGAACAAGAAAATACCAAAAAAGTACAATTTTCTTAATTATCATAAATACATTAATATGCTGGATAAATAATACAAAAAAGGGAAAAAATTATTGTTTCGACCGGCTTTCATAAGCAGCATTAATAAATAATCTCTACACATGACCACACAAGCCTGGAAGGCTCCAGGTTTGAGTGAGTTGGGCCCTAGGCTGCTCTCACCCTTTGTAAACTCGAAGTGCAAGAGAGATGTCCACACAGGTAGCTTAGCAAACACTGAGCAGAATTCACTGTGCTTAGATTGGTGAGTAGACATCTCCTAGTATAGTAGATCCTATACTATATACCCTGTATTCATGTTAAGACGAAAGAGCAAAGATTACTCAGGTGCCTAACCTTCACAGAGAAGTGACATCAATGGCAATTATCTAGAAAATGTAGTCAGCAACCCCTTTGTATCTGAATGCCTAGGCACCTACCACAGAAATTTAACAATTCTCATATTCTATTTTAATGTACAGATCACATTCAAATAAAATAAACACAGTTGAGATCAACATTGTGCATACATTTTTGTCTGTGACCACTGGGACTGTATATCAAATCCTACAGAAGACTTGGAAGTGGCTGTGATATTTTATTTTTCAATTGAAAGGCTTTTTAACTGGATGGGTGATGTAATAAACGTCAATCTTATGAGCCTATTATATACCATTTAAGATAATAACAGGTACTTCTACGACCAAAATACAGCCCTGAGAAGCACTTGTGTTGATAAGATGGGTTTAAATTACAATGCAGCGAGAATCCTGTATACCTTCAGTCTGTAATAAAATACAACAAATTTAAACACATTTAAAAAATAAGACATCAACACAAATGCTTCTTTATGTTCTGAGGCAGTGCCTTAGCTCAGTGCCCCTCAGTCTGCCAACATATTTCTTTTCTAGGTAATGCTGATTTCTTCTTCACAAGTGGGTCAATTTAGGAGCTTCTTGGATCCTTCCCTGATGATGTGAAGAGAGCTCTGTGTAGGTTGGATGGGGTTCACAAGGTGCATGATGCTGGTTGGTTGGCATGGGTGGAGCTCCACTGTAGTCAATATTGTTGGTCTGGTGTGCAAGGTGGTTCAAACCATACAGAGAAGGGCCTTGTGCTGACACTGAATCCACATAGTTCCCCCCAACATACACTGGGCTCCCTTGCATATTAGGAGATACATAACTACTCCCATTTCCTTGTAGGCCATGATGGTCATATTCTGGAGCAGTGTTTCCATACTTCTGCTGGGAAGGACAACCTTTTACAGGGGTCTGATAGTAGGCATTTTGGTGGGGTTTGTTATTAAAGGGAGGTGGTGAAGGGGTCTCAAAGTTAGCAGTCATTGAATGCATGGATCCCAAGAAGCCTGCAGAGGACTGCATGCTCAAGGGTGGAGTGCTGGTGGGTGAAGGTCCTCCAGAGGATGAAGACATCCCTTTTATCTTTTGATCTTTCTTGTACTTCATCCTGCGGTTCTGGAACCAAATCTTTATCTGCCTTTCGCTGAGGTTCAGCAGATTTGCCATTTCCACCCTCCTTGGTCGACACAAATAACGATTGAAGTGAAACTCCTTCTCCAGTTCCACAAGCTGTGCGCTGGTGTAGGCCGTGCGTGCTCTCTTGGAGGCAGAAGAACCCGGGGGGCTCTTGTCACCACTGCAGCTCTCTGCCGCTTCAAATGAAATAAAAGATAATTACTACACTCAGAAATTGAAAGCATGATTTCATAATAAATTCTCTTAGCCACTGCTTCTATCTGGTCTTCCCTGCATTAGCCTGCATTTCATAAGCCTGGCATTTATTAAGAGCTCTGCTCCCCAAAGCTGCCCTGGTTTATGGAGATTTGATCAAGCAATGTAGACAGTTGCTTCATGACCTTTTATCTATGATTAAATTATTATTTCTGCACAGATAAAAACACAGTAAAAAAAATGGCCTCAGGTATTACATAGAATACTGGTTTCCAATCTCAGTTTTCAAGCACCCTCAACAGATCATGTTTTCAGGATCTCCTTCATGGTTTGGTATTTTATCCAAAAGTAATTCCCAAAACATTACCTGTTGGTGGTACTTGAGGAATGAGGCTGGGAAACACTTACTAAGACTGGCCATACATTATACCAATTTCTTGTTCATTGTCCTTTAGATTTAACATCAACTATGTAGTTCAAGGGCCTGCCAGATTGCATACAAATTTAAAGTGTTTAGGTTTGACCTTATATTATATGGTTTTGGTAAATCTAATGGAAACTAGCACAAGAAAATTGTATACTGTATGGCCAGCCTTAGCATATAAAAGAAATCAGAGCAATTGTTTCTGCATATGGTTGTTATGTACTACAACATAGACCACTGAAGAAGACAATCATCTTTGAGCAATCTTAGAAGGCAAGTATCTCGTTGAATGCCATTGGCTACTGCACCTGGGAAAGAAATTGCAAGGTTGTATTTTCCTCAAGAAGTTGACTTCTTATTCCAATCATCAACAATAAATATGCAGTATAGGGGATGTTGGTGCAGTCGTCAAGTACCCTCAATAGATCATGTTTTTTGGATCTCCTTCATGGCTTGTTATTTTATCTAAAAGAAATTCCCAAAATATGGCCTGTTGGGGGTACTTAAGGAATGAGGCTGGGAAACACTGACATAGAATATGACAATAAGGAGAGCAATTGTCTATGCATATGGTCATTATGTACTATAACATAGACCACTGAAGAAGACTAATACTAAGACTAAGTACACACGGTCGGAAATTCTGACCACAAAATCCATCTGTTTTTTTCCAACAAATTTTGTCCGACACTGGTGTTGCATACACACGGTCGGACAAAGTTGTTGGAAAATCTGATCATTCTGAACGTGGTGACGTTCGTTGCGTACGACGGAACTACGTAGAGGCTATTAGCCAATAGCTTTGGTCTCGTAATTTGATCTGAGCATACGTGGCACTTTGTCCGTCGGAATTCTCTACACACGATCGGAAAAAGTCAGATCGGATTTTGTTGTCGGAAAATTTGAGAGCAGGATCTCAAATTTTTTCTGTCGGAAATTTTGACGGAAAAAGTTCCGATGGAGCCCACACACGGCCGGATTTTCCGACAACATGGTCCGATCGGACATTTTTCGTTGGAATTTCCGACCATGTGTATGAGACATAACATCTTTGAGCAATCTTAAGAAGCAAGTGGTTGGATGCCATTGGCTACAGCACTTAGAAAATACATTGCAAGGTTGTATTTTCCTAAAGAAGTTGACTTCTTAATCCAATCCTCACCAATAAATATGCAGTATAAGTGATGTTGGTTCTGTCTTCAAGTACCCTCAACAGATCATGTTTTAAGGATTTCCTTCATGGCTTGGTATTTTATCTAAAAGAAATTCCCAAAATATGGCCTGTTGGAGGTACTTGAGGAATGAGGTTGGGAAACACTGACATAGAATATAACAGAAAGGAGAGCAATTGTTTCTGCATATGGTTGTTATGTACTACAACATAGACCATTAAAGAGGGCAATCATCTTTGAGCAATCTTATAAAGCAAGCATCTGGTTGGATGCCATTAGCTACTGCACCTGGAAAATAAATTGCACGGTTGTGTTTTCCTTAAGGCATTGACTTCTTATTCCAATCCTTTACCAATAAATATGCAGTATAAGTGATGTTGGTACAGTCTTTAATGGCCTGTACACACGATCCAACTATCGTACGAAAACGGTCGTCCGAGGAAGGATCTACGATTTTCGGATCGTGTGTACGCTACTTTCGACAGCCAATCACGACCGTTCATCCGATCTTATTCGATCGGGCATGCACGGAAATTTTCCTCGTACGATTCCAGATCGTACGATTTTCGGTTAGTCAGTATAGTTGTCCGAAAATTCAATACAAATACATTACAACACATGACATCCTTTCCGTTTTTTTTTTTCTGTCGTAGGAGAGTTTTCGTGACTTTATTTAGCTATTCAATTTCTACTTGCGACTATTAAGTGGAAACGGTCATACGATCTGTCGTACGATATTCGGATTGTGTGTACGGGCCATAAGTACCCTCAGCAGATCATGTTTAAAGGATTTCCTTCATAGCTTGGTATTTTATCTAAAAGAAATGCCCAAAACATGGCCTGAGGTGGGGTACTTTGAGGAATGAGGCTGGGAAACACTGACATATAGAATATAACAGAAAAGTAAACAATTGTTTCTGCATATGGTTGTTATGTACCACAACAGAAGACAATCATATTTGAGCAATCTTACAAAGCAAGCATCTGATTGGATGCCATTGGCTACTGCACCTGGAAAATACATTGCATTGCAATTGCAAGGTTGCATTTTTCATAAAGCAATGACTTCTTATTCCAATGCTCACAAATAAACATGCAGTATAAGGGATGCTGGTGCATGGAACACATTACTGAATCACTGAGGCACATCATGGGTTACTGATACCAGAAAGCAATAAGTGAATGAAGGATCCAGTACCTGTGGTGGGGGGACTGGATTTCTGCTTGGAGTTTTGCCTGGACTCTTTCATCCATGGGAAGATCTGTTTGTTGGCAGGACTGCAGGAGGCCTGTGTTTTCACCGAGGAGGACTTGTTGGCTCCAGACTGGGCACTGCTGCTATTGTTATTGGGAGGAACAGTGGGGTTCTCTTGGGGGGAAAGAGAAGAGGGCTGGTGGTGCTCAGAAGACAGACTGGAACGCATACAGCTCCCATTTAGGTTTTTCGGTTTGGCCAGTGGCCCATTGTGTCCCAAGGATTGCAGGGAGCAAGAAGACCTCTGGAAGTCATTGTCGAGGTGGGGTGAAGCTGCAAAAGCCTGCTGTGGCCCTTCATAACCCAAACCACCTCCCTGGTAAGAGTAGCCTCCAAACAGACTGGGGTTGTCATAGTAGGATGCTTTCTGCATCTCCCGGATCCCCAAAATGTATTGTCACCTAGTCGGAGGGTGTCCCCACCCTTACAGAATAACATTGGCACCCCACAGTCACCTGGCACGGATATCCCTTGTATTGTCTGAAGGCAACCTAAGAGATCAAAGACACAACATAACAAGAGACTGTTAGATTCGTCACTTCAAAAAGAACTCTGCATATAAATAAGGAATGTAAAGCGAAGTGTATGTAGACAACTTATTCTACATTTCACAAATCGGTGCTAATTTTATTAATAAACATTGCATACTTTGTTTACTGAAATAATTGTC